>OU342744.1:402202927-402745033 GCA_910589775.1 Avena eriantha
AAGCAGAGCAAGAACTGACTCAAGCAAGGAATGATCTTCACTAGGCCAAAGTCCTGTAGTTCACAACTACGAGTATTGACAAGTGCATGAGGAAAAATACAGAGAAACAATTGAAGCTGTGCAAGGAAGATGCTAAAAGTGAGGAGCAGACGAATCGATCCTTGCTCTCGCAGGAAGATGCGCATCGGGCTAAGATTAGGAAGATCAAGGAGTGAGCTACGTGCCTTTTTAATTTGTAGTAGTAGTACTTGTTACCTAGCAGTCTGAACTAGTGGTCCCGAAGTCCTGGGAGGAAAAAAATTGCTCTCCCATTAGTCTATCTTAACCCGGCATCACTTCCTTTTGCCTGATCATGGTGGTATTATGACATTGGTGGTTTGTTTAAACATAATCTACGTGGATTGTGCTGCATGCAAATGGCACAGCCACAATTTATAAAGTGGAAGCACGTACACCCGGTTAATGGATATCCGGGAGCTTCGCCAGACGTAGGGGATGCAGGAGCAGGGAGGCGGTGATATAGACGGGCTCAAGCGTCTGGGCATTATCGGTTGCCATTGCTATTTATGTTGCCACGTCGTTGTGCAGCATCTGAAATAAGTTGCTGCTTCGTGGAGTGTGACAGCTTAAATAATTTATTTTTGTGCCACTTACATTCCGTCGTATTTGGAGACCTCATGCCCCTCGGTAATCGTGGAACCGTTGCTGCGTGTTTTCAGATAGCAGTGGCACAATCACAATTTCGGATTCAACTACTGACTCGGGCGTTTTCAAACCATAAGTCGCCGTACATTTTACTTAAAGAACGTGGGTAGATTGTTTCGCCCAGCAACATGCCACACACGGAGCTCCAGGATTTAACAGAATTACATATATAGGTTCAAGTTCAACACATTACGGTGCATCATCATTGCCAGCAGCCTTCTTCCGCAGCCTAGGTGCCAAGCCTTCACGTCCACTGGCTTCTTCATTTCCTGCCTTGTTCCTCTTCCTCGGTGCCAATTTTCTTAGCTTCACGTACTCTGCATCACCGGGAAAATGGGCACCAGAATCGTGTCCAGCATCATCTTTCCACTCGTTTTTAATTTCTTCGGGCAGCAAAATGATTGACCCAGCAGTCATGTCTCTAACCTTGCAAAGTAAATAAAACAAAAATTACAAAGAAACAAGACTGTTATATAACTGCCCAATATCTACAAAGTAAATAAAACAAAAATTACAATTCAGCACAAACATGTGAACCCCAAGAGACTTTTGCTTACCAGGAGCTAATTGGGTTCGAGCAACCACCCTGTCCAAGAATAGTATGGCGACTCCCAGTTGCAGTAGCTTGCACATCTAGTACATCACAATTCAGCTCAGACATGCAAGCCAAACCATACCTTTTCATCAACCCAATTAGCTGACTATCACACGTTAGAGGAACCATGATGCCACGTTCATCCACGAAGCTAAACTTTGCAGTCTGCTTCGGCCATAATTCATCATGATTACGCAGAGCAGCAACCATACCAGATATAGTGCAGCTCTGCGTAGGCGCTTCTTCCATCGTGATACAATTGTGTCCATACCACTTGCCCTTAGATTCGTACCTGAAGAGGACTACCGTAACCAAGTAAGGGTGGTCCTCGGAGATCCCACTTGACAGAAAACTATGGACAAAATATGTTTGTCGGCGTTGGGCTAACAAACAATTTTAGGTTCAGTAGGCATCTAGCAGTTATAATTAGTGCGAATAGCAAAGAGAAGGGTAGCTCGCCTGCTTGTAGCCAGAATTTCTTCTTCCTTGGTAGTAGGATCTGCCATCCTCCGAGCTGCTCGGCTCGTCAGCGGCGGAGGCGGGCTAGAGCCTTGCAATGGTGGCTACGGCATGGGCCATTGGAGCTCGGGATCAGCAACTGGGCGCAACAACGTGGCGCCGGAAGTCAAATGTCCGAAGGAATCGTCCTGCCTAGAGGGTGGATTCCGACGCCGTCAGTGCTAGGGGAAAGGTGGGAATGAATTTGTGAAATTGGTCAACGCATGCAATCCACTTAGTTACTCGATTTGCCTAAGAGGTTGTCGCGTTGGCGCTCGTGCCACGGACAGATGACTGACATGAGCGTCCCGACCGTCTACTTCACGGGGCAGTTTAACGGAATGTTTGAACTTGGCAGGGGTGAGATGAGTTTGCCTCGAAATGGCCCCTCTCAGTAGTTGGCGGCCCAACATTTCGAAACGCGGCAATTTCAGGCAACTTAGGTACCACCATGCGCTGGCCTACGAACTTTGGTACCGCAGATGAACAGCCCCCGCAGCCTAGCGCGGATAGTCAGTAGGACACATCAGACTCTACCCGGACACTACCCGGAGTGTCTGGCCTCTCCGGACTATCCGACCCAATCGATCCGTAGTGTCTAGCCCCACCGGAATGTCTGGCCAAATCCACCCGGACTGTCCGGCCTAAGTGATGGGCCTGCGAGCCAACATCTGGGCCCTTGGCCCATGTACCCCTCTATTTCATACCAAACCCTAGTTTTATGCCCAAACTACCCCATTCTAGTGGCTGGCCTATATATAGATCCCCCACTCCTCATTGTATCGGGGAGGCATAGATGATAGACTAAAGACACCCTCATTTGTGGAATCTCTAGTTTTGCTTCTTCCCCTTTACCAAAAACGGGACCGACTATTGTCACCACCTTGTTGGAGTTTGCATCATGCCTCCCTCATTGTACACGGCCTACGTTTGCGAGTGCGTGAGCATAGTTGTCAAGACCCTCTCCAAGGTGTTCTTCCCTCTCTGCTTGGGATTGACGGGAGCACGTTGACCGATCTTTCCTTGCGAGGATTCTATCGGACCGGTGGCCAACAGCGGGAGCAATCAGCCTTGTATCGTGTGAGTTTCGCGTGTGTTTATCGTGTTCTTCGCGAGGTGTGCGTCCGCTTCCTCTACCTTCTCCCTTTCCCCTCACTTTCCCATCAATTTGACCACGAGATTCATGAAGATTGGGCCACCCACCTAGTTGACGATTTCGTTCTATTCCAATTATTCACTTGTTTTTCTTGTCACTATGGCGAGACCAGATGAGAGAGAGAACTATTTTCCATTTCTAGATAGAGCGCGAGCCGAGGTTGGAACAATTCTGGATTTTCTTGTTGGTTCCTTCTTTATTATTTATTCAAAGTGAGTCTCTTCCATTCGGTTCATTAGCTTTAGGAAAAATAGAAGCTGCGGAAATGCTCGCTTCTAAAAGGCTTAAAGGCTCTGATCAAGGCAATGAACATTTTTTACTTGGAAACTAATAAGAAAGGAATTCAAGTCAAAGTTCAATATAGACTTTTTATCTTGTTAGAAGGGTGAAACTTTCCTTCCAATACGTGTGCGCTCTACCCATCTCTACTAAACAAATCCACTACACATCACTGGAAAAACCTACATCGAGTGGCAGGTTATGTGTGTAGGCCTTTCAAGGACATTCGAAACAACATGTCGATAAATTACTATAGAAAGTGGGGCTAGATCGAGAGTTCTGACCTGGTGATCTTCAAACTCTTTTTTTCAGCGTAAGAATGCCCTTTTGAATGATGATCTCCTACAAGCGAGTATAGTAAGGTTAACTTCAGTTGAGACAGAAATGTCACTAGTCAGCTCCATAGTGTGACAATTAACACAACTTTATTATTACCTAATAGATTAGATAAGGGAAGAAGGCAGGCCAAAGCTTATAGATTCGGAGATCGTACTTCTAACGCTTTGTCTGAGTCAGTCTTACGACCCCTTCCGGCTGAGACACGAATCCTAGCCTATCCGAGCGGCAGAATGAAGGGATCTTCAGAAGGCGCCACCCAAGTCTCCTTTCATACTTCTGAGTTAGGCATTCGTTTTCCAAGGAAGCGGATTTTCTTTGTTCCATAGCACGAACATGGTGTACAGAAGATCGATGTGCCATCTTTCTAACCACCTTAATTTGTTGTATGATTAGTAGGGAAGGGAGCCTTTTATAAAGGGACCCCAACCAAGAAATCTATTGTCATAGAGCGACTATTAAGCTCGTATTGTGGAACTAGAACATTTCTTTGATTGATAGGTCAGATAGGATGCAGGCAAGCAAACCAAGTAATAGGTTTGGAAGTTAGAACCCGGAAAGGTTATCCTATGACTACCTTTGAAGTCTTTGGGTAGGACATCGGGCTAAGGTATTATGATGAGCCATGCGCATATGAGGTTTACTGCGGCCCTAAAGCTCTGTCCCCTATCTTACCACTAGATCTCCTATGCCGGAACATGAATAGATAAACCTGCGAGTGTAGTCTTAGGAACTAACCCGGGGTTGACCTCGCAAAAAGATTGAACTAAAGAAAGCTAGAAAGCTTAACTCCAAGCAAGCAACCTATGGTCCACGGGTTGGTGAATGAATGGGTTTTAGTAAATAGAGAACATGGACTAGATTGAACAAAGGTGGCACCAGAATGAATATCCCACTTGTTTCAGGCAAGAATAAATGGGACTGATTGACTCGGGTTACCGAGCAACCTCCACTCTTCGGCTCGAGCTTTCTCTTCTACTTTTCTCTTGTTTTGATTTATTAGCTTTTTAGGGAATTCTGTGCTGGAGAAATACAACTATGTCTACGAGTGCCGCATATGAACCTTCTGTTCTTCCCAAGAACAAGGAGACACGAACTAACTAACTTGTATCAGGCTACAGGAATAGTGAACGGGAAGAAGGAACTAGTGAGGCTTTCATTGGTCAAACAATATGCCCTCCTCACTTTAGGAGAGTGAAGGTCATGACTTATTGAAGCAGGACGTCAATTGGCCAAGAGAAGGGCAACTCCTTTCATCAGTAACTACTGAATTTCCTATCTAATAGTGGAGGGAAGCGGAACGGGAAACTAGTGTCGTCGGTTATCCAATTTCCCTCCTTTTTGTTTCGACAAAGAAAATGTTTAGGTATCAATAATAGGATTCCCACTATGATTTGAAGAAAAAGATAGATTATATAATAATCCATAAATAATATATAGAATTAGGCTCCGTAATCAAGTACTCGCTGTGAGAAGAAGATCAACAGCCATGTACCCATTTGTCCCTGCAAAAAAATTGTGAACCCGAGTGAGTATGGACCATACACTCATCTTTCTTCTCAATCTACACCTCGTTCCGTGAGAGACCTATCCTCTTTTCAAAATAAAGGACTAGGATCGATCCTGGATAGGAGAGTCAGTGTAGGGATAGAGGCTGATGATTCTAAAGGTGATTTCTAACTACAATATGACTTTCTTCATTTGAAAATGGAATCAAAATAGCAACAAAAAGATGAATGGAAAGTCTTGTCGATATGAATTGATCTTCAACCCAATGCTTCGATTTCGATCTTGACTTATTTCTTACGAGCCTCCTTTTCTTTTGATTCTTTGTTTTTCTTCTCTTTGTTGGATGTACATCTTCCTCATCACTGTATTTATTAGTAAGGCCTGCTAGCCTCTTTTATTTTCTCCACCTCTTCTCCTGTCTAAAGAGGGGCAGCAGTGCCTCCAATCATCTCAACTAGGCCTTTTAGCTTCTTGTCTTGAGCGGATTTATCACCCTCAACTGTGCGATATAGAAACTATGGCATTTGAGAACCAATTTCCTTTAGAATTTATTGGTCCTGCTACATGAGCATTGCTTCTGGATCAACAACTTGTGACAAGTATTCTGCATAGGCAGTCTCCTCGAGCTGATGCTTCGTAGCTTGAGCCTCTATCAGTTTCTTCTTCTTTGTAATAGCAGCTTTACCAACAACCAGTTTTATTTTGGGCGCTGCATGCCCACTGGATCTTGTAACTCGTTGAGCCCTACCTCGGCCTGATGCAGGAATAGTGTCTTTAGACTTACCGCCTCTGCCCCTTCCTCTGCCAATAACCCTTTTCTGCTCGTAATCCTCAAAACTATCAACAAAGTCCGTTGGTGAAGGCGGTGGACTTTCATCATCACCACCAAGACCTGCTAGGCCTTCACTGAACTCATATGAATCACGGTCTGACATCTGCAAGGGTAAGATGGACATAAGCATAGGGGTAAGTGTTATCCTGCTGCAGACAAATGCTATTAGATGTTTCTTTGGAATTTGGATGGCCACCGGTGGGACTGCTGAGTCGCACCGATGAGAACTTGTGAATAATTCATAGTATGTCCACCAGCAAGAGTGTACCTGCGCCACTAGTGAAGCACAACCACCTAAGTAGTGACCGGTCCAACCGGTGGTGCTCTACCGGTACACAGGTGACTGCTCGAGGCACCCAGTACGATTGACCTCGGCGTGAGCAAGAGTCAACTAATGTCGCAATCAGAGAAAAGGGGAAGGGTTTTGGACCCGAGATAATATGCTCACCTACCGAAAAAGAAAACAAACTCTTTTTCGTTGGCAATTGGGTGCCAAAGTTTGAATAGATCATCAGAACATGAAGGATTGAGTAGATTGACGGACCCTAAAGATGGGATAATAACCTCCCTCCGTGGGCTTTCCCAGTGGCACTAATTTTACCGGGGAGAGGTGATAATGCCATTTTAGCGCGGGAGAGATCTCTATATTTACTAAGACACATTTGCTTGTGATGAGGACATCCCTACAATGATACCTACCCCAATTGCTAATGATGATGTTCCAATTGCAAAGAAAGATCAATCCAATGAGATAAGGATTGGACTAATCACAAGAGCTCATGCTAAGCTACTAGAACAACATGTGAACTTGTTTCTTAATGAACCTAGTGTTTTAATTGATGAGAGTTTTATACTACCCAACTCTTTGAATTATTGCATGATCAGGTACTTAGGAGAAGAAGGCGTAGCACGGAGCGAGGAGCTAATGGAACAAGGCATGTTGATCAATGAAGAATGCGCGAGGGAGGAGAGGGAGGAAGTGCAAGGAGCACACAAGCTTGAAGAGCAACACTTGGTGGACAATCTGTGCCGTGGCAGAGAAACGCCACTTTTCTCTGCCACGGCACAGAAACAGATTCCTTTTCTGCCACGGCAGAGAAACAAGCCCGAAATCTGCCATGGCAGAAACCTGAACTGAACCCACTTTGGGTCGGTTTGTACCCTTAGTTGGGTGGGACTAACTCGGATCCACCCTTAGGCAGCCCCCCAGACTCTTAAATAGATGGGGGCGCACTTCTATCTAGGTTTAGACCATGTTAAAATATTTTGGAGTTGTTTCTTTCATAGAACCTCAGGAATTACCCTGTGTTCGAATTACCAACTATAATTGAGTGTGATCTGTTGTTCCATTGGGAATTAGTAGATTGCATACTACCGTTCGTGGTCATGGCTGTGTGCGCAAGAGTGTGGTGTTGTGAATATCCTACAAGGTTCGAGAGCTATTGCATTGTCATCAAGGATCGAGCGGGAGAGATCATAGCTACGCACTAGTTATCTATCATCCACCATCACCATCGACAAGAGCTTGCTGAGAAGATCAGGCCACCCCATATAATCTTGGTATCAGAGCGCTGGGTTTACTAGGTGAGCAATATCATCTTAGTATCAGATTTCCTCGTTGCCTTGGTAAGCAATCCACAATCCATCCATAGAATAGAGAGTGTTTTTAGTCCTATACAGAAAAAGCCTCACAAAAAGAGTTGCCATAGACTAGATTGCATCGTAGACGATTAATAGTTGCTGGTCGTGTTCATTCTTTAGTTTTATCATCTTTCTAGATCTGTTCTTCGTAATTTTATCATCTTTCTAGTTTTTGTTCTAGCCGAATCCACCATAGTTTCCGCCACCTCCAGGTCAGATCTGATCTAATCTAAGAGTCCTAGTCTCCTACTCTTGGCCGAGTCAGAATTAAAAAAAATTTCCTATCGACTCTGGCGTGGCACGGAAACAACCTGTTTTCCTACCGCGAGTCCTGTTCTGCCACGATTCGGATTCGCTACCGCGACACGTTTTTGACGTGTTTTTCTGCCGCGGCAGGATTTTCTGCCACGAGATGATTTTGCACTGTTTTTCTGCCACGACAGGAATTTTTACAAAGTATGAATTGACACTTTTCCTTCAACCTTAGCCACAACCATTCTATTACATAGGTGTAGGAACTTGCCCATTTAGACTAGTTTCTGCTCCTATAGGCTGCTCTTAGGATTTTGGTGTTGTTCTTTGTAATTTGTTCGTGTGTGATCTAAATATAAAAAAGAGAGAAAAAAAGCAATATAGAAAACGAAAAAGCAAAAATAGCTATACAAAAGAAAAAGAAAAATAGTGAAAAAAAGAGAATTTGAGAAAGAGGCCTGGTGATATCTTTGTGCACCGGTAGATTGAGCAATCTTGTGCCTGTTTACTTTGAGCTTTGCTAGTGTCTCTCGAGAGTAGTGCATCACCCTTCATAGTTGCATTGCCACGTTTTTCTCCATGTGTGTGTTTCTTGGGTTTTTGTACGATCAGCACTAGGACTTGTTTACGGTGTAGATAGGATATCATACCTATATCTCTACCATAAATAACATGTCTGCCCTGCGATCGTTCTCTATACCTTTGATATTCACTTCATCACATCAGTGCATCAGTCTTTAATTTCATTTGGTAGAGCATCTCTATACACTTTGGAATGGTAAGATCTCCTTTCTTGTCAGTTGTGAGTGAGTTGTGAGAGTTTCCACCATACTGATTTTGATTTTTGCACTAACCTACTAATCATGTCTTTGACTGATGATGAAGTTGTGTCACAGAAAACAGCTTGAGGAGCTTGTTACTTGGCGTGAGTCTGTTGATAGGAATATCATCGACATACAAGATGTTGTGGAGAATAATACTGGAGCAATCAATAATATTCAGACGCAGCTGACGGCAATGAATGTCAACTTTGCCACCTTACAGCGTTCAATTGAGGCTATTCAAGCGACACTCCAGCTAGGACACACACATCAATATGATGATGCGTTTGAGGACCTTGATGAGGGTAGTGCGGCTAATGCTGCCCCACATCGTGGCAGGGGACGTGCCAATCCCCCTACACATGCGGCTGTCCCTCTTCATGGCCACGGGTATGCTCCTATTGGACATGCCCAGCATGTTTACAATCCAGCTAATGATAGTTTGGGCAAGCCCAAGTTCTCAATTCCCTCTTTCAGTGGCTCGCTTGATCCTGAGGATTATATTACTTGGGAGCTGAAGATTGAGAAGCTCTGGCATTTGTTTGATTATCCAGAAGACAAGAAGGTCAAGCTTGCAGCATCAGAGTTTGATGGTTATGCTTTGCATTGGTGGGATGCTATTATGCAGAATAGACGGAACGACAATCAACTTCCTGTGATGAATTCGCTTGAGATGAAGGCCATTATGACGGATCGTTTTGTCCCCTCCAATTACTTGTGAACAGTGTTTGACAAGCTTACATAGTTGAGGCAAGGCACAATGACAATTGATGAGTACTACATGGAGATGGAGATGCTTATGCAGCGTGCTAAAGTCCGTGAATCACGAGAGATGGCAATGCAACATTTCCTCAACAATTTGAAGCTTTAGATCAAGAGCATTGTGCGTTATCACAGGTATGAGACAATGAACGAGCAGCTGCACCATGATAGAGAGGCCGAATCCTAGTTGGCTGAAGAGGCGAAGTCACGTGCTCGTTTTCCATTGTCCGTCCGTTTTTCGGCCAGATCTACACTTCCTAGTGTAGAGCCACCTGCTTCTAGTCCTCCTACACCATCGGCCAAACCAGTAAGTACTTCTTCGTTTGGTTCCAATGCTCGGAAGCCCGCTGCTCCTGCTGCTAGCTCGGGTTCCAATATGTCTACTGCGCGTACTCGCGATGTGGTGTGCCATACTTGTGGAGGTAGAGGGCACTACAAGAACGATTTTCCAAACAACAAGGTTATGTTTGTCAACGAACAAGGTGAAGTAGTGAGTGGAGATGAAGTTGATGACGAGGATGATGAGGATGGTGCCGATGCTTCTCCTGAGCGTGCACCAACTATTTTCGTATCTTCACGTATACTTAGTGTGCAACCGATTGATGAGTCTCAGCGTTGCAACTTGTTCCAAACAAAAGCTCTAGTTGGACCTAACAAAGCTTGTAAGGTAATTATTGATGGAGGTAGCTGGAGAAATCTTGCTAGTAAGGAATTATGTGCCAAGATGAATTTGACATATTTTCCTCATCCGAAGCCATACTACATACAATGGTTGAGCAACAATGGTGATATTAAGGTAAATCATATGGTACGTGTGAATTTTCAAATAGGGCCATACACATATTCTATTGATTTTTATGTGGTTCCTTTGACTGTTTGTCATCTTCTATTGGGTTGGCCTTGGCTTTATGATCGCCATGTGCAACACAATGGCCGAGCCAATACATATCACTTGCAATTCAAAGGAAAGAAGATTAATATGCAACCAATGACACCACAAGACATTGTGAATGATTCTCGCCAGAAGATAGAGGTGAATTTGAAGGAAGATCCTATAGTTCGGTGAGATTGTGTGACAGCTGTTCCTGATGTAATCGAGCCTAAATTGAGTGATATAACAAAAAGTGAGAGAGTGCCTAATCTATTGATATTAGCCACCATGGAAGATATAAGAGAATTCTGTGAGGATCCTACAACCATGCCACTTGTGCTCATGTATGAGGGAGACGTATTGGTTTCTAATGACATGACCCCTGTTTCTCTTGGTGTCTCTTCTGTTTTGTAGGATTTTGGGGATGTCTTTCCAGAAGATGTACCCGCAAGGTTTCCTCCATTGCGTGGTATAGAACACCAATTGGACTTGATTCCTGGCGCCACACTTGCCAACCGTGCACCTACAGGACCAATCCCGAAGAAACTAAGGAAATGCCGAAGCAAGTACAAGCGTTGCTGGGTAAAGGGTACATTCGTGTTTCTCTTAGCCCTTGTGTTCTTCCTGTTATTTTATTGCCTAAGAAAGATGGTACATGACGCATGTGTGTAGATTGTAGAGCGATTAATAACATCACTATTCGATATCGTCATCTTATTCCAAGATGAATTGAGTGGTGCTGCTGTTTTCTCTAAAATTGACTTGCGTAGTGGTTATCATCAAATTAGGATGAAAGAAGGGGATGAGTGGAAAACTACTTTCAAAACGAAATTTGGCTTGTATTAGTGGTTAGTCATTCCGTTTGGTCTTACTAATACACCTAGTACATTCATGCGATTAATGAATCATGTTTTGAGAGATTTTATTGGTTATTTTGTGGTTGTTTACTTTGATGATATACTTATATACAGCCACACCAAAACTGAACATTGCACTCATATTCGACAAGTTTTGCAAGTGTTGCATGATAATAAATTGTGTGCTAATCCTGAGAAGTGCACATTTGCAAAAGATAAGGTCATATTTCAGGGATTTGTTGTATCTAAGCATGGGGTAGAGGTAGATCAATCTAAAATTGAATCAATTCAGAATTTGCCTACTCCCATGAATGTAAGTCAAGTGCGTAGTTTCCATGGTTTAGCTGGTTTCTATAGGTTCTTTGTGAAAGACTTTAGCACCATTGCTGCACCTTTGAATGATTTGACAAAGAAAGGTGTTCCTTTTGTATGGGGCGTGGCCCAAAACATTGCATTTGATACATGAAACGTTTGCTTACTTCTACACCATTACTTGCATTAACTGATTTTTCGAAGCAATTTGAAATTGAATGTGATGCTAGTGGTATAGGCATAGGTGGCGTTTTGATGCAAGAGGGTCGGCCTATAGCATATTTTTCTGAGAAACTTACTTGTCCTCACTTGAATTATTCTATATATGATAAAGAATTGTATGCACTTGTTAGAGTACTTGAGGTTTGGCAACATTATTTGTGGCCAAAGGAATTCATCATACATTCTGATCATGAAGCATTGAAATACTTGAAAGCTCAATCAAACTTGCATAGAAGATTAGCTAAATGGGTTGAGTTCATTGAGTCTTTTCCTTACATCATTAATTATAAGAAAGGAAAAGAGAATGTTGTTGATGATGCTCTATCTAGGAAGAACATGCTATTAACCAATCTTGATGTTGAAATTCCTGGATTAGAAGCTATTTGTGCACTTTATTCAACTGATCATGATTTTAGTGAACCATATCGTTTGTGTGCTCTTAGAAACGCATGGGATAAGTATCATATACATGATGGATATTTGTTTCAAGCTAACAAACTATGTATTCCAGAATCGTTGTTGCGTTTGTTCTTAGTGCAGGAATCACATGCTGGTGGTTTGATGGGTCACTTTGGGCGTGACAAGACGTTGATCATGCTTGCTGATCACTTTTATTGGCCCAAGATGAGGTGTGATGTGTACAGATTTGTGAGCTGATGTATTACATGCCACAAGTCGAAATCTAAGCTGAAGCCTCACGGTTTGTATACACCTCTCTCTGCACCTACTACTCCATGGGAAGACATTAGTATGGATTTTGTGCTAGGTCTACCTAAAACTCAGAGAGGTCATGATTCTATATTTGTGGTGGTGGATAGGTTCTCTAAGATGGCTCATTTTATTTCCTACCACAAAAGCGACGATGCGTCGCATGTTGCTAACCTGTTTTTTAGGGACATCGTGAGATTACATGGAGTACCTAAGACGATTGTTTCTGATCGTGCTGTGAAGTTCATGAGCTACTTTTGGAAGACCTTATGGGGGAAGCTAGGAACGAAGCTACTGTTTAGTACTACATCTCATCCCCAAACAGATGGTCAAACGGAGGTGGTGAATCGAACATTGTCACAGCTACTAAGGGCAATGATAAAGAAGAATCTGCAGGAGTGGGAAGAGTGTTTGCCACATGTTGAGTTTGCATACAACAGGGTTGTAGATTCAACTACTCAGCTTTGTCCTTTTGAGGTGGTGTATGGCTTCAAGCCTTTAACGCCACTTGATATGTTGCCTCTGCCATTACATGAGAGAGTTGATATGGAGGCATCAAAAACGTGCTGATTATGTGAAGAAAATACATGAGAAGACTTGAGAGGCTATTGAGAAGAAATGCGAGAACATTGCTGCTGCAAGGAATCAAGCAAGAAAGGAAGTGACATGGGTATACCCTACATGTACTCGAGCTTGGTATATACGGTCCAAATACGTACGGGCCCAAGGTGTCGCCAAGGCCCAAACAAGGGATTCGAGTGGCCTACGCACTCTCGATTGCTTGAGGAAAAAGAAGAAGTTAAAGATAGAAAGTTTGAAGGGGAAAAACCCTAACTTGTAACCGACTCGACCTGCTACCCAAGACCTAGCCTATCTATATAAAGGCTAGGAGGGGGCGGCGAGGAGGACACACACACAACCCTAGTTTCCACAACCCTCGCTAGATTGCATCTGCGCACCATTGTAACTTTCGCCTCCTTCGATAATTCCACGAGCAGACAAGCAGGAGTAGGGACCTCTACGAGGCCTGAACCTGGGTAAACCCTTTGTCCCCTATGTGCTTGTTTTCTAGCCTATAGATGTCTCCAGCGCTCCCTCCTTCTCCAAAACCCAAGTCCATAACAATGGGCATTGATGAGTTAAACCCTCGTCAATTGGCGCCCTGTGGGAATTGGGAGTGCTGATGTTGCGGCTTCTTTGGCCCCATCAACTGCGATCTACAACTCCGCAACAACGGAGATTCGCCAGCTCTTTGGCGCCTTCGACTTCACCGTCCACACGCCAGCCACCCGCCCGGGCTTCGAGTCTGTGGGCGACGGAATCAGCCTAACGATTGGGAGCTTCCACTTCCAAGTTGGTCAGATGGGCACGCTTCGCATGCCTGATCAGCCGACAGCACCGGCGATTGCCCCAGCATTGTGGTTCCCTCCATCGATCGGCACCCTCAGCGAGCTCAACGCCTCGGTGGTAGTCGAGAATACAATCACTGAAGATGGAACCTATGGTTCCGGATCTGAAAGTTGTGGAAGCAACAGCTTCCCCAATCACTTCATGTGCGCCGTCATCAACGCAAGCGACACCTCTGCCAATCGCGACAACGGTGGCAACCCTGGCAACGGCACCGATCCACCCAACACCGGCAACGGTGGCAACGACGGTAATGGCGGTAATCGTGCTCCCATCAACAATGGAGGAGCAGTCGAACCTCCCAGCATAATCAATGAGCAAACCGGCGAACGTGTCGTAATCAAGCTCAACGAGTAAGAGTGGGCTCGCTGCTGCGAAGCCGTACGAGGCACACCTCTACCTTTTGGGTCCCTGCAAGAACTGCTGATGGGCTACCACTGGCTCCTGAAGGAAGAATTCAAGCGCCAGGTGCAAACAATCGCGCAACTTGAGGCGAGTAAAAAGGCAGCGGACGAATCGAGCCTTCGTCGCGCTGGGCTCTCCTCCTACGGAGGATCCTCTTCAAAGGGCAATGAGTACCTCACCAAGAAGAGGCAATCGCGGATGGCTCACCTCACCGAACAAGAGTGCATAGAGGACGCGAAAGTCCTCGACTTCGGCTCTATGACAGTCGACACGAGAGGCAATGTGGTTCCCAGGATGCCGCAGGCGGCGGTGACGGCAGCCACCATGTACCTCCTCAATAACCAGCCGCCAGCTGGAGATCCCCGAACTGCCATGCACCGATCTATGATCGCGGGCTTGGGATTAATCGAGGCCGCCCTCGACAAGGAGCCAACACCGGACCCAAAAACGGGCAAAGCGCTAGCAAAGCGCCACTCCTCGTCCTCATCCAGCGACGACAGTCAAGACCTGTCTTGGCGCCGCCGCTCAAGGCGACATGATCGTGACTACGATGCGCGCGACGACCTCACGCAGCGCAAGATCGAGAAGTCAAGGGCATGACGTGCTCGGTCGACTGACACGGAAGAAGAAGATGGGGAGCTCTGTGGCGCCAGATGCTTCAGCAGATCCATTAGGCAGAAGCGGATGCCTAAAGGGTTTAAATTCCCATCGGAGAACCCGAAATTCGATGGTCTACAGGACCCCAAGAGCTGGCTGGAGGATCACATCTCCTCCGTCAGACTCCACGGAGGCAGTCGAAGCACTGCCATGCAATGCTTGCAGCTACAGCTACAGGGCGCCACCCGAGCATGGCTCAATAACCTCCCACGCGGATCCATTCGCAGTTGGGATGAGCTGGTCTACAGCTTCGTGCGCAACTTTAAGGGCACGTACAAACGGCCTGCATCAATCGAAGAGCTGAGATGCTGCCAGCAAAGATCTAGCGAATCGCTGCGCTCCTACATCCAAAGGTGGTCCATCATCAAGAACTCCACGGAGAACATCTCGGAAGACCGCGCGATTGATGCATTCAACGGTGGCGTCCGCCGCCTATAGCTCAGGGCCGCTCAAATCCCCAGACCATCGACCAACTGATGGAGATCGTGAATTGGTGGGCCGATGGAGAAGATTCGGTGAAGAATCGCGCTCACTCCGACGAGGAGGCAGAACTCGAACGCAGACGCGACCGCCGAGGCAAGCGTCGCATGCGCATATACGACCATCGCGACGACGTCAACATGGTCGCAGCCGGCTACGCCGATAGATGCGATGATAACCGCAACAGCGGATACCGTAGCGGCGGATACCGCGAGTCCGGGAAAACCACGCAAGTATGGCAATGCCGCACTCGCGTTGAGGCACCGGCGACCTCCATCGAGGACAAACTATCCGGGCCATGCACGGTACACTTCTACATCGACAAGCATGACAGCAAGAGAAAGTCCAGCCACCTCCTCAAAGACTGCCGCGAGTTCCTCAAGCTACATGAGGGATTGGTTCGGATGAACCGCAATGCAGTCGAAAGAGGCTACGGAGCCGCTCTAGGCGCCGTGGCACATGGCGCACCACCACCACCACCTGGGCCACCCCCGAACGGAGCCGCACCGGACCAGCACTACGGAGGAGAACCGTACCCACGGGCCATGGGTACCATGATGATCCAAAAAGGATGCCCCTCCAACAGGGTGCAGAAGGCCATCACTTGCCAAGTCAACTTGGCCACGCACTCGCCACCATCCACCACTGAGTACCTCAGTGGGAGTGAGTCATGCATCACCTTCGACAAAAGCGACCACCCACCTCAGATACCTCGTCCAGTTCATTGCCCCCTCGTACTCGAGGCGCAAATTGGAGGTTTCGACATGAGTCGCATCTTCATGGACGGCGGAAGCGGCATCAACCTCATATTTGCGAGTACCTTGAGAGCGATGAGGATCCCTCTAACCTGCCTGGAGGCATTGGACACAATGTTCCACGGCATCGTCCAGGGAAAGGCGTATACCCCCTAGGCAAAATCAACCTCGATGTCATCTTCGGCACACCGAAGAACTTCCGGCGCCAGCACATCGACTTTGAGATCGTCGAATGGCCCTCACAATACCATTGCATCCTTGGGCGCGTCGCATTCGCTAGGTTCATGGAAGTGCCCCACTACGCCTACCTGCAGATGAAAACGCCAGGACCCAACGGCGTCATAACAATCAACGGGAGCTTTGAGCGATCTGACAGTTGCGACAGGGAATTCAATAGAATCTCCCAGTCCTTCGGCATGCAGGAGGAACTCGCAAGATTGAAAGAGATGGCAGACAACAGTCTACCTCCCCTGAGTAGGCCAAGCTCACCTGATCTCTCTTTTGACTCATCGGTGCACACAAAGAAAGTGCAGGTCTACCCATCGGATCCGGCCAAGACGGCCCTCATCGCCAACAACTTGAGTCCCGCATAGGAACTTGCGCTCGTCGAATTCCTCCGTGAGCACTGGGAAATCTTTGCCTGGTGTCCTGCCGACATGCCAGGAGTTCCCAGGGAATTCGCCGAGCACGCACTCAACGTCAACCCCGACGCAAGGCCAGTAAAGTAAACAATCAGGCGACTGTCTGAGCCACGAGCGCAGGCAGTCGGAATGGAGATCAACAGACTCCTTGAGGGCAAGTTCATACGCGAGATCAAGGAAAGCGCTTGGCTCGCCAATACGGTGCTGGTGCCAAAAAAGGACACGGATATCCTGCAGATGTGAGTGGACTTTACTTCTCTGGACAAGAACTGCCCAAAGGATCACTTCCCGCTGCCACAGATCGACCAGATCATCGACTCCACCGTGGGATGCGGGCGTCTCTGCTTCCACGACACCTACTCAGGCTATAATCAAATTTGAATGAAGGAGGAAGATCAAGAGAAAACAGCATTTACAATGCCCTTTGGTGTGTTCTGCTACAACACAATGCCCTTCGGGCTAAAAAACACGGGAGCCACCTACCAGCGGTGCATGCAGGCTTGCCTCAAGGAACAACTGGGTCGCAATATCCAAGTCTATGTCAACGACATAGTAATGAAGACCAAGGAGGAAGCCTCTCTAATCGACGATTTGCGTGAAACCTTCGCCAACCTCGACCACTACCGGATCAAGCTCAATCCGGACAAGTGTGCCTTCGGCGTACCATCTGGACAACTACTTGGGTATCTCATCTCCGCGAGGGGAATCGAGGCGAACCCGAAGAAGATAAAAGCCGTACTGGCCATGGAGAAGCCGAAGAACATAAGAGGCGTCTAGCAACTGGCCGGACGAATCGCGGCCCTTAGTCGATTTATCAGTCGGATGGGTGAAAAGGCACTGCCCTTCTACCAGCTCCTCGGCAAAGCTGAAAAATTCGAGTGGACCAATGAAGCGCAAGAAGAATTCGAAGATCTCAAGCGCCTGCTATCCACTTCGCCAGTGCTGGTGACTCCACGAGAAAGGAAACCACTATTGTTGTACATCTCCGCCACCAACCAGGTGGTCAGCACAGTGCTTATCGTCGAGCGGGCTGAGGAAAACAAGGTCCATGGCGTACATCGCCCGGTATACTACCTCAGCGAGCTCCTCACGCCAACAAAACAGCGGTACCCGCACTACCAGAAGCTGGCATGCGGCGTCTTTATGACCGCTCGGGGACTGCGCCACTACTTCCAGGAACACCCAATCGTGGTAGTCAGCGACGCCCCGTTGGGACATATCCTCAATAACCCCGACGCCACGGGGCGAGTCGCGCTTTGGGAATAGAACTGTCTCCACGAGACATCACATACGAAAAGCGCGACGCAATCAAGTTGCAAATTCTCCCTGACTTCCTCATGCACTGGATGGAGAACCAACTCCCGGACAAGCCAGATATGTCCTACCTCTGGACAATGCACTTCGATGGGTCCAAGCAGAAAGACGGAGCAGGCGCAGGTGTCATACTGACGTCTCCTCAAGGGCACAAGCTGAAGTATATCCTGCGAATGCAGTTCACAGCCTCAAACAACGAGGCTGAATATGAGGCCCTGTTGCACGGGATGAGGATGGCAAAAGCTTGCGGCGCTAAGAGGATCATCATATATGGTGACTCCAAGTTGGTCATCAACCAAACAATGCATGAGTGCGACGCACTGCATGACAACATGATCGCGTACCGCGACCTCTACGATACACTCGAAGGAGACTTTGATGGTTGCGAGTTGCGACACGTAGGTCGCGAAAGCAACGAAGATGCATACGCACTCGCCAACATAGGCTCTACTTGCGCCCCCATACCACCTGGGGTATTTCTCGAGCGCATATGCGAACGCTCCATCAAGCCAAAGGCCGCAGAGAAGAAAACAAGCGCAACAACGGACTCGGGGGCTACGCCACCCAATGAGCCAATGACACTCGATGACTTGGAGCTAGACACCGGACTCGAAGGACCAATGAGCGTTATGTTGATTGAACAATCATGGACGCAGCCGTACATCACGTATCTCCTCAGCAAGAGGCTACCGGACGATCCGACAGATGCACGGCACATCACGCGGCGATCCAAGGCATTCACTGTTATCAACAGCGAATTGTATAAGCGCAACATCACAGGAGTACTCCAACGGTGCGTTTCCATGGCCGATGGAAGAGTAGTTCTCCTCGACATCCATGAAGGGACCTGCGGGCACCACGCCGGCAGTCGCGCCCTCGTTGCCAAAGCTCTACGAGCTGGATTTTACTAGCCCACGGCCATGCGCGACGCCAAGGACATAGTCTAAAAATGCAACGCTTAACAGCGATTCGCGGACAAGCCACACGCACCAGGCGCAAAGCTACGACCTATTCCATTGGCCTGGCCCTTCGCACAGTGGGGGCTCGACATAGTCGGCAAGCTTCCAAGGTCCTCGTGAGGAGGTTACGTCTACCTCTTGGTCGCAGTCGACAAATTCACCAAGTGGATTGAGGCCATGCCAGTAACCAACCAATCTGCGCACAGCGCAGTCAAATTCTTTGAGTCCATCGTCTACCGCTTCGGGATGCCACACAGCATCATCACAGACAACGGGACGAACTTCACATCTAAGGAGTTCCAAGAATTCAGCGAGAACCTAGGGATCAACATGAGCTACGCCTCAGTACCGCATCCACAGACCAACAGTCAGGTGGAAAAGGCAAACGCGCTCGTCTGCCGCGGCATCAAGAAGCGACTACTTCGGCCATTTGAACAAGCTGCGGGTTGCTGGCCGGACGAACTACAATCTGTACTCTGGAGCCTACGTACAACTCCAAATAGTGGCACGGGCTACACGCCATTTTTTATGGTGCACGGAGCAGAGGCAGTGCTACCAGCTGAGGTACGGTACAAGGCGCCGCGCGTGGTCGCTTACAGCGAACAAGAGTCCTCCCTCGCACTCGAAGATTCCGTCGACCTCCTTGACGAAGCAAGGGAAATCGCCGCAGAAAGATCAACGATCTACCAGCAAAACTTGCGTAACTACCACAGTAGAAGGCTTCGCCCTAGATCCTTCATCGAAGGCGACCTGCTCCTGTGACTGAAGTAGTAGGGGCATCTCAAGCTTGAGTCCCGCTGGGAAGGACCGTACGTGATTACAGAAGTAATCCCAGGTGGCACCTATCGCCTTCAAGATTTAGAGACGGGAGTCGCATACTCCAACCCTTGCAACGTCGCACAACTGCGACGCTTCTACCCCTAGTCGTTTTTACTTTTACATTGCAAATAAGGCTACTCAGCCAAGGCTACTTAGCCACACATTGTACCTCGCACTATTCTTCGAATAAATAAAAGCTAAGTGCCCCAAGACTCTGTGTTCTCCTTTACTTTTTCAATTTATATACTGGGGGGTTGCACCACCCTATACACATCTGTTCTTCAAACCAAAACGCAATACCCTAAGTAGCTGGTACATCAATCGAAACCCTTAAACACAACCTCAACCCAGCTGCAACGCACCTGACAGGTTGACAAGGGACCGAGATAGAAGATGGCCAGGCTAACGAAAAGGACTCACATAGTGCAACGCACCTCACGCTCACAGAGCTCTTTATGCACATTCAACAATAAATTATCTACAACATCTATACGAACTTTACAACACAAGTACACTTATGTGCAGGATACAAATTTCACTACTCTTGCAACAGAAGAACGTTGGTTTGTTCCTCGAAGAAGTCGACGATCTCCTCCGCTGGACGGTCCACCGCCTGATAGTGCGGTACCATATTCCAGGCAGATCCTGCTGGTGGCGCTGGCGGCCCAGAGGCAATGGCGGTAATATCCACGTCAGGCATGTGCAATCGCACCATCGAGAGGACAGCCTTGGCACCAGCCACCAATTGCTGTCTCACGCACTCGCGAACCGCGGACAGATCTTGAAATTTGGCAAGAAGAGCCAGCAGGCTTGATGGAGTGTCGTCCAGCGGGAACATCACTCGATAAATGCTCTCCAAGCACGACTGCGACTTCTTCAGGAAGAGCAGCACTCACGATGCGCGATCCTGCAGGGTCGCCAACGCAGTCACACGATCATGATCTACCCAGAAGTATCCACTCTCTTGAAGTTGCTCCTGAGTGAGATCATGCAGGCGAATGGCAATCCTATCCTTCTCCTCCTGCGGATGACGCGCTCTAACAACTACACGAAGCAGCATCAGCAGCATGTGTACAACGTACCACTGTGAGTAACTACAAGGAAAAGATGAGAACAAGCAAACTAACACTTGAATTGGTCGCCCAACTGCGTCACCTTGCCAAGCAGATATTGCTCTCGGGCGGTGGCTTTTTCCGCCTTCGACTTCCACACGTCTGCGCTACCGCGGATCACGGGCAACTCACGCTCCAGCTGCTTCACGCGATCACGAAGGCGCGATAGCAAGGATAGCTCCTCTACCCTGGAGCGCGGTGGTGCCACTGTATCATCAAGAGATGGCGAGTCCTGGTTTCCCCTCATAGGATCACTTGATGTACCCTACCACAAGTCAAGATAGAAGTAAATAAGACGACCAAATCAACACAAAGACAAAAGGGTGAGATGCATTCAAGACCGGCATAAGTATCAACAGACACACTCGCCAGCAGGCATGTTCTTAAACAAAAGGGCAATTAATCAACTATTACAAAATGATAACTACGGAGCAGCTGGCTTCTTCGACTTCGACGGCTTCGGGGGCTTCATCAAGTCCGTGGCAGTGTCAGACGCCACTGACTTTCCGCCGGCCCTTGAGGCCGAAGCCTTCGCCGCCTTCTTGGCACGTTGGAGCTCCTCCGAGTACTTTGCGACAATATTTATCAAGTGATGCCCATATTTGCCACAGGCAGTCGCGAAAGGAGCGAAGACTACCTATTGACCATCTGTGCCAACAGGCATCGCCTTCGACACCGCGGAGGGATCAATCTCGACTTCGTGGGCCTGCACCATGGCGAGTGACATGGTCGCGCCAGCCGCGCGGAGGGAGTTCTTGTAGGTGGAAGGCACACCCCTGGCGAGTGACTCTGCCAGCTCGTCCATATTATCGACCAGCTCCGCCTTCGGCATCAACTCCTCCCGGAGGCGATTGAGGGCGACCTTGGCCTTGGAAAGTGTATCTTGGACGGCGGCGCTACGGTCTTCGACTGCAGCCACCGCACCTGCCAGAGCGTCATCGCGACGAAAGGCCTGCGGGTCAAAGCTCAAATCGCCAGCATCTGTACATGAACACACACATGGATCAAAACTTCAACGTCACTAGCAAAAACATTCGATGGAGAGAAGGACAACAATATCCACAAGCAAAAGTACCTGAGAGAGCCTTGGCGACTGAGAATAGTTGTTCTTCGAACAACTTTTCCCTGGCAGCAAAGGAGGCACGCAGATCCTCTTCACGCTTCCGCGCCTTGTCACGCGCTGCGATTGCCTCACCGCGACCCTTCACAGCCACGGCCAGTGTCTTCTCCAAGGTGGCGGCGTCACGCAACAGAGCATTATGCTCAGCTACACGACAAACAAAAGTTGACTATCAGTCGACTACACCAAAAAGAGAAGACGAAGAAGAGTAAGTGTAGAACACTCACTTTCAACCACGCGGTGACGCGTCTCCAGCATTGCATGTTGGTGGCCCATCGCCATCACTTGCTCTGCCAAGTGCGCAGCTTCCTTTACAAGGAGCTGTCGCACAAACAAAGAACCATTAGAGGAAATATATAACATCGACTGCAACACTACAAATAAGGAAACAACTACACTTACATGGTCCTCCAATGACTCCGAAGATGTTTGCTGTGCCGTCATCCGGGCAACCATTCGATGCTCCCCTGCGTGGGGAGAGCTGGAAGAGTTGTGCCTGGAGTGGGCCGCCACTGGAGGGGAAGGAGCGCGCTCGTCCTCTTTCTTGGCCTTTGAGGTCGCGACTCCAGGTTCCTTCAAAAATTCGACGTCACCAGAAGATGACGACGCCTCTTGACTACAAGACAAAACTCACCTTGAGAAAAGGCAAAATCCCAGGGCAAGTCAACAAGAAGAAAACAGAGAAGAGCAAATGAACTCGAAAACTTACCAGTCAAACTTGTCAAGATCAAACGTGGCTTCCGCCGACTCCGATGAAGACTCCTTAGGCAATCGCATCTTCTTGCGAGAAGACGGTGCCACAGACCTCACAGGGATGGCAGGAATTGGTGACTCCGCGCCAACGACCGTACCTTCTAGAGTCGAAGGAGACGACGCGTCAGAATCCTTGTTGCGTGAACGCTTGCGAGTGTCCGGACTCTCGGACTCGGGGGCTTCCTCCACATCAGAAGGGATAGTCGACTCAGACTCATCCTCTTCCAAGGCTTCGCGAGGAATAACCCCCTCAGGGAGAGGAGGCATACAAGGCGACACCGCCCAATCGTGCATACAGACAACAAAAATCAGGAAAAATCAAGTAAGCAACAGAAAAGCAATCGAGAAAATAAGCTACTACATAGCACAAATTGTACCTCAGGAGGAGGATTCGAAGAATCAAAAGGAGGAACAGCTGGCTCATTCGGAAGCACATCCTTGCCAGTGTACTTCGTGACCAGTCGAACCCTCTTGTCCACCTCACTCGCGGACATGCCATCGGCAGACACGCGAGTGGCATCATCAGCGCCAACCCATTGAAACATTGGATGGACTCTGGCTTGAAGAGGTTGGACACGACGGTGCAGCCAGGTTCGGATAAGGGCGGAACCTCCCTCTTCTGCGCCTATGCGACTCTCGAGGTCGCAGATGCGTTGATACAACACGTCTGTCTCCGCGAGTTCGCCAGGCATAACTACGTTCTTCCAGGAACGCATCTTCTTGTAGGGAGTCACGGGATCAAAGGGCGCTAGTCCAAAGTGCTCATCTTTGGACTTCTGATCGCGGACATAGAACCATTTGTCCCTCCATCCCTAGACGGACTTGGTGAGCTTGATGTCGAAGTAGGTGGCAGATGGGTCGACGTGGATTCCGCAACCACCTATGTCATAAACTAAAGAGCCAGATGCAGACTGACGCTCCAATTGAAATATGTGCTTGAAAAGACCAAAGTGTGGCTCGATTCCGAGCCAGCACGCGCAAAGAGTGATGAAGCAAGTGATGTGGAGGATCGAATTTGGGGACAGCTGATGGAGCTGGAGCCCGTAGAAACAAAGAAGACCCCTAACAAAGGGGTGGAGAGGCAAGGAAAGACCACGAATGACGAATGCAAGAAACATCACTCGAAACCCAGCGGGAGGAGCAGGAATGGTCTCACCGCTGGGGATGCGCGTATTAGCGACAGCTGCGGAGATAACTCCGTCTTCGCGAAGAAGACGGAGATCCGACGCCTTGATGATGGAAGGCCGCCATGCACCATTTGTCACGCGGGTGCCCGCGACCTTCTTCTTCTCACCGGTGGCAGTGCTGGTGCCCGCAGCAGCGGAGCCACCCTTCTTCTTCGCCGTGGCAATGGTGGCCCCGGAATCAACATCAGCGCCTCCCTTCTTCTTCCCCATTGCGCGACGACGGTGAGAACGGAGGAAGTAGCTGGGGAAGATATGGAGCTGGTCCAGCGCCGCAGCAAGAAAGAGCACAAGGAAGTAGACAACAACAGCAATGGTGATGGCAGCAAGGATGAATGAGAACAGATGGGAAAATTACCGTCACAGCGCCGCTACTTAACCCCTGGAAGATGCAATCCAACGGCTCCGAAAAACCCTACCGGACGCATGGCACACATCGCGTTGGACACGTGGAGAAGGGGAAGCACGAACGGTCCCTCCACTACTCCCATTACACACGGAAATCGAGGAGGCGCAGTTAAAATAAAGATTACGCACGCCCAGTCAAATCAAAGTCAGGAAGTGGGACCCACCGCTCGTCATGTCCCGTCAAACTCGCTCACGCGGGCAACTGAGGTCATACAAGCGTCAGCAATGATGTCATCAAAGCTACGCAGTGGAAAAATTCGACTACTTTAGTCCTTGTTGGAGTCTTCGACTCCACCAAGCACTCGGGGGCTACTCCCATAGGGAGCACCGGCCGCGCACCCTACAATTTTCTTTTCTTTTTGCAGGAACAAGGACAATCAAAAGCAAACCCAAAACCATTCACAATACAATTCGACTATGGACATGGGTTACTCCCATAGGGAGCGCCCGAAACAAATTCGACTGAAACAAGCAAGCAAAAGACGGCAGCAGTCGCAAGGGCTATTTAGTCCCTGCCTGAGTCTTCGACTCAACCAGGCACTCGGGGGCTACTCCCATAGGGAGCACTGGTCGCGCACCCTATGATTATTTATACAGAAATTTGTGTGTTGATAACATCCGCACTCGAAGCTCATGGCGACACCGCCTCATAATTTTCCCTACAAAGAGACTGTGTCTCCTGGGTCACTCGAATCGTATCCGTGATGATAAAATTCGGATGCCGCTCTTACAGCGTGAAGGTAAGACCTGAATAAGGCCTGGCAACACATTTAGCTGTGCACTACCAGAAATGTATCCGTGCCTACAGGTACGATGGACATGCCTTGACGGACGCGTCGAGTGCTCACACCCATATAACTGGAATTCGACTCCTGTAAGACCTCCGCGGCCCGAGTCAAATTACACCAGCACTTTTCCGGATTCGAGTCCGGGGAATCGAGTTCGAGTAGATTACGTTGTTTCACCCTAAGGTGGTTAACTGATACCGATACTTCGGCTATATCAGGCACGTATATCAACAATCCCTATGACACAAATAAAAGTAGTCGAAATGCACTCATTCAGGCACTCGAAGACTTCAAAAAGTCCCCAGTCAAATCTGCGATTCCACTGGGCACTCGGGGGCTACTGACATGGGTATACCCTACAGGTACTCCAGCTTGGTATATACGGTCCAAATACGTATGGGCCCAAGGTGTCGCCAAGGCCCAAACAAGGGATTCGAGTGGCCTACGGACTCTTGATTGCTTGAGCAACAAGAAGAAGTGAAAGATAGAAAGTTTGAAGGGGAAAAACCCTAACTTGTAACCAACTCGACCTGCTACCCGAGACCTAGCCTATCTATATAAAGGCTAGGAGGGGGCGGCAACGAGGACACACACACAACCCTAGTTTCCACAACCCTCGCCAGATTGCATCTGCATACCATTGTAACTTTCGACTCCTTCGATAATTCCACGAGCAGACAAGCAGGAGTAGGGACCTCTACGAGGCCTGAACCTGGGTAAATCCTTTGTCCCCTGTGTGCTTGTTTGCTAGCCGATAGATGTTTCTAGCGCTCCCTCCTTCTCCAAAACCCAAGTCCATAACAATGGACATTGCTGAGTTAAACCCTCGTCAGGAAGTGTTGTTCAAACCTAGAGATATGGTTTGGGTGCATCTGTGCAAGGATAGATTTCCATTACTTTGCGAGTCCAAGTTGAAGCCACGTGGTGCTGGTCCTTACAAGGTGCTAGCCAAAATTAATGACAATGCCTACTCGGTTGACATACCTATTGAGGAGTTTGGTGGAGCTAGCAACAACTTCAATGTTGCTGATTTGTCACCATATGCTGGAGAAGACCTTGGAGCGTCGAGGTCGACGCCTTTTGAAGGAGGGGAGATGATGAGGTGTCATGGTGGTGGCACGACAGATGCCATGGATAGGCTAAAGATGGGGCCAATGAGTGCTTGGGGAATCTAGGGAGGGAGAACGTGGTGATTCCACGCACAGATGTTCTTGTATTCTCTCTATAAATGGTGTTTACAAGTCCTCTTCAAGCTCTTGGTAAGAAGGAGACTAAGTATCTTACTCCCTACAAACTAGCTCTAGAGTTCTACCTTAGACAGAGAAAATGATCGATCCTTCTATGGAAGCCCCGGTGCTCCTTATATAGGGGAGCCTGGGTTACAATATTAGGGCACACATGGCAGCATATTGTCCGAATATGATCTTCGCCTAAAGCTAGATGCTTCTTTATTCTCTTTAACGGCTCGTCCAGCCTTTGAACGTAACCCACAATGTAATCTTTGTCTTTAAGCGTCACCAGACACGGGCTACGTCATCCGACATTGCTCGTGTCACCTTGGTCTCCCCTGACCCACTTGTCCTCTTTTTTACTTTGCTTCGCTCTTGCTACAGCTAATAAAGCCACATGTTGACCAGTGGGGAATTCCTTCTCTTGGAGACCATAAGATAGTCCGGCTAGCATGTGGCTAATCCGGCAATCAAGTTACCTGCAAAACAGATAGACAAACATGGCCGGCATATATTTTATGCCGGCCAGACTACAGTCAAGGACATGCTCCACGGGCCGGGTCACTCCATGGTTTGACCTGCCTTGAGGTGACCTGGTCAGCACTTGCTTTGACCATGCCGTACCCTGGCTAACTCGGCCTTTATACCCCGGCGTTACCCTACCCGGGGATATCCCCCAACATGAGGACATCCCTACAATGATACCTACCCCAATTGCTAATGATGATGTTCCAATTGAAAACAAAGATCAATCCAATGAGATAAGGATTGGACCAATGACAAGAGCTCGTGCTAGCTACTAGAACAACAGGTGAACTTGTTTCTTAATGAACCTGGTGTTTTAATTAATGAGAATTTTATACTACCTAAGTCATTGAATTATTACATGATCAGGTACTTAGGAGAAGAAGGCGTAGCACGGAGCGAGGAGCTAATGGAACAAGGCGTGCTGATCAATGAAGAATGCGCGAGGGTCGAAGTCCTTTTCTGCCATGGCAGGCTGCCGCGGTAGAGAAACGGGCCCGAATTCTGCCACGGCAAAAACCTGAACCGAACCCACTTTGGGTCGGTTTGTACCCTTAGTTGGGTGGGACCAACTCGGATCCACCCTTAGGCCGCTGCCCCCTAGACTCTTAAATAGATGGGGGTGCACTTATATCTAGGTTTAAACCACGTTAAAATATTTTGGAGTTGTTTCTTTCATAGAACCTCTGGAATTACCCTGTGTTCGAATTACCAACTATAATTGAGTGTGATCTGTTGTTCCATTGGGAATTAGTAGATTGCATACTACCGTTCATGGTCACAGCTGCGTGCACAAGAGTGTGGTGTTGTGAATATCCTACAAGGTTCGAGAGGTGTTGAATTGGTATCAGGGATCGAGCGGGAGAGATCATAGCTACACACTAGTTATCTATCGTCCACCATCACCATCGACAAGAGCTTGCTGAGAAGATCAGGCCACCCCATATCAGCTTCAGTGAGCGGGTTGAAAGGAGTTCAGATACCGGATTCACGGTAGCCACCAATCCGGTTCTCCACTCCAAATAGTCTAGTATGGAATGGCTAGATATTGGAACGAAAGTAGCGCAACGAACCGCCGATCTAGAGTTGGAAAATAGAGATGGGGTGCCACTTTTAAATAGAGGAAATCCCAAATCGGAATTGAAGGAAAGGGAAACGGTAACATAAATCCATCTCAGCTTATAAAGTTGTGCCTCTTTGACTGGCAAAGTACAGGGTGATCCAGTGGTGCGGATACATCGATCAAACAACTTCTTCTTGTGCCATAATTAAATAGGGCGAGCTCTAAAAACATACTTAGATTGTAAAAGCGATAGGGGCTTCATCGACCCAGGTACATTCTCATTTTTCTTTTCACTCTCCAATTCTCATAGAGAAAGAGTTTCAGCAATTGCCAGTTTCTCCGAAAAAGTAGAAGGACCACAATCGTCCCTATCCACTTTCCAGAAGGGCGCGGGACTAGTAACCTCATATGTTGTAGTACGGGAAACTGGTATGTATCATCAGCCAGTTATCAATGGAGTTAGTTAGAAAAGTGCAAAATAGCTCAGTCTTTCACTCGAAAGTCATTCGTGCCTTTTGTACTCTAAATCCGTTTGCACTGAAGTGCAAGCCATTTTCTTCGCTCTTTAAACTCTAAAGTAATTACTAAATAGGGGATGTGCATACGTTTTATCGCCTGAAGCACAAGGGGAAATACTGATTGCGGTTGAACTCCCTTCGGGGTACGCCTGGATTGCACTGATCCGATTTAAAGCAACTGGAATGTCAGGATAGCTCAGTCTTTAACTGGACAGCCATTCCAATCTAGAAATAAAGGGACAAAAAAGTTCCAAGAGAAAGTATTTCTTGCGCGATTAGGTCGTGTAGTACGAAATACAGGTTGTGCTTCATCCAAATAGCAATCTATCCATCCGCGTGTCTCCTTCTAGTGCGGAGGCTGCGCTTCGAGCTCTTGCTACTACTGCTACTCCCTATTCTTCTAGATAGTCACTAACAATAATTCTATCCCATCCTCCCTCATTGAAGCCAGTAAATGAAAAACCAGTATTAATGGATCAAGACGAAAGGAAAACGCCTTAACATAGCTGGCCTGCCCATAGAGGTACGTACGGCCTATCGCTGCTTTCAAACGAGCAGGTTTTCTCGAAAGCTTTTACTGGACCAAGCGCGGATCAACAAGGGAATAATCATTCCCAAAAGCAAGCGAAATCACTATTGAAGAGATTTCGAATTCTACTAAAAACTTTTGTACTTCCAATCCCACCAGATTCATTCCACTTATCTTGCCTCATACGATCGATGTTATAATCACTACGCGACCCTATCTTTTATTTTGTTCCATGCTTCCTCCTCCGGGTCAGCTGTGATTCAAGTCACAAGAAATAACATAGTTGAGGAAGTGAGTAAAGTATCTGGTGACAGTGAAAGCGTATAAAAAACGATCTACGGCTCCGCCGTTTACCAATAAATAAGGTGGCTGATACAATTCAAAGATGTCCTCAAGTCCTTGTTTCAAGCGAGCGGCCCTAGCCAGGTATACAAATAATGGAACCATTCTCATTTCAAATTCCATCAATTTCTCCTATAAGAGAATATCACCTAGAACTCGCTAGTAAAGGATACCAATTCTTCCATGGGGGAATAAGGATAAGGATTTTTGGATCTACCTTTGACGAGCATCGAGTCCAATCTCGCAGCTCTTCTAAAGACACCCAACGAAGGAATCAAAACTCCATTAGCAAGGAATGAAAATCAATTCCATATGCCATTTGTAAGACTCCTATCCGAACTAACCTACAGGCATGACCCTTGGTCTCTTTCGTCGGGCGAACTAAAGCAAGTGAAGCACCGGACCCTTCATATGGTAGATAAGGTTTGGGATCTACTGATGATGACCATGGAAATATAGCAGCGTATCCATCTTAGGCAAATGATTAATTGTTCTATGACCTTGAAAGGCACTAGCAAGATCAGTTGTTTAGGTAAGTTATTTCTTGTGTTAGAAGGAGCTACAAGGCACAAGATAAACCCTATAGAAGCATCTCACTGGAATATTTTAGGCATTCTAATCCGAGAAATGAATGGCTTTCTGGAAGGACCCAATACCCTAAATCCTATCTATGATTCCAGCTTCCTTCGAGGCTACAACTCATTTCATCTAAGGGTGTAGGGAAGGGAATCTACAAGCTAAGCAAGTAAATCATCAGTAAGCGGAAGCTTAAGTTAATAACACGTAGTAAACCTATGCTAATAAACAAAAATGATCACACCTATCCAAAAACTCATTGGATTCCTATTCCTTTCATTGATTTTGGGACAAAAAGATAAGACTAGAAGGCTCATTAGGAGCTAAACCCGCTAACTAGAACTATGCTTCCCACACCCGCACTGTCACCTAGAGCAGTACAAAAGGAGGAAACATATGTGGATGAAGTCTACAGTAGTAGTGCCTTTTTCTTCGATCTGTTTCTATTTGTCACATCTAAAATCAAGTCTCTTTGGATATAGAAAAAACAGTAAAGAACGAATCGAGGGTAGAAGTTACAGCACCCTACCTTTCTTTACACTGCCTTCTATCGTTGGCCCTGAAGCGGAGAGCCAACCCTTACTGGCATCCATCCACTTAAATAAGTCTGCTGGATTCTCTTGAACCGATACAAGAGGAACTCAGAAATTGAGGAAAACATGATTGCTGGATTTGATCCATTAACACAGGGGCAAGCGTTGGCATACCGAGATCCCCCAACCATAGATAGGGATTTGATCTTTGACCGAGAACATAGCTGTAACGACTATTTTAGAAAAAGCACCACTACCTTTCCTGAAACTCAAACAACCTACTAGGCTGGCTAATCTAGACGAAGAAGATAGCGAGAAAATGACTCCTCAAGCCGAAGTATGGGCGGGAACATCTTCTTTTCTGACCATTTGGAGCTTCTCACAAGGCCTAAACCTTCCTGTAATACATATAGATTCGTTAGAGCCTTTTGCTTCCCCACAGGCTAGAGCTCAATTTACCTCCGCCACAGCTCTAAAATAAGGAGAATCAGCTCAAGATAAAAGGGCTCACACTCAATTGATTTGGGTCAACACTTCCTGTATCTGGTTTCGGCTTGATTTTTACTCATTGTAGGGGCTCATGAAAGTCCTATAGGGGATCCAAACAAAGGCTTTCGAGTAACAAAGAACGGCCTTTACCCGCCTCTTGTATACAATATATCGCATGCTCCATGCCTAAAAATTGATATGAGATGCTTCTACAGGGTTTGCTTGGCCGAAGCAAGGAGTGATATGATTCCTGATCCAAAGAAGCTTTGGAAAGGCCTTGTTACTATTAAATGAAAAAATATCTCGGTAACGAAAACTACTAAGGTCTTCTTGAGAACTAGTCTACCGAATAAGTAATATAGAAATAGAAGAACGAGTGAAGCATTTTCATGGAGTCAACAAAAGCCATCCCAACTTGCACTTCCTTATTCCACTATTGTGATATCTTTGTCCTGGACAAAGACCAAGAGCTGGTGCAGGTGAAAGAAGGGTTTCTTTGCTAAGAAGGTATGAGGTGAGTCGGCCTTTGAACCTATATTCATTCCACTAGCCCTAAAAGCATTCTCAATATAGTCAAGAGGGGGAATGGATTCTAAAATAAAAGGAGGGCAAAGGTAGTTCTGGGTCAATTCTTGGAGCCTAGCTCATTTCTAAATCCCCAACCCATCTCGTGCTCGTGTTGTACGCGATCGAATCTTGCAGCCGGATAGAGCAATGGAATCATCGAGTCGTATGAAAAGAGGGCTCTTCTTTTTAATCTTAACACAATTTAATACCAATCCTGAATGTCATATTAGAATCATTTGTATTACTTTCCTACCAATCCTGAACTAGCTATGACCCTTATAGTGAGCCTCGCTTTACCGTTTCAGATAGAAATGGCGCTCCTAAAGTCGATTGGATACTTTATTTTTTTATTGTCAGCTAAGCCGTGGACTTTCTCACGTGAAGAACTCCTTATTATGAGCTCATGGATTCAGTAGAAAGTTCACGACATATTAGGAAATTAGTTCATTAATTTGTTTTGCCAACGAAGAAGCCTTGCGCTACTCGGAAAGTACTGACTAGAAGGGCCTGTGGATCCATAGTCCTAGCCATTCACAAAATAGGATAATAAAGCGAACAAAGACCATGAGAAGAGATTACAACATCCTCTAAATCATTTGATCAATATTAAGCTTCTGTCTCCATAGGGGTCTCCTCCGAGTTATTCTCGGTAGCCAAGGCAAGTAAATCTCTATGCCAAGAAATGACTTAGAGAAAGTGATGGAGTTATTGGCTAATCCAAAGAGAAAGACGAAGCCACTACTTGATGACCCTACCCTTTTCTGTTGGTTCCATTAGGGCGGGGGAAGGGCCAATGGCCCAAACAAATCCTACCTGCGACTCCTCTGGTTTGATTCTTTCTTTTGATCCAATTGAGACTTCTGTGTTTTTCTTTGTGCTTGCTTCCCTTTCAAATTCATATGCCAGAGATGCTGGTGGAATGTATGCGCCAGAAAGAGTTTGGTAGTAGCTTGAAGGAAGCATTCAGTTAGGTATCCAATAGCCACCATTCTTCGCCCTCCATTTTCTTGGTATCAGTCTTTCTATGAGAATTCTAATTTCAATATGCTAAGAAGACATCCAATGGCTTGGAATAACATTGGCGTAGATGTCACTCCTTTTGGAACCTTGTATTCTTATTCCTTTCTTCTTGATGTGGATTTGTATTCGTTAACGATTTAAACCTTCTCAAGGCAAGGTAGAAGTAGTGCTTGAATACCTCTAAGTACTGAGCTCTTAGCTCATTGATTCATGACACTCGCCTTCCATGGGAAAAATATCTCATTTGAAAGCCCACTATGCTGCTTCTCTCTCACTTGCTTGAAAGCGTGTTACTTACGTAAATATCAGTAGGACATGAGGAACCAAACCCATGAGCTAAAGCTGTGGTTTAATGTCACTTTCCAAAACCCGGACGTCCGCTTTATAAGACATTCTGCTGATTGCCTATTCAGTTGCAGCTAGCCCTTACTTTGAAGGAGAATATAAGATACCTGGTACGAGCTACTAGGAGACGTACACTTAGGTGTTACGTCTAAATAAGACCCATACTACCAAAAGGCAGGTATAGAACACATATAGGGAAGACATACACAAATGCACAAACACATTTTCCGGGGGTGTCACCGTTTGCATCGTATCAGTATCATAATAAAAGATTGATTGTTGTGAGTGATTTTACTACCCTTCCAGACTTAGCAGGTAATGAAGCTGCTGACGAGGGAGGAAATGTCCGTTGAAAATAAAGCAAACCAGTGGGGCTTAAAAGTCACTCTTTTAGTAGTTTTCAGACTGTTAAGTTGTCAATCTTTCTAGCTCCAAAGTTTATTACATTTCCTCGTCCGCCGACGAGGATAGCACTAGATTGATTGCTTACCAACTTTCATTCAGATACCGGGCCATCTTTTTCTCAAAAGCATGGAAATTCACGCCTGTGAAAAGTATGCAATTTCATCATTTTCCTTGGCAACACAACTCACTCATTTGTAGAGATACCGAACAGTATGAGTGATCTATCAACCTTGTCAAACGATGAGCCCATTCTCTCTCTTCCATCCCGCCTTCTGAACCGAACCCTAGAGAAAGACTTCTTGAATAGAATAAAGTTGCAATTCTAGAAACTTCCATTTTCCATTGATCTGGGCATTGCTATTAAAAGTGGGTCTACCTGCCCCGGCGTGACTCACACTTGACCAACCACTTCTATCTAAGAAAATACTTAGGTAGGGTTAATCTCCCTTCGAGGTTTACCCGTCCTAGTCCGAACCATTGGATCGATCAGAAGAAGAAAGGCAAAGGAATTGAAATGTAGAGTAAGAAGCATCGCCCAACAGAGTGATTGAGGGGGTCTTCCCTAGCCCAATGGTCTTCTTTTTTCACTTCCATAACTCCATGGATGCCACCTGGATGTGCCATAGCCATAGACCAATCACTCTTGTAGCTTCGGAATTGAATGAAGCAAAGAGAAAGATCAAGCCGAAGGGCAAGGTCAAAGAGGCCTCACATAACCTTCTTCTCACAATGTCAATCGGTGGAACCAACCGTTCGGTGCACTCATTATTGCTTTATTTAATAATATTTCAAGCTGTCTTCTTTAGAGCTTTCTAGATGAATTCGCAAGTGCAGCTAAGGGCATGGCTTTCTTGATAAGTACCCAGAGGAGGTGTCATAATGCAGTAGGTCAGTTCAAATTACAAATTGAGACATAAACCAATGGATTCCAGTGGCTGGGGCATCCTGTGTCTATAGATAGATTCACCAGCCTACCCCTTCCTCCATAGCGTAGCATTGGAACCCACTTGGCATAGCCTTAAGGATATTAACTTATAGGCGAGTATACTTAACTAACTACGGTACTCTATCTAGACGACTCCTGACTAGCTTACATATGCTCCCTAATTTATGCTGCCTTGCCTTTTTTTCTAAATGGGGGCTTGTGCATGGACAGCATAGGCAGTCGCTGCAAAAACCACTTCTGTCACCTATAAGGGTATCTGATCCTTCTTCTATGGCTGAATTCGGAGCTTCTAACCAACTTTAGCTACCTTGTAGATCGATTAATTAATTTCTAGGTTGATTAATTTGACTGATTTTTAGCATCGTCCACGTACATCTCACGTATCAGTAGCTCATCACTGCCATACTCTGTTCTCCTATAAATGAAGGTGCTGAGTTCCATCTGTCAGCAGACAACACGTACAAGATTGAACAGCTAATGTATGTACATATACAAGTAAAGATTCCTCTGTTACGTATGACATCCTCGAGTAAAATTGGTTTTTGTTTGGCTGACTCTCTCGAATGTAGCATCTATATTTCAGTCCTTGTGTTTTCCCACTATGGAGTATGTCAGCAGATAAGAGTTGTACTGACCGAGTCTGCATTACGATTCCATGGCTATGCTCACTTGTTCTTGACTCTGTTGTATGCCTACCTGACTCTTTTTGTAGTGCTAGCTAGTTAGAAGCAAATCATAGGATTGATTCCTTGTGATCGATGAAATTATGCAGGCGACACTGTGAAATCAGCAATGGCCATATATGCTATCACTGCTAATTAGGAGAAGGCAAGGAATACGAAGAACCAAGAAGAAATGGTGAAGTGGATTCGACCTTTGGGAGGTATGTTGAGACTGAATGATGATGCTACTTTTAATCATGATACCAATGCTTGTGCAACCGGAGTTGTTATAAGAGATGAAAAAGGAGGTTTCATTACAGCTAGAAGCAAGAAAATTGACCATGCTATTGATGGCGGATCCAGAGAAATGGGAACAAGGCTGACCTATCTAGGTAGTGAAGTCAACCTATGCTAAAGAGAAAGTTCAATATTTGGTTCGAGTATTTTTTTTTGAGGAGTGGCTTATTATAGTATTCTTAAAAATCATACGAACAAACAAAGCCTATTTTAGGAGTCCACCATATCAAGGGAAAGGGAGATCAGGATTGGCCTTCAATTTTCTTATTCATCTTTCTTTCTTTGCTTTTGAATGACTTGATGGGTCTGGATAATAACTAGAAGAGTCAAGGTAGCGGAAGGGCTTTAATTTAAGGCTAGTTCTAGTGGTGAAGGAAATCAAATGGCAGAGAAGACACGAATCCAGACTTCTTTTTTAATAGCCCTTGGTGGTCTGCAAATTCATTGAACGAAGAATGCAGTCTTTCTTCCTCACGAACAAGATCGGAGTATCCACAAGACTTGCTAATTTCTCGTCTACATGCGCAGAGGAAAGTTGGGGAGTGTGATCAATAGGAAAATCATCTCTAGCTGATCATTCTCCTGCCAGATTTCCTTGGACCATTTTAGTGGAACGATGGGGTGCCTGCCCTTTCATCATCCGGATACTAGGATGCAATGAATATTGAAAAACGAAACCCTCGTCCTAGTTATGTAATACTTCAAACTACCAGGTGTGTAGGAAATGCAGGTAAATGGTACCGCAGTTAGAAGGTGAAAGGGTACAATTGAAGTCAACTAACTAACAGTTGCACTACTTCATTGAACACATGCATATAGAGTGTGGTCTAGCAAATGAACCAAACTAGTGCATCAATAGTGCATCATGCTTAGGTGCAACACCATAAAAGTATGACACCACAATTGAAACAATATCTTGACAAAAAAGACTTGTGGATGTGGGAAACTTACTGGATTTGCACAGTGCTAGGATTTCAAAACAGAAAACTGACAGCATTCAAAAAAAATACCCCATACCTAGTTTACCTATTATAAGGTCATGTGGGAATATGGTCAAATTCCACTAATTCCTATATGTAATATGACTCATCAATCCTTTTACATGCGTAGGCTTCACTTATTTATGGGAGTTTGTGTTAGAAAGCTTGCAAGGTTATTTACCGAATGCTTGTCTTTTTCACCATCGCTGTTCCTAGTCCCACTCCCTGCTTCAACCCTTTGAGCGAAATGTGGCAAAAGGAAGGAAAGACCATGGACTGACCCCATTGTATCCACCCTGTTGGAACTACGAGATCACCCCAAGGACGCCTTCGGCATCCAGGGGTCACTGACCAACCAGAGATCCTGTTCAATAAGTGGAACACATTAGTCGTTTGCTCTCCGGTTGGACAGTAAGGGTCAGAGAAGGGTATTCACTCGTTCTTAAAACCAGCATTTTTAAGTTTAAGATCAAAGAGTCGGGCGGAAAAAGGGGAGAGCTCCCCGTTCCTGTTTCTCCTTTAGCTGGATACCCTAGAACCACAAGAATCCTTAGAATGGGATTCCAACTCAGCACCTTTTCTTTTGTGATTTTGAGGAGATTTCTCTTTGGAGAGCATAGTATGATGAAAGTTGTAAGCTATGTTTGGGGGAGTTATTCTCTATCATTGGCCTCTATGGTAGAACCCGTTGGGGAGGCCTGAGAGGCGGTGGTTTACCCTTTGGCGGATGTCAGCGGTTCGAGTCCGCTTATCTCCAGCCCGTGAACTTAGCGGATACTATGATAGCACTGAATTGAATTCGGCAGTTCAATCCATGATTTTGCATTCATGAATGTTGTAAGATCCTTCTAGCAACTTAGTAGGGCATAGCCTTAACGTTAATGGTGAGGTTCAAAAGAGGAAAGGCTTGCGGTGGATACCTAGGCACCAAGAGATGAGGAAGGGCGTAACAAGCGACGAAATGCTTTGGGGAGTTGCAAATCAGCATAGATCCGGAGATTCCCAAATAGAAAAGGAATTGAGGTACATGTATGTCACTGAAATGTGCTTGAGTAACACCTTTGGGATTTCATCAAGTGTTTAGTCTATCGAAGGTAGTTTCTTTTTGAAAAGCGGATTTATCCCTTCAAAATCTCATCCATCGTCCTTGTGAAAGTATAGAATTCTCACCTAGAGCAGCAGAACTAACGACTCTATTAGAAAGTAGAATGACCAACTTCAACATGAATTTTCAAGTGGATGAGATCAGTCGAGTGGTCTCGGTTGGAGATGGGATTGCACGTGTTTATGGATTGAATGATATTCAAGCTGGAGAAATGGGGGAATTTTCTAGCGGTGTGAATGGAATAGCCTTGAATCTTGAGAATGATATTGTCGGTATTATTATCTTTGGTAGTGATACCGCTATTAAAGGAGGAGATCTTGTCAAGCGCACTAGATCTATTATGGATGTTCCTGCGGCAAAGGCCATGATAGGCCGTGTGGTCGATGCCTTGGGAGAACCTATTGATGAAAAAGGGGCTCTAAGCGATCACGAACAAAGACGCGTCGAAGTGAAAACCTCAGGGATTATTGAACATAAATCTGTGCACGAACCCATGAAAACAGGCTTAAAAGCAGTGGATAGCCTGGTTCTATAGGGCATGGTCAACGAGAACTTATAATAGGGGACAGCCAAACTAGAAAAACTGCGATTGGATAGCCTGGTCCTATAGCCTGATACTATATTAAACCAAAGCAAATGAACTCAAGGGGCACAAATGAGAGTGATATATTGTATTGTGTCTATGTTGCGATTGGACAAAAATGCTCGATTGTGGCACAATTAGTTCAAATTCTTTCACAGGCAAATGCTTTGGAATATTCCATTCTTGTAGCAGCCACCACTTTGGATCCTGCTCCTCTGCAATTTCTGGCCCCATATTCAGGGTGTGCCATGGGGGAATATTTCCGCGATAATGGAATGCACGCATTAATTATATATGATGATATATGTAAACAGGTGGTGGCATATCGAGAAATGTCATTATTGTTACGCTGACCACCATGTCGTGAGGCTTCCCCAAGGGATGTTTTCTATTTACATTCTCGTCTCTTAGAAAGAGTCGCTAAACGATCAAACCAGATAGGTGCAGGTAACTCAACTGTGTTACCCATGATTGAAACACAAGCTAGATAAGTATCAGCCTATATCCCCACCAATGTGATCTCCATTACAAATGGACAAATCTTTTTTAAAATGGGAGCTCTTTTATCGTGAATTAGACCAGCTATTAACGTTGGCTTATCCGTAAGCCGCGTTGGGTCTGCCGCTCAGTTGAAAGCTATGAAACAAGTTTGTGGTAGTTCAAAACTGGAATTGGCACAATATTGTGAAGTGGCCGTCTTCGCTCAATTCGGGTCAAACCTTGATGTCGTGACTCAGGCATTACTCAATAGAGGTGCAAGGCTTACAGAAGTGCCCAAACAACCACAATATGGACCACTTCCAATTGAAAAACAATTTGTTGTGATTTATGCTGCTATCAATGGCTTCTGTGATCGAATGCCACTAGACAGAATTTCTCAATATGAAAAAGCCATTCTAAGTAATATTAATCCAGAATTACTAAAATCCTTCTTAGAAAAAGGTGGCTTAACTAACGAAAGAAAGATGGAACCTGATGCTTCTTTAAAACAAAGCACTTTGCCTTACCATTGACTTAATCAAAAAGGTTGCCCCTTACTCATAGATTAGGAAGGCCAACTAAACAAAGTGATTACCTCTTGGTGGAGATTATGGGTCCACCCTTAGTCAGTTTGAATCTGACGAATCGCAACAATCTTATTTGAAAGCTCATAGAGCGAGGTAGAAGAAACTAATGAAAGAAACTGAGAAGGTTCAAATCCAACAGCAGAAATAGCATAGTAGATTATCTTGACTGCCAACCTTTCTCAATCAATAAAGCGGGAGGACCAATGAGGACAACAATAACACCTACTTTGCCTTTGTATCGAATCTCGCTTCTAATGGTTTACTACCTTGAGACCGACACTACGAGGCTCGCTATAATGAAACTACCCTTCTTGTCCTATGGATTGGCTTGAGCTCTATCGACACAAGAGGCTTCCAATGGCAGTCCAGGATTTTGTTGATCCTCTCATTAGTTGGAATGTAGCATCCATAATTGTGATTTCCCCTTCCCCAAATGCGAAGAAATGACTGATATCACTAAATCCGCCTGGAAGGATAGCATGAGTTGTTGGATTTATCGTATAACAAGCAGTTGGCCTCTTCCTCTACAAGGACTCGATCTTTTCCTACTTGCTTTCTACCAGTTGTATATGTGGACTTGTTCTTACTTTTTGACATTCCCCTCGACAGTACTCGTAATAACTGACTATATAGGCGCAAGCCATATTATTATAGAAAGGGGGACATATTGAATGAAACCCTCAATGTAGAATCACGAAGTGATGCCAAAGGGAATGCAACTATACTACGCTTTTATTGATTGGAAGACACGGTACCGTAAGAAACTGCCTATGAACCAGGCGATCACTATTAACTTTTGCTACCATAAAAATACTCAGTCGATTCAATCTTGCCAATGCTTTTCAAAGACAGAAGAAAGATGAAGCGAACAAAAGAAAAAGATGAAAATGCACTTTCTTTGAAGACGGAGTCAGCCCCACCAGTCATGGAAGATGACAGAACCCCGAGATAGGGATGTGATTGAAGCAACTCAGATGCCTCTCACGCAGAAAGGGCCCTTCACCCAAGTAAACTAAACGAGCCATAACACTATCTTCAGTTGTGTTTTCGATGTTGCACCCTCCAAAGATCCTCTTCTGGGAATCAATGATTGGTTTTGTACACGAGAAGCTCTTTCAGGTTAGAGAAGAACCTGTTAAAGACATAATTCATTTAAGTAATCCTTGTTTCTAGAAATTGTTGAAGAACGTTCCACTTCATTGGGTTTGGAGCTTGCCACTCAACTGAATTGAGGCTTCCGTAAAGCCAATGTGAGTAAGCACATGTGGACTTCCCATCAAGGTGTGTCCGCCTTCCCTCTTGCTCTTTGTTGTGCTTCCTGTCATCTGGATGTATTGGAAATATACTTCTATTTTCCTTCAGCTATCCTTTCACTTCCTATCCTACTGATGAGGATATATACAAGGATTATGATGATTCTGACTCCTTGAACTGGAAGAAAATATTGAGTCAAATAAACAATGACTATCAGGTGAATTCATTCCTAGTTGACCATGATGCTTTCAGTTATAAGAAGTTTATATTCCCTAAGTCTTGATGCTATTGTATGATCAGGTAGATGGGAGAAGAAGGCGTAGCACGGAGCGAGGAGCTGAAGCATATGGAGCATGGCGTGTTGATCATTGAAGGATGCGAGAGGGCGGAGAGGGAGGAAGCGCAAGGAGCTACCAAGAAGAAGATCAACACATGGCAGGATCTCTGCCGTGGCAGAGAAACCATGCGTTTTCCTACCACGGCAGGCTGCCGCGGCACAGAAACAGAGTCCTTTTCTGCCACGGCAGGCTGCCGCGGCAGAGAAACAGGCCCGAACTCTGCCACGGCAGAACCCTGAGCTGAACCCTGGGTCGGTTTGTACCCTAGTTGGGTAGGACCAACTCATCCACCCCTTAGCCGCCGTACCCCCAAACTCATAAATAGATGGGGCGCACTAGTTTTAGGTTTAGACCACGTTAAAATTATTTTGGAGTTGTTTCTTTTATAGAACCTCTGGAATTACCCATGTGATCAAATTCTACCAATTGCAAATGAATGTGATATGTCCTTCCATTGGGATTTAGTAGATTGCAAACTACCGTTTGTGGTCGACGGTACGTGCGCAAGAGCGTGGTGTTGTGAGTATCCTACAAGGTTCGAGATCTGTTGCATTGGCATCAGGGTTTGAGTGGGAAAGTTCAAAGCTACGGGCTAGTTATCTATCATCCACCATCAACATCGACATGTTCTTGCTGAGAAGATCGGGCCACCCCATATCATCTTGGTATCCTCTCAAAACATGATTCATTAATCGCATGAATGTACTAGGTGCATTAGTAAGACCAAACGGCCTGACTAACCACTCATACAAGCCAAATTTCGTTTTGAAAGCAGTTTTCCACTCATCCCCTTCTTTCATCCTAATTTGATGATAACCACTACGCAAGTCAATTTTAGATAAAACAGCAGCACCACACAATTCATCTAGCATATCCTCTAATCATGGAATAGGATGACGATATCGAATAGTGATGTTATTAATCGCTATAAAATCTACACACATGCGTCATGTACCATCTTTCTTAGTCACTAAAATAACAGGAACAACACAAGGGCTAAGAGAAACATGAATGTACCCTTTATCTAGTAACTCTTGTACTTGCTTCTGTATTTCCTTAGTTTCTTCGGGATTAGTCCTGTAGGGTGCACGGTTGGGAAGTGTTGCGCCAGGAATAAAATCAACTTGGTGTTCTATACCACTCAATGGAGGCAAGCCTGCGGGTACATCTTCTGGAAACACATCCCCAAAATCCTGCAAAATAGAAGATACACCAAGAGAAACATGGGTCATGTCGTTAAAAACCAATACCTCACCCTTATACATGACCACAAGTGGCATGGCTGTAGGATCCTCACGAAATTCTCGCATATCTTCCTTGGTGGCTAATATCAATAGACCAGGCACTCTCTCACTTTTCGTTATATCACTCAATTTAGGCTCGATTACATCAGGAACAGTTGTCACACAATCACGCCGAGCTATAGGATCTTCTTTCAAATTCACATCTATCTTCTGGCGAGAATCATTCACAATATCTTGTGGTGTCATTGGCTGCATAGTAATCTTCTTCCCTTTGAATTCCAAGTGATACATATTGGCTCGGCCATTGTGTAGCACATGGAGATCATAAAACCAAGGCCGACCTAATAGAAGATGACAAACAGTCATAGGAACCACATCAAAATTAATAGAATCTTTGTATGGCCCTATTTGAAAATTCACACGTACCATATGATTTACATTCATCTCACCATTGTTGCTCAACCATTGTATGTAGTATGGCGTCAAATGAGGCAAATATGTCAAATTCAGCTTGGGCACATAATTCCTTAATTGCAATATTTCTGCAGCTACCTGCATCAATAATGACTTTGCAAGCTTTGTTAGGTCGAACTAGAGCTTTTGTTTGGAACAAGTCGCAATGTTGGGATTCCTCAACCGGTTGCACACTAAGTATACGTGAAGATACGAAAATAGTTGGCGCACGCTCAGGATACGCATCAGCACCATCCTCGCCATCATCAATATCATCGTCAGAAGCTTCATCTCCACTCTCTACTTCACCTTGTTCGTTGAAAAACATAACCTTGTTGTTTGGACAATCCTTCTTGTAGTGCCCTCTACCTCCACAAGTATGGCACACCACATCATGAATACACGCAGTAGACATATTGGAACCCCAGCTAGTAGCAGGAGCAGCGTGCTTCCGAGCATTGGAACCAAACGAAGAAGTACTTGCTGGTTTGGCCGATAGTGTAGGAGGACTAGCAGCAGGTGGCGCTACACTAGGAGGTGTAGATCTGGCCAAAAAGCGACTAGAGGATGTAAAACGTGAAGGAAATATGCCCTGAGAGGCAATAATAAAGTTGTTATTATGTATTCCCTGAGAGGCAACTGAATATGGTAGATGTTTATTTTGCATGCTATAATTGTATTGATAGGAAACGTCAATACATGTGTGTTTTATGAACAAATAAAAGGTTCCTAGTTATGCCTCGCTTATAAACTAGCTCATGGATTAACAAGATGATCAAAGTTTCCTGATCATGGACATTGTAATAACAAGGTCACAACATTTGTGAAATGATGTGATGAACATTCATCCGAAGTATAGCATTACGTTCAAAGTCATTATGTTTATATTGCTATAACATCATACGAAGTAATCTTTATCCTTAGACCATGAGATCATGTTAATTGCTGACATCAGAAGAGTAACTTGATAACATCAAATGTCACACCATGAAAGGGTGACTATAAAGGTGGGTCCAGATACTTCGAAGATGTCATGTTGAGGCTCATGGATCAAATGTGGAATTTGTCAATCTCGATGACGGATAGATATACTCTGGGACCTCTCGGTGATATCACATTAAGATAGCTTGCAAGCAAGTGATGTGATCACTAGAATGTTATATCACGGGAACGAGGAAAGAGTGCATGTGGGCAACAAGATCAAACTAGGTATTAGGATACCGATGATCGAATCTCAGACATGTAATATATCATGATACAAAGGGATTAGATTACTAGCGTTGAAGGTTCTCATGATCACAAAAGTCATCGTTGAATGTGCAGGAGTAAGTATGGATCTCTAGGCCCCGCTTCTGATTATTGATTTGAGAGGAGTCTCAATCATGTCTGCATTATTCACGAACCGTAGGGTGACACACTTAAGGGTTGCCAAACACCATTTTGGAGCACATATTTTTCAGACGAAAGAATTGCAAAGCGCTGGATTTATTTCGATGGAAACCGGAATTGTTTCGGGTGAAATTGTACAAACTGGTTCTGCATGTGATATTGAAATGTTACAAGGGGTTTTATGTGATTTTTTTTAATTAAAGTAATTAACAAAATTCTGAATAAAATAAATAAAAAAGTTTTATTAATTGAGAGTTGCATTAAATTTGGTGGAAATTTAATGCATGTGAGTGGAACTTTGGGTGGAGGCTAAATTATTGTGAGTGGAGCTTCCACCACATGAATGAGGAAGAGGTGGGGGAACTCCCCATGGGCGCTGGCCATGGTAGGGGAGGAGACCCCCTCTCCTATAAAAGCCCCCCTCTCCTCCCTCACAAAGCATACCTCCTCGTGAAGGATCTCTCTCCCTCTCTAGATATATTCCCCCATGGTCTCGGATTAGCGAGATACATGTTCCCGGTGGCCTTGCGTCTAGGAGTTGCTGCTTCCGGTGATTCGCTAGAGCGAGGAGGTGAAGGTTGTTTGGTGGCCTGAACGTGTGTGCGAGGACGGATGCGCTGCTGATTTGTGGCGCTAGGACTTCCACACGATCTTGAGATCGGCAAGCGTACGACTACATCATCCACGAGTTCCAACTCGTTAACAAAACTCTGTTGTCTTCGAGGGTAAGTTCTCTATGGATGTATATCCACCCATTGCTTGTATCTAGGAGATAGATCTTGGCGTATAGTTCTCATCGTAGGAAATTTTTTGTTTTCTATGTTGCGAACCCAATAGTGGTATTAGAGCCTGATCTATGCGTAGGTGCTTTGCACGGGTAGTACACATATGTTTATATGTGGGCGATGATGATCATGTTATTGTTTCTTTCATGCATTTTGGATATTGGTGGCATAGTGGGATGAAGCGGTCCGGACCAACCTTACATGTCATCGCACATGAGACAGGTTCCACGACTCACATGCAACTAGTTTTGCATAAGTGGTTGGCGGGTGTCTGTCTCTCCTACTATAGTTAATATCTGATTTACAACGAGTTGCTAATAACTTGTTTATCCTCGTTGTGGTTCCATGTTCGCAGGTAAGACCGGTTCTACCTCTGAAAGCCCTAAGCCACGTAAAACTTGCAATGGATAAATTAGAGGTGTCTAGTTTAGATCGTTGCTGGGCTAGTGTCTTGATATGGTAATGTTGTAAGTATATGTATGGTAGATACTCTTACAACACACTCAACGTGTAAGTTCCATAGACCTTGGCCTTACACACAAAGGAATGATAAAGATCATACCAAGATGCATGTGATAGAGATCAAATGCATGGACCATATCATCCCACTTTACACATTAGATGTTCGCATCTTATATTGCTAGTTTGGTGGTTTTAGTAGCATTGTAAGATGATCCCTCATTTAAATATCAAGATAAAATGTGTTCTTCCTTAAGTATGCACCGTTCTATGGATCGTGTTTCGAGGCATCACGTGATGATCGAGTGTACTCGACTCTACGCTTTCATACAACGGGTGAAAGACAGTTATACACACATGAATACTAAGGTTCTTACTTGGCGAGCCTAGCATGTACAGACATGGCCTCAGAACACGGACCGAAAGGTTAATAATGAGTCATATAGTTGATATGATGCCCATATAGATGCTCGCCTTTGAAGCTACACCGACTTATGTGATGATCGCACTTGGTGTAGTGGATTTGGTTCATGTAATCACCAAAAGGACACGAGGGATGTCATTTTTTGAGTGGGAGTTCATTAGTAAAATGGATTAGTTGATCTCAATCTATCATAAACTTAGTCTAAATATACTTTAGAAATTCTGTTGTAGATGGCACCACCTGCTTTTAATTTCAATGTGTTCATGGAGAAAGAGAAACTTGCTGCGAATGGTAGCAACTTCACCAACTGGGCTATGAATTTGAGGATTCTCCTCACTGCCTCACGAAAGCAATATGTGCTAGAGGCGCCGCTAGGCCCACCACCAGCTCCTGATGCCCCTGACGAGGAAAATAATGTCTATAAAACTCGTCAGGAGGACCACAACTTAGTTCATTGCGGCATACTGTATGGGCTAGAGCCAGAACTTCGAAAGCGTTTTGAAAATGGCAATGCTTTTGATACCATGGGAGAACTGAAAATGATTTTCGATACCCATGCTACCGTAGAGAGTTATAATGCTTCTGAAAAGTTCTTTAGCTGCATGATGGAGGAGAACAACTCTGTTAGTGTGCACGTACTCAAAATGTCTAGGTACGCCGATAAGCTTGTGTCCTTGGGAATAACGATTCCCATTGACCTAGGCATACATCGTGTTCTCCAATCTCTGCCACCTAGCTATAAGAGCTTCGTGATGAACTATAACATGTAGGGCATGAAGAAGTCTCTTCCCGAGCTTCTGACAATGCTTAAAACTGTATAAGTAGAGATTAGGAAAGAACATCAAGTGTTGATGATCAATAAGACCACCGGTTTCAAGAAAGACAAGAAAGGCAAGCAGAAGGGAAAGAAGGGCAGAAAATTTGTTGCCACACCTGAGAAGAAATCCTGAGCTGGCCCTAAGTCTGATATCGACACTACTAGGAAATGGCTTATCAGTGGCGCACCTTTTTTACTATCTGTGGCGCATTTCCTAGTCGCCACTGATACCTCACCACTAATAACTATCTTCTGTGGCGCATTTAAAAATGCGCCACAGAAGTCTCAAACTTCAGTGGCGCATATGGCCAATATGCGCCACAGATGTTTTTTCCAAAATTCAAAAAAAGGCGGGCCAGATCTCAAACTTCTGTGGCGCATATGGCCAATATGCGCCACAGAAGTTTGTTTTCAAATTTCAAAAAAAAACCCGGGCCAGATCTTGATCTGGCCGGAGTTGGTGGTGGTGGTGGTGGCTGGTGGTGGTGGTGGTGGCTAGAGGAGGAGGGCTAGGAGGAGGTTGCCGGAGTTGGTGGTGGAGGAGGAGGAGGAGGAGGAGGAGGTTGCCGGAGTTGGTGGTGGATGAGGAGGAGGAGGTTGCCGGAGTTGGTGGTGGTGGAGGAAGAGGAGGTCGCCAGAGTTGGTGGTGGAAGAGGAGGAGAAGGAGGTCGCCAAAGTGGTGGTGGAGGAGGAGGAGGAGGAGGTCGCTAGAGTTGGTGGTGGAGGAGGAGGTGGTGGTCGCCGGAGTTGGTGGTGGTGGAGGAGGAGGAAGAGGAGGAGGAGAAGTGTGGAGGGGAACAGAAGTGGGGAGGGGAGAAGAAGTGGGGAGGGGAAGAAAAAGGAAAAAGGGAGGGAGAAGGGTGCCGGCGGGATTCAAATTTCGAATCCCGCCCAAGACTTATGTGGCGCATATGGGGGAAATGCTCCACAGAAGTTTCTCCCCCTTTTTTATTTTTTTGCAGGAAAAAATCTTCTGTCTGCCATAACTTTTTATTCTTTTGGAATTTGGGGAATCTACACAGCCATTGAAATCGAGTAGAAAATTTCGAGACGATCATTTTGATAGGTTAAAGATTTTTTTCCAACATCGTATGCAAAAGTTATAGCCTTTTTACCGTGCCATGACCTATTTTTGCAAAATACATCGAAATTCATATTTTTTTTAATTTTGTCTAGATCTATACCCTAAAATCTAACTACAACTTAAAGGAATTAATTTTTTGAAGTTTCTATCATTTTTGTTTATTTTTTACAAAACTGAAAAGGCGATCTAGGGGGGGATCTGTTTTCCCCCCTATATGCTTGTTCTGTGGCGCATACACCTATATGAACCATAGAAACAACACTTTCTGTGGCGCATATGGACATATGCACCACAGAAGTTTCTCCCCGTTTTTGCTGCTTGGTCCCATCAACCTTCTTTGGCGCATACGTCTATATGCGCCACAGAAGTTTGACACTTTAGTGGTGCACAAGAAAATATGCGCCACAGAAATATGGACTTCTGTGGCGCATATTGGTTTCGTGCACCACTGAAGTGCCAAACTTCTGTGGCGCATGTTTTCTAGTGCGCCACTGATATATATCTGTGGCGCATAGTTTTACATATGCGCCACTAAATATCTTGTCTATCTATAAGTTGTTTCCTAGTAGTGCGAGTGCTACTATTGCAAGAGGACTGGCCATTGGAAGCGCAACTGCCCCAAGTATTTGGCGGACAAGAAGGCCGGCAAGGCAAACAAAGGTATATGTGATATACATGTTATTGATGTGTACTTGACTAGTACTCGCAGTAGCACCTAGGTATTTGATACGGGGTCAGTTGCTAATATATGTAACTCGATTCAGGGGCTACGGAACAAGCGACAGCTAGCAAGGGATGAGGTCATGATGCGGGTCGGCAATGGATCAAGAGTTGATGTGATTGCCGTCGGAACGCTGCCTCTCCATATGCCGTCGGGATTAGTGATAAATCTAAATAATTGTTATTTGGTGCCAACACTGAGCATGAACATTGTATCCGGATCGTGTTTGATGCGAAGTGGTTATTCCTTTAAATCTGAAAACACTAGTTGTTCGATTTATATGAATGATATCTTTTATGGTCATGCACCTGTGATGAATGGTTTATTTCTGTTGGATCACGATAGTAATATTATGCATATTCATAATGTTGATGCTAAAAGGATTAAACTTGATAATGATATATCTGCATATATGTGGCACTACCGTCTAGGTCATATTGGCGTTAAATGCAAGAAGAAACTCCATTCTAATGGACTTTTGGAATCACTTGATTTTGAATCATTTGATACATGTGAGCCATGCCTTATGGGCAAGATGACTAGGAAGCCGTTTTCCGGTTCAATGGAACGGGCGATACATTTATTGGAAATCATACATACTGATGTGTGTGGACCAATGAGTGTGTCTGCGTGAGGTGGATATCGTTATTTTGTTACTTTCACCGATGATTTGAGTAGATACGAGTATATCTATTTGATGAAACATAAGTCTGAAACCTTTGAAAAGTTCAAGGAATTTCAGAATGAAGTGGAAAATCATCGTAACAAAAAGATCAAATTTCTGCGGTCTGACCATGGACGAGAGTATCTTAGTTACGAGTTTAGCACACATATGAAAGACTATGGAATAGTTTCACAACCCACGCCTGCTAGAACACCACAACATAATGGTGTGTCAGAACATCGTAATCGTACTTTATGGGATATGGTTTGATCTATGATGTCTCTAACTGACTTGCCACTGTCATTTTGGGGTTATGCACAAGAAACCGCAGCATTCACTTTAAATCGGGCACCATCTAAATCCATTTGAACAACACCGTATGAATTATGGTTTGGAAACAAACCTAAGCTGTCATTTCTTAAAGTTTGGGGATGCGATGTTTATGTGAAGAACTCGAAGAGGTTATTGAACCTTCTCTTCATGAAATGGCGAGTAGCGCAAGACCGGAAATTGTTTCGGAGTTGACTTCACCTGATGAAGAGAGAGCTAATGATAATGATCATGAAACTCCAAAAGAGGACACTGCCGAACCTAGCATGTCAAGCAGGACACGTGCAGCTCCTGATCTGTACGGCAATCCTGTTATGAATTTCATGATTGATGAAATAGATGACCCTGTGACGTATGAAGAAGCGATGATGAGCCTAGATTCCAACAAATGGCTAGAAGCCATGAAATCCGAGATGGAATCCATGTACGAAAACTAGGTTTGGACCTTGGTGGACTTACCTCACAATCGAAAGGCCGTTGAGAATAAATGGATTTTCAAAAGAAAAACTGATGCTAAGGGTAATGTGACCATCTATAAAGCTCGACTTGTCGCAAAGGGGTTTCGACAAATTCAAGGAGTTGACTACGATGAGACATTCTCTCCCGTGGCGATGCTAAAGTTGGTTAGGATTATGTTAGCAATTGCTGCATATTTCGATAATGAAATATGGCAGATGGATGTCAAAACTGCATTCCTTAATGGTAATATTGAAGAAGAGTTGTATATGATACAACCTAAGGGTTTTGTCGATCCTAAGGATGCTGATAAGGTATGAAAGCTTCAGCGATCCATCTATGGACTGAAGCAAGCATCCCGGAGTTGGAATCTCCACTTTGATGAGGTGATCAAAGAGTTTGGATTTGTCCAAACTTATGGAGAGGCTTGTATTTACAAGAAAGTGAGTGGGAGCAATGTGGCATTTCTGATATTATATGTGGATGACATATTATTGATTGGAAGTGATATAGATCTTTTAAACAGTGTTAAAGGTTATCTCAAAAGCAAATTTTTGATGAAGGACCATGGTGAAGCTTCATATATATTAGGCATTAAAATCTATAGCGATAGATCAAGATGTCTAATTGGGCTATCACAAAGTACATACCTTGATAAGATATTAAAGAAGTTTAATATGGACGGAAGTAAGAAGGGGTTCTTACCTATGTTGCAAGCCAAGACAATTGTGTAAGACTCAAAGTCTGGCTAGAGCGGAAGAAAGAGAGACAATGGATAAGATCCCTATTCCTTAGCCATAGTCTCTATAATGTACGCCATGCTATGTACAAGACTGGATGTGGCACATGCTATTAGTTTGACTAGTAGGTACCAATCTGATCTAGGTTCGAAACACTGGATAGCGGTTAAGAATATCCTTAAGTACTTAAGAAGAACTAAGGATATGTTTCTTGTATACGTAGGTGAAGAAGAGATAGTCGCTAAGTGTTATGTCGATGCTAGCTTTGACACCGATCCGGATGACTCTAAGTCTCAATCCAGATATGTATTTCTCTTGAACGGAGCAGCAGTTAGTTGGAGGAGTTCCAAAGAACCTGTGGTGGCTGGATCTACGACGGAGGCAGAATATGTTGCTTCTTCAGAAGCGGCGCAGGAAGCGGTTTGGATGAAGGAGTTCATAACGGAACTAGGTGTGGTTCCTAGTGCATTGGACCCAATGGTGATCTATTGTGACAACAATGGAGCCATAGCCAACGCCAAGGAACCAAGGTCTCACAAGAATTCCAAACATATTAAGCGCCGGTTTCACTCCATCCGCGAGCCTGTCAAGGATGGAGATATAAAGATTTGTAAAGTACACATGGACCTAAATGTAGAAGATCCATTGACTAAAGTTCTCCCTAGGGCAAAACATGATTAACACTAGAACTCCATGGGTGATAGATTTATCACTATGTGAACTAGATTATTGTCTCTAGTGCAAGTGGGAGACTGAAGGAAATATGCCCTGAGAGGCAATCATTAAGTTGTTATTATGTATTCCTTGTATATGATAGATGTTTATTTTGCATGCTATAATAGATGGGGGCGCAGTAGTTAGGGGTTTTAGATCACGTTAAAATTATTTTGGAGTTGTTTCTTTTATAGAACCTCTAGAATTACCCTGTGATCGAATTCTACCAATTGCAATTGAGTGTGATATGTTGTTCCATTGGGAATTAGTAGATTGCAAACTACCGTTCATGGTCGACGGCTACGTGCGCAAGACCGTGGTGTTGTGAATATCCTACAAGGTTCGAGAGCTGTTGCACTGGCATCAGGGTTCGAGCGGGAGAGTTCATAGCTACAGTCTAGTTATCTATCATCCACCATCACCATCTACAAGTGCTTGCTGCGAAGATCGGGCCACCCCATATCATCTTGGTATCAGAGCGCTGGGTTTACTCGGTGAGCAATATCATCTTGGTATCAGATTTCGTCGTTTCCTTTGTAAGCAATCCACAATCCATCCATAGATTAGAGAGTGTTTTTCGTCCTATGCAAAAAAAGCCCAACAAAAAGAGTTGCCATAGCCTAGATTACATCGTATTCGAGTAATAGTTGCTGGTCGTGTTCCTCTATTTGTCTAGATCTAGATCTGTTGTTCGTAGATCTGTTTTCTAGTTGTTTTCTAGTCGAATCCATACTTGTTTTCCGCCGCCACCAAGACAGATCTGATCCAAGCTAGAGTCCTCATTGTTTAGTCCTTGGCAAGTCGGAATTTAAAAAATAATTCATGCCGACTCAGCCGCGGCAGAGAAACAGACTGTTTTTCTGTCGCGAGTCCGTGTCTGCCACGGATCCGATTTCCTGCCACGGCATGATTTCGTGCTGTTTTTTTGCCGTGGCACGCGTTCTGCCGTGAGGTCCAGATTCTCTGCCATGGCACAGTTTTGCCCCGTTTTTCTGCCATGGCAGCCATAAAAAAATTCTGAAAATTTGCAATTTTCCAAACCTTAGCTACATCCATTCTATTTCATAAGTGTAGGAAATTTCCCATTGAGACTAGTTTCCGCTCTTACAGGCTGCTTGTAGGGTTTTGGTGTTGTTCTTTGTACTTTGGCCGTGTGTGATATTAAAAAAGAGAAAGAGAATATAGAAAAAGAAAAAGAAAAAACAAAAAAGAAGCTATACAAAAGAAAGAGAAAAAGAAAAGGAGAATTGAGCAAGAGGCCTAGTGATATCTTTGTGCACCGGTAGATTGAGCAATCTTGTGCCTGTTTACTTTGAGATTTGCTAGTGTCTCTCGAGAGTAGTGCAACACCTTTCATAGTTGCATTACCACGTTTATCTCCACGTGTGTGTTTCTTGGGTTGTTGTACGATCAACACTAGGACTTGTTTGCGGTGTAGATAGGATACCATACCTAGAGCTCCACCACAAATAACCTGTGTGCCCTACGATCGTTCTCTATACCTTTGATATTCACTTCATCCAGTGCATAAGTCTTTGATTTTGAATTGGTAAGCATACTATTCACTTTGGAACAGTAAGATCTGCTTTCTTGTCAGTTTTGAGTGAGTTGTGAGAGTTCCACCACCAGATTTTGTTTTGTGCACTAATGTACTAATCATGTCTTCTAGTAGTGTTGATGTGATGCAGAAAATGGAGGCCAATGATGTTACAGATAATGTGGAGACCTATAGGTACAAATTCTTCCACAATTGGCGTTGTAGTGGCAGTTTTTGGAAGGAAGAACGTGGTATTTTTGATCGTGACGGTCTTTTCCACCGTAGTGTGATGATTGGGGCGTGATGTTCTTCCATTACCATTGATAACAACTCTACTCTTAATTTCAGCAGCGTTGAAGTTGTACAAAAGCTGCAGCTAGCCACAGTGCCCGTGCGGTGCCATATCTCTTGCATTCATCATATGGAACATTGCTGATTTCACACACTGCTGATCTGCTGATGTTCCTATGACTTTTAAAGAGCATAGTGAGATTGTGCGCTGTGGTGTATCTCCTATACCACTTGAGTCTTGTCACATACTATTGGGGGATCCTTGGAGAAGGAGGTTTGACGCTCAAATATGTCCTGTTGTTGGAAGGATTTCTTTCAAATGGAACATGAAGAGGCCTGCTATGCTCAGGATTTCAGCTGACAAATTTCATGAGTATCATCTTCTTCGCAAGGAGAGGACAAACGAGTTCAGTTTGTCTGCTAAGTACAAGGTCATGATGAATGGTGACAATTCTATTATTTGTCATCTTGAACACAGTGTGCATTACAACCCATGTGAGAATGAGAGCCACATAGCCAAGCTAAGTGAGAGTGTTATGTAAAGTGAGTTGTGTGATTCCACTAAACGTGAGGTTGAGAGCATCCATTCTAAGAGTATGAGAGAAAAAGAAAACATCAGTGCAGTAGATGCTAATACATGTAAGTATATTTCTACTAATGTAATCATCTCTACTCCTAGTATAGTTTCTTGTGCTATGCAGGTTGCTTTTGAAGAAAGGGAGCAATCTATTCTACAACCTGCATCGACGGACTGTGCATTGTCACTTGCGGAGGATGTTTTAGTACCTACTACAACTGAGGAGATTCTTGATGACATAGGTACTGATTTGGAGCTTCGGCCAACATGTGCGACATATTGTGAGTCTATTCCTTTACTGAAGCCTCCTTGTGATTTGCCTTACACTACTATTTCAGCACCATGTGATAGTTTACCAAATTCAAATGTTGATCATGTGGTACTGATTACACATAAAGAAATACTTGCTCGAATACCACCTGCTGATATTGTGTATTCCATCATGCTAAATGAACCTATGAGTATGAGTTGTCCTATGGATAAGATTTCTTAAATTTCATTTTTGAATTGTAGCACATATTCTCATTGTTTCACTTGCAATCTAATTGGTGAATATAGCATGGATGCAATTTTTCTTGTGGATCACATATGCATTACTTGTGATAGAATCGCTGAACTGAAACAAGCTATTTTCAGCCATATATGCACTGTGTCACAAAATGTTTGCTATGGGACAATAGCTCATGTTCGAAATATTATGGAAATACATTCTGGTCTAGTTGACATATTGCAACTAACACAAGTAATTTTACCTATGTTGGATTGTTTTAATCTTGCTAGGATAGAACCCAAGTTTTCATATTCATTGTGTTTGTCCCAAAAGTCTTTGTTTAGTTATGTTACTACTTTAGACTTCACTAATATTTGCAAATTAAGTTGCATCTTACTTACTAGACAACATGATCATGTTCATAACAATCAGAGTAGCGCAGTTGAAGCATGGCATGAATCAATTTGGTTTTCACACATATTGAATTGGTTTGATCTTGTTCACAAATTTGATCATAGATCTTCTTTGAGAAAACTGAATTCAATATTGAAGAACAAGACTAACTATTTAGTTGTTTTTCATCATGATCATGATTCTTTGTACTTCACTTATACCTGCAATCTAAGTTGCTTGAAGTATACTGGACATACTTTCCCTACGAACAACAATATTACAACATGTTATATATACATATACTTTGCATACACATTGTTCTTTTTGTTTCTCCCACTTTCAGCTTACCTAAAGCCATGGACGGCTTTTCATGAAGAAACGGAGGATCATGAGGATATTACAGGGATTATGATGATTCTGACTGCTTGAACTGGAAGGAAATATTGAGTCAAATAAATAATGACTATCAGGTGAATTCATTCCTAGTTGACCATGATGCTTTCAGTTATAAGAAATTTATATTGCCTAAGTCTTGGTGCTATTGTATGATCAGGTACATGGGAGAACAAGACGTAACACAGAGCGAGGAGCTGAAGCATATGGAGCATGGCGTGTTGATCATTGAAGGATGCACGAGGGAGGAGAGGGAGGAAGCGCAAGGAGCTACCAAGAAGAAGATCAACACATGGCAGGATATCTGCCGTGGTAGAGAAATGATGCATTTTCCTGCCACGGTAGGCTGCCGCGGCACAGAAACAGAGTCCTTTTCTGCCACGGCAGGCTGCTGCGGCAGAGAAACAGACCCAAACTCTGCCACGCCAGAACCCTGAGCCAAACCCAATTTTGGGTCGGTTTGTACCCTATTTGGGTGGGACCAAATCGTCCACCCCCTTAGCCGCCACACCCCCAGACTCATAAATAGATGGGGCACACTAGTTTTAGGTTTAGACCACGTTAAAATTATTTTGGAGTTGTTTCTTTTATAAAACCTCTGGAATTACCCTGTGATCAAATTCTACTAATTGCAATTGAGTGTGATATGTTGTTCCATTGGGAATTAGTAGATTGCAAACTACCGTTCATGGTCGACGGCTACGTGCACAAGAGCGTGGTGTTGTGAATATCCTACAAGGTTCGAGAGCTGTTGCATTGGCATCAGGGTTCAAGTGGGAGAGTTCATAGCTATAGGCTAGTTATCTATCATCCACCATCACCATCGACAAGTGGTTGCTGAGAAGATCGGTGTTCTCGGATTGATGACAAGCACGCCATGAGGGGGTCCTCGAGGCGTGCGGAAGAGAGGGGTGTGAGGCGTACGGTGTTCCGGGACGGTGAGCACATAAGTTTACCCAGGTTCGAGTCCGCTGGCTTTGGACGGATCCTACTCCTAACTAGCAATCCAGTAATACGGCAGAGCCAGAATATGGGTCACAAGGGTTTGCCTGTGCGAGTTGAGATTGTAGACTATTGAGGTGCCCTAAAGGCTCTCCCTAGGATAGCTTATATAGATATCCGGCCTAGGGTTTACAGGAGAGATCTATCCGGCTACGACTAAGAGTTGGTTACAGAGTACATCTTAAACTACAAGTAACACTATGGGCCTATGTCAGTAAGTCTTCTGGGCCTTCCCGTAGCCGGACTGGACTTCGTCTCTTCTCCCTTACCGGGCCGCCCGTGAAGCAAAGCTCTAACCCGAAGTGGGCCACCCTGGTCAGTGAGGAACTGTAAGGATACAAGGAAAGTATATCCTGAACAACAGCCCCTAGAAGTATCCAATATCCAAAGTCGGATTCATCATCGTCTAGCTTGATCTTCGGCTTGCAGAATCTTGAAGGGTTCCTGAAACATCAAAACAAAAGATACGATTCGAGTCTCAAAAATAAGTCGGAACTATCAGTACGTTATTCCGATTTCTATCTTGATATTCAAACTAAGCCGGATCTTGGTCTCTGACATCATCTGACACTGGTCATGGTCAAGTCACGTCACTAACAGACATGTCCTGTCAGCACGACCGTTGGTGGGTCCACCGTTCGCAGAACCAAGGTGTCGTTTCAATGCCCGTGTGGAGATCAAGGCAGCGTAATCATCGCATGGGGGCTTCCCAGTTCTTTCCACGATGCGTGGCGTGTGTAATGTGCCATTTGCACGAATCTTGGCGTGGTTCGGGGGTTATAAGGGGTGATGATTCCCTCTTCTCATCTTCTTCACCTATTCCCGTGCCTTTTCCTTCTCCTCCACTTCTCCCACGCGCACAGAGCTCCCTAGCCTCCCAAAATTCCCAGCGCCACCCATCCCAGGTCACCGGCGCACCGAAAAAATGGATTCCACTTCAACTTCCGGCGCAGCAGCGGCGGTGGAAAAGGAGAGCAATCGTGGGGTTTGGATATCATGCGTTCTCAACGATGAGAAGATCCACGACGTCAAAGAAGAAGGACTCCTCCACGCCGGCAATTGGCGGAGCAGATTCGGCGAAGCCGTCCCAACCCTCGCAACGGCGAGTGGGTGCACTTCGGCACCCACCTCGATAGAGGTTTCTCCTTTCCTTCCTCAGATTTCTTTTCTGAGGTGAAAGATCATTACAGTGTTCAACTTCACCATCTCCCCCCAAACTCTATTTTAGAGATGAGCGCCTATGCGGCTTTGTGTGAGGGTTATCTCCGCCTTAGGCCGAGTCTCACTCTCTTCCGGTACTTTTTCATGTCTAGAGAAACTCCATCACCGCCAGTAATCCCTACATTACCGGCACTATTAGTCTTTCAGTTAGGCATGAGCATCTCTATCCTCGGATTCTAGCTAGTGAGTCGGTCAAACAATGGTCGGCTCCCTTTTTCTATCACAAGGATATTCCCGCTCCCGGAAAAGCTAGTGCTTTGCCGGCTTTCGTCGATGGAGCCGCCATGCCTCAACCATCCTGGGATGAGGCCGCTCCGGCTCTCAGTGACGATCTGCTTCTCGCTAAGAGGCGCATTGAATATCTGATGAAGCACAAGGGCCTGAGAGGGTCCGAATTGGTCCAGTGCTGGGTGGCATGCCGGATCCAGCCTCTCCAGCACCACGGCGACCGACTGATGCATTCCATCACGACGTCAAAATAGGACTCCCTCCGCATCAGCCCCAAGGCTTTAAAGCTACAAGATTACATAAGCCAAATCAAATGACTGATAAAGGAGCGAATCGAGAGAAAGATTCCGGATTTGTCTCTGGACATGCACACAGCGGAAGACCCTATAGTGTCGGTAAGCTTTAGCAGTAAACCCTTTTTATGTGTTTCACCTTTGAGTTATTTCGCAATACTGAGATATTATCTTCTTTTCAGCTTGCCGACCTCCCCGAGTCGGAGTTGGCTCCTATCGAGGGATACCCTCCTGAGTTTTCTCAGGAGGAGGAATTGGTCCCACTTCCGGACATTGTGCCCAGGAAGCGCAAAGCTCCAACAGTGGCCATCGACACAAAGGAAGTGCCAGTTGTGAAGAGATAACTTTCTACACAACTTCCGCCTTTGTACTTTACTCGTAATTTCTTCCGAGACATAATGTTCTTCATTCTATTACTTTCTCAGAGATAAGCAGCTCATCAAGGGCAAGGGGAAGGGGACTATCTCAAAGCCCCTGCGTCAGACGAAGCTAACTATGTCTTCTCCTGTCGTGGCTCCTCTAAATCCTGCCCCTCAACCTTCTGCGGCACCGGTGATTACTCCATCCCCTGTCGTCAGCGACTCTTGAGTCGCAGACTGACGTTACCATGGGTGACTTAAGTTTTGATAAGGGTGAACCCTCTTCGTGTAATGATCCCTCGGCAGAGACCTTCACCGAAAATCTCCTGAACAATCCAGGACTTACCAAATTTGGCTTGTCTCGGAAATCTGTGGAGGAAATCCAGTGGTTGGCCCGGGAATGCCTGGAAAGCCTTAATCTCTCTACCAAAGAAGAACCACAAGAAGTGGAGGACGTCAAGTATTCTAAACTTCTTGAACAAGTCCACCTTCGCGACGAGGGCTTAAAAGCTGGTGTGCTTCCACCACCTCCGGTTATTCCACTCACCCTCGCCGAGAAGGTTACCACTGAGGTGAACATGTGCCTGAGCAAGCTCACACATGAACATCATATAAGTCGGAATTCCAAATCACGCTTTTACTTTATTGTATTTTATATCATATCCTCTAACCCCCAAGCATGAAGTTGGATAGCAAATCCGGGTTTATGCTTCCTTAGGATGCCAAAGAATGAACTAGTATAGACCCCAAGGCTCGTGTTAATATTAGCTACAATATTAGCCCGAGTCTTTAGTAGACTTCTGACTCTGGGTATTCTGACTTACAGAAAGTTAATCCATATGACCAGGAATTGTTGAAGAATGTCTGCAATAAGTGGAGAGAGATCAAAGCTCTCCGACTTAAAAATGTTGAGCTTAAAGTTTCCAAGGATGAGGCTGAAGGTAAACTTTCCGAGACTCAAACCTTGTCTTGCTTTTTCATAGTCGAATATTTTTGTTGAACTGTTGTTCTTTTTGACTTACAGCACTGGTGAAGCAGTCCTGTGCTATGATCGAAGATGCCGAGAATCTGAAAACCTTGGTGGTGGAAAACAAGGATCTCGGTCGAGAGCTAGACCAGCTTAAGGCGGATCATGAGAAGAGCATTTCTCAAGTTCTCGAATCTTCCTCCATGGCTACCGTGGAGCGTGATCGCAAGATTGCACTCCACGAGCAGAAAATCTTGGATCTCAACGACAACCTGTTCAGAGAGAAGGATCTTTCCGAGGCGCTCGGGCTGAACTCCAGAGTGTTCGTGAAGAGAAAATCAAAGTTGATGACGTCATCTTTGGTATGTTTGCATCTTTCTGACTTGTCTACATTCTTTGATTCTTTCGATGTCGGATTTATTTAACCATTTTGCATTATATGCATAGGTCCTCTGAACTTGACGGACTCCACCTCTGCCGAGCCTCGCATCCACCGGCTTACCAAAGTTAGTGATTTACTTCATGACTTCTGCGAATCCATCGAGGATATTGGCGAAGCTCTCAAGGTTCCGGACATGCATAGCATGTCCGACTTTCAGGTGCGAAACAAGGCAAAGGAGATGCCGCAGCTTGTCCGAGACTGGAACATGTCCTACGCTCTCACAATGGTCATGAGCCATCATGGAAGCACGGCAATCTGGCAAGTGACCAGAGGGTACTGTAAGGTGGACGAATATGGACAGGAGCAAGACATCAAGGCCATCATGGACTCCTGCGCCGGATATGGGTGTCATGTAGATGACTTGACCAGCTACGACACTCCCTTCTTCACCCCCGTGGACACGCCGCCTCCGCCTTTTGAAGAAATGGCAGAAGTTTCCGACGATGATCAAACCGCATCGGATTTGAATATCTTGGATCGTTATCAAGGTGCGGCAGATGTATCCAGCGAGCCGGTAGGTCCTACCTCTCCTCCTGCATTATAAGTCATCAGACAGAAACATATGTGTTATTCTGAAAACATTATGGATCTATAAATAAGTAGTGTGATAATTTTGCTAGTGCTAAGTTTGAATCTATTCAGCACTTTTGGTTTAAATTTTTATGTGCCTGAAATGTTTGCATAAGCACTTTGTATTTTTTCTAAACTTATCGTTTATCTGGCTTTCTGCCTTGTTCCTTTCGTGAGCCGGCCAAACCTTCAGCATGGAAACTTTGCCGAGCAACAGAGCTCAATTGCTAAACCAGTTTAAACTCGGAAACAAATCCGGCTTCCAGTACCAACAATTTACTACTCGGAACATACCCACATCCGGCAATCAAATAAATAACCAAAGTATAGACTAGAAACTTTAGAGTTATACCCGAGGGTAGAAATTTTAGAATCGGAAATCTAAACCAGAACGGACATGAGCATAAAGTACTTTCAAGTATTCTTGGATTTCCGACTGTGACATGATCATTCGGAAATAAGATGGTAAAAACTTCTCAGAAAAACTTGAGGCAACCAAAATTTTTATTTCTCACAGAACATGTATACATATATGATTACAAAGAAGGTATAAACTAAGAATAAAAGGGACATAGCTGAGCAATATTCCACAGTCTGTCTAACTCATCCGGATTTGTACTACCTCCAGCTTTCTTTCTCTTCTTAGTAGTAGGTCTTTCTTTGACTGGCCTCATGTCAGTTAGGTAGTATGAACCATTGTGCAATACTCGACTAACTAAAAATGGCCCTTCCCATACTGGGGAAAGTTTGTTTTCTTTGTTGCACAAGCTGGAGAACCAAATCGCCTTTATTGAAAGATCTGTTTCTGACTCTCTGGTTGTGATAATTGCGTAACTTCTGCTGATAGGCTGTTGATCTCATTTCAGCAACGAAGCAAACTTCTTCGACTAAGTTGAGATCATTTTGTCGAGAAATCTCGGTATCCTCTTCGATATACGCGGCCACTCTAGGAGAAGTGTGAATCAAATCACTAGGAAGAACTGCTTCTGCACCATGGACCAAGAAGAAAGGTGTGTATCCGGTTGACCTATTCAGAGTTGTTCGTAAACTCCATATTACAGAAGCTAATTCCTCTGCCCAAGCCCCAGCAGCACGTCGTAGTGGTTCTTCGAGTCTCGGTTTTAGGCCTTGTAGGATTAAACCATTTGCACTTTCGACTTATCCATTAGCCTGCGGATGTGCGACTGACGCAATGTCAAGCCAAATATTTTGTTCATTGTAGAATTCGCCAAGTTCCCCCATAGAGAAATTACTCCCGTTGTCCGTGATAATACTATGCGGATAACCATACCGGATTATAACATCCTCGACAAATCTTTTGGCTATTGCTCCATCACAAACAGTGACGGGTTTAGCCTCAATCTATTTGATGAATTTATCCACCATCACTAAGAGGTGAGTAAATCCACTTGGAGCCTGTTTAAACGGTCCTACCATGTCAAGACCCCAGACCGTGAAAGGCCATGTTATAGGTATTGTTCGCAGCTGATTAGCCGAAATGTGAGCTTGTTTTGCGTACTTTTGGCAGCCCTTGCACGTCTTGACCAGCCGTTCGGCATCTGCCTTGGCTGTAAGCCAGAAAAAACCGTGTCGGAAAGCTTTTGCCACTAAAGATTTGGCTGCAACATGGTGACCACACTCGCCTTCGTGGATTTCTCTTAAGATTTCCACTCCTTCTTCCGGAGATACGCAACGCTGAAAGACCCTAGATACACTCGGCTTATAGAGCTCACGACTAACCATAGTATTGGCTTTAGCTCATCGGATGATCTTCCGACTCAGAACTTCATCTTCGGGTAATTTGCCATCTACCAAATAGTCGAGGTAGGGTTGAGTCTAGCTGGGAATTATAGCCAGAACAGCTATTAGAGGTGAGTCGGATTTGGACGGATATTCCTCGTCCATTCCCTTTATTGAGGGAACTTTGAGGTGCTCTAAAAAAGCGCCATCCGGGACCTCTTTCCGTGCAGAGCATATTCGAGATAATGCATCTGCTTCCTCATTTTCTACTCGAGGGATGTGTTGAACCTCAAACCCTTCGAACGATTTAGATAAATCATCCATGACAGCTTTATATGCTGCCATGTGTTTATTTGCATTACAAATATCCGACACTTGCTGAGCAACAAGATCCGAATCTCTGTAACACATCAAACGTCGGATGCCGATATCCTTAGCAATCCGGATTCCATGCAACACTGCTTCATACTCGGCAATATTATTTGTCGCTGTGAAGTGGATCTACAACACGTATAAAAGTTTATCTCCTTGGGGTGATTTGAGCACCACGCCAGCCCCCGAGCCCCCACGAGCCTTAGACCCATCAAAATATAGGGTCCAATATTCTGACTCAGGGAGGGTTATATTCTCCTTCGTCTCTGTCCAATCAGCAACAAAGTCGGCAAGGATTTAGGATTTGATTGCTGTCCGAGGATTGTACTCAATATCAAAAGCTGAGAGCTCTATGCCCCATTTGGCGACGCGTCCTATGGCGTCACTGTTGTTGATTATATCTCTCATGGGAGCTGTGCTCACCACGGTAATTGGATACTCCTGAAAATAGTGTCGTAGCTTACGAGATGCCAAGAACACACCATAAGCTAGCTTTTGATAGTGCGGATACCGTTGTTTCGATTCTGTCAAGACCTCGCTGAGAAAGTAAGTTGGACGCTGCATCAAGTGTTCCTGATTTTCCTCTGGTCTCTCCACTACCATGACGATACTGACAACTTTGTTTGTCGCAGCAAGATAGAGCAACATTGGTTCCTGTGGCTCCGGCGCAGCAAGCATAGGAGAAGATGAGAGTACTTTTTTTAGGTCTTGTAGTGCAGCTTCAGCTTCGTCGGTCCCCACAAAATCCTTGGTCTTTTTTAGGAGTTTGTATAATGGCACGACTCTTTCACCAAGTCAGCTTACAAACCGACTGACTGCAGCAATGCAACCAGTTAGTCTTTGTACGTCCTTCAGGCGAGTTGGCCTAGAAATATTGAGTATAGCCTTGATTTTATCTCGGTTTACCTCTATACCTCTATAAATTTTCTGGCTAGGATTCCAAAGAAGCATTTCTTTGGATTAAGCATTATGTTGTATTTTCGTAGATTGGCGAACGTTTCCTCCAAGTCAGAAACCAATGTTTCATTATTTTTGGACATCACCGCAATATCATCCACATATGCATGTACATTGCATTTGATTTGATCATGGAGGCAACCCTGCATTGTGCGTTGGTACGTAGCTCCTGCGTTCTTCAGCCCAAAGGGCATCGTAACAAAACAGAAGGTTCTAAAGGGGGTTATGAATGAGGTTTTGACTTTCTCAGATTCCTTCATCCGGATTTGGTGAAAACTGGAATATGTGTTGAGAAAACAGAGGAGTTCCGAGCCTACCATAGAATCGATAACTTGATCAATCCTAGGCAGAGTGAACGGATCTTTGGGGCAAGCCTTATTCAAGGCAGTATAATCAACACACATCCTTAAATCAGTGATGTCCTTTTTAGGGACCATTACAGGATTAGCCGACCACTCAGTGTGGATGACCTCTTCTATGAATCCGGCTAACTCGACATGTGTTAGTTCCTTAGCTATTGCCTTATGTTTTTCATCGCCAAAACATCGTAAGGACTGTTTGACGGGTTTAGCGTTCGGGTTTTCATTTAAAGAGTACTCGGCAAGTTCCCTAGGTACTCTGGTCATGTCAGATGACTGCCATGCGAAGATATCTTGGATACAAATAAAGCTAAATGATGATGAATCCAGTAATACAGCTGTGTACATTTAAAGAGTGACCGGGCCACCCCATATCACCTACCCTATTTGAAGAAGAGAGCATGTGCAACACCAACATGTACCCTATTTGTGTACCACTAAGGGGAGAACAAACATCTCAATCACAAGAGAAGCAAAGTAGAAAAACAGCTGTCCCATGCAACGACATGGACTCATTAATGATATTGTCCCTCTAATCCATCAATATCCGCATTAGATGGTCGGTTGACTCCTTTAAGAAGGTCCTACCATTAGCCAAGAGTGAAATGAGGATTTATGTATTGGAAACATGGCCCCTATCCCACTTTCTTATTAACACTACCCTTCTCCTTCGTCTTGCTTGTTTACCGGCTTTCAAGAACTACATCATTTGCGGTCCTGGCTATACCCGACTATTGGCAAATACACATGAAAATGGAGCTCATAAATGCCTATCAAAGTGGGAATGAAGGTCAGGATCCCACTTGATTTCTCAGAGGGCTCCTAAGTACGAGCTGCAATAAATTGCTTCTTCCTCAATGGTGTTTACCAGGGCTACCAGATTCAGTTACTCTCCTTGGCTCTATAAACCATTGCTTTCTAACTTCACTACTTATTTCTCCAGGTGTTGTAAGTTCTAGGCGAGATTTGGTTTATCCGTCCTACCACATTTGACTCTAGCGTCTTGGGGAGCATCAGGATAAGGTCTGGTTAAGTGGCCAGCTGCCTTGTCGAACAAAAACAAGTATGAACTACTATCTGAAATATAAGTTTTTAGCAGAACATGATAGAAATTCCATTGATTCTAAATATGCATTACACACAACCAAGGCCAAGAGCTTAATAGATTTGATCCTCTATGGCCCTTCCCTGCTGGGATAATACAGTCCTTCGTTAATCCCTTTTCTCGATTCTCGGGCATTTCCATTGGTTACTTCCACTTCTAGGTGTCTATTGTGAGAAGGGGGTTGGCAGTCTAGCGAAAGCGGAAACCTTCACTACTTTAGAATCGAGTTCATTAACAAAGTGATCCACTTTGAACCGTCTATATATAGGGAAGATTTAGAGTAAGAAAGCGACTTGACTTTCTGATCCCCTTTTTGGATATTGGAGAATCTTGCTTAGAAATTGCAATTGCCCTCCGCATCGTCCGTGGCCAAAGAGACTTGTGAATGTTGAAGAGTGAAATAAAAAAGGCATTTGTCCCACGGATGCTCGCAGTTGCATTTGTCCAAAGATATCATGTTGGAAAGTAAAGCACGAGTACCCTCATTTCAGGTGGAAAAAGAGATCAAAAGCTACGTCTCTTGGATCAGTTATCCTTTCAAAAATAATAAGTTTGAGACCTATAAACGCTAGGAAGGGGTTAGGTTTGCTATTGGACAGCTTTCTCGATTATAGTGGACTAGAAATGAATGGCTTTATTGCTATCCACTTTCCTAAGCTTTAGAAGAGAAAATCGAAACTTTTGATCCAATAGGGTTTTCTTTCGTATCCCTAAACGAAACACTATTTTAGTGAGGAAAGTCACCTTGCAAACAAGTACGAATTCCTATGAAAGTGAAAGGAAATTGCTTCCCAGGACACAAGAAGAGTGTAGGATATATAAAAGAGAACTTGCGGAGGGGAGATAAGTGAAGTCATGATTGCAGAATGTATGGACTATTTAGTCATTTCAGATGAAGAGTGCGTGATGATGCTTTTTCAAGTCTTAAACGATGCTATCTGTTTCTCTTATCTGTCTTTCTCATTGCATTACTATACTTTCTAGTTGATGGTATACTATTTGGCTATCACTTGAACCAGTTTACATTCCTTGGATTTATTCTCATGCTTGCTTAATCAGAGTCTATTCACACACAGAGGTTTAACTCTATGAAAGATGGGTATGGGGGAATTGAAGGCAAACCAATACTATTGTAAGTAGTCTTTCCCAGGTAGGAAAAAGTGAAAAGAAGAACTGTTGATGTCATTATATCTTTCTCCAGAGTTCTAGATAACTAGTGCTCAATGCCGTGCTAGAGAAAAGATTTCTTTGTGTGAAGAGAACAATACCTATGAATACATGTAAATGGACAAGGGTCTCCTCCGAGATCCTGAGAGGGATTGCACAAGGCTCCCTTTTTCCAAAAATAGGGGACTTTCTAAAAAACCATAGTATCATAGCTTGTCGGAGGTACGAAAGGCGACTCCTCAGCAGAAGAAAGTGATAGAACAACCCCTTGCTGAGGATCATCTGAATTCACTTTCATCGCTGAGAGCATCATAGCACTCCATCAATGCACTGTTTTTTGCCTGTGGCTTCAACCACTACAACAGGTGGAAAGGAATGGGATTCCATGAAAGAATACCACTTTCCCTTTTTGCTAGCTTTCTAGCGAAAGACATATCTCCGAGTTTCTAGAGACAGATGAGGCATAGGATGGAATGGATCCGCTTCAACCGTCATCCTTGCCCACTGTTCATTCTGTCTTTATCTCATTCATTGGGGAGTTTCGAGCTCCTTATGAGATGTTTGAGATGTGATCGCATGGATATTCTTCGTTTGGATCAATTCCTTTGACAGTGAGTGGTTCACCACGATAAGCACGAGCAAGATGACTAGCGGGAAATGGTTTAGATCATTTAGAATGCGCTTTTACTAAGCTAAGAATGTGGTGCCTAAGAAGGAAATAGCCTTGATTCCTATCTTGACCAAGACTATGAAGAGTAAAAATATTTAGATAAGCTGAGATAATAAATAGAGTACCGGATATGTTTGCTTCGGATCTGTCTATAGTGTGATGTGGCTCTCTTCTCTAATCGACTAACTCAGTAAGGTAGGCTAATTTTACCCACCGTCTTGTCACCTTTACCTCCCGTCTTTCTTTCCCTATACACAATGTAGAAACGGTTAGGAGCTTGCGATCCCTGTTTGCTCGACCTGATCCAGGAACAAAGTGACAAAAAAGAATGTCTAATCCATTTGGAAAGAAACATGAGGATCTGTGGGTACCGCCGTTAGATGTGGACAAGGTCCGTTTTATTTAACTAAATCGAATCTCGCCTAGGCCTTTGTTTTCGAAGGGGCCGTGCATGAATCAAAATCATATATTCCGTTTTTTCTTTTTAGTCAAGTGATTTAAGAGCTAGAGATCTTTGGAAATCCCCTACTCCTTTTAGGATGAATGCGTGAATCAGATAGAGTTCTAAATATATCTTATGTAATCTCACAAATTTAAAAGGCTATCAATCACACATTCAGCTTATTCAGGGACCCATCAATCCCTCGCCTTTGATATCTTATTTTATAAATACCTCCAGTCACCATATAACGTTGAGTGGGAATCACAAACTTAGCTTTGAAGGATGGTAGGTGGAGTGATGTGTGGTACCGGGGATAATGCAATTTCTGGTGTGCGTGTGGCCCCACGGAATGACCGTATAAAAGGAAATAGGCAGCGAGGGTAGACTAAAGATACTGCCTTTAGCCCTATGTAGGATTGAGCCTAAGTCGAGTCATAAGGAAAGATCTATAGGATTTGGTCCACCTTCCAGACGGAGAAGCGAGAACCCTTTCTGATTTGACCGCTTGTATCTCCATGGTTTTCCAATGCAGATAAACAACTCCTACAAGAGAATGCCATAACTTCACCATTAGTTAGGTCCCAAGACCCTTTACTTTTTGGTCTCTTCACAGAAGACCCCTATCTCTTCTTCTTTGATCAATAAGCACTGGAATTTCCGCCTTGATCGTAGTAGTATGCTAAAGAAAAAAAGATAATAGCTCTGTTTAGCCATGGTCAGATTTAGGTAGACTAACTTGGACACGGGGTTAGTAAATTCCACTCTTTTCCATCGGCTCTAGGACAAGAGGGTACCGACGAGTATCGGTGACCCTACACGAGAATAGAACCAATAGTTTTGCTTACTTGAATTCTTCCATTGTTTGTCAAAATAGGAAATTGAAATAGATATGCTAAGTGGTGCCCTTGCTTATGGATTCAAATCCATAGGGATAGACAGGAGGGGAGCTAAAAGATAGATACGGTAATGTTTCCACCTACTCTCGAGTATAGCACAGGGCTGAGTTAAGTACAGGGATGCCTAAGCTCCTGATGGGCCATCACATCCCTTGATTAGTAGATCATTCGTGTCTTATTGTTCAAAGGTAAGTAAGAACCTGAAGATATCAGGAAGTGCCTATAAATAATAGGTCAGTCTTGCTAAATTGGGATTGAGTGCCTGTGGAGAAGAGATAGGGCTATAGCGAATATTACTTTATTCTAGGTGTATAAGGGGAGTACAAGCTATAAACCTTCCAGGCAGTTCACTATACTTTTGGTTGGATAAGGAAGGAAAGCATAAAAAGATACGGAAGAGGAAACTATTTAAACACTATAACCTTTTCTCCAACCTGACTTACTCGCACGAGTGATTTGCTGGTATACTGGTCTCCTCGAGTGCTCTCTGCAACTTGGCCTCCTACAAGGCTATCTTCGGCTCCTCATTAGCTTTGTCTCTAATCCCCCTTCGGGACTGGATTCTTAGTCAGCATTCACTGAAAATGGAATATCTCATACAGCAGCACCAGGGCTATACTTTGAATCACTAACTTATAGGTTTGCTTAATAGAACCTTCCTGAAAGGCTCACTACTATAGCTACAGGGCTAAAACAAGTGGACTGAAATGATTCTCATTCTTTTTTGAAAATGTAATACTTGCCATGCCTTGCTAGCTATGTCAATGCTAGTATTTACATTTATTTGTGGTATGTACTGTCGTGTACAATTATTTGTGTGACATATTAGCTATGTCAGGGTTCTTGAGACTTCTCTTGATAATAAATATATTATTTGTATTCTAGTTGCATTCCGAATTATTCCGGAACATCCGGATATTATGCTCCCTGGTAAACAGTAGCCGGAAGCTACCTAATATAGGTATGAATCACTAAGGGTGGTTGCTTAGAAACAACGTCTTAGTGCGAACTTAACCTAGAGACTATCGGGGAAAAGGCCGAGTCCCTTGGGAAACTCTAAGAGATGGTTGTAGGTTAACTTCGTCTCAGATTGTAGAGGCGGCTACTATAATAACTAGTCTCACAGAGGAAATGTATTAGAGTCAGACGAAACAGGGAGCCGTCTCAGGTATCAAACTGATGGAGGTGGCTTATCATAATAGCCGACTCAGGTCGCCTGGCTATTGGATACGGTCCCTAGTATAGGCCATCTAAGGTTGAGGAGTTCTTGCAAGTGGTTTGAAATATGGGCCATCTCCATCTCATACATGTTAGAGGTGTTTTTCATTTTGCACCGTCTGAGGTCTCGTATCTTACAGCCACAAAGAAATACTGGCTCAGGTGGTGTGCTCTTAGAAGCTATGCGCTTGAGCTGGAATGAGAAAGCGGCTGAGGCCCATGGAAAATTGACGTCTCTAAGTAACGCGTGTGTACTAGTGACTTTTGGAGTCATAGTCATGGTGGCATATCATGGATTCTTCATAGATATCATCCTTAGATCCGGAGTCGCTAGACATTATTCACAAGACCAAGTGGTGTATATGGAAGTGGTAGAGTGGTTAGGGATTCAAAGTCAAACCGTACTTTACCTTGGAAGATAGTATCATGCAAGTGGCCAAACTTGAGAGCAATAAACCAAGCAAAGTGAAGTTCACGTGGAACACCAAAACCAACTAACCACTAAACACACACACAAAGCTTATGGTAGATAGGTATGGAAGGTGTCATGTCCGAGAACAATCTGAAATCCAGATATTGTAATAGCCAATAAAGAACAACGAAGATCACAAAGCAAAACAAGTCAATCCACAAGAAAGGAATTATGTACAAGGAAACACACATGGTGGGATAATGAGACTTGTGCGACGGAGAAAGTGAGCTAAGAATCAAATGATTACTTAGCAAATATTATAAGCTCGTGTTGCACAAGTGCAAGGAGAGACGCTAGTTTGATTGCAATAAAATTTGGTTGGCTACAAGATATGCACAATAAGTACCAGCTATATGATGTTGATCGAGTTTGCGCTTCCTATTCTATGAGGCAGTTGTTGCTTTATTTTTCTTTTATTTTTTCTATATTTTTTATCTTTTTCTTTTCTTTTCACTTTCCTCTGCCTTGTGCCAACAATTATACAAGATAACTATATGATATAGCGCACTCACAACTTTTGCTCAGAATTCTACAAGATATCAAATGTGCATAGACCAAAGAATCACAGGATGAACTAGTCTCAATAGGTGTTTGTTGGTCGCCAAGATAGTGTCGCTCACAAAGGAATGCAAGTGGGGAGAAGTCGTGGAATTTCTATACCTTCCATCGCCGATCTTCACCCCCTCCGTGCCCCGTTCTTGCTCCATCTCCACCGCCTCCATCCCCTCCTCGTGCAGCGCCCATGTTGCCTTCGTGACCTCTGGCGGGGGCACCTAGGCCAGGTTGGGCCGGACAGTCCTTCGCATCATGGATATCCTTGTTACAGCAGTAACCGTTACCGATGGTACCATTAGTCCCCTGCTTAGTGATGCACCTCTTCCGTCCCTCCGCATAACCGAGGATGGAGCAGCTATTCCGAGCATCATATTCATAAGACGCGTGCACAAGGCAACACTTCCCCATGGCGGGCTTGGTAGCCGCCACTTCTTCCTCCGGTTTTGTCTTCTTTTCAGCCCCGGTGGGAGCATTAGGCCTGCAGCGAAAGCCTATCGAGGGCCCCGCTTATGCGAGACATTCTTCTTTAGAGAAGTGTTTCCAAGGTATGCCACTCCAGCGGCTTCCCGGGGAGCATCTTCGGGCGTGGGGTGTCCTTTCTCTGCTACGGAGGAGAGGTTAGCCAACACCTGCAACTCGTGGATTCTCTTGACGGGTGCTTGTTAAGCTCTTCGTGCATCTTGCTGTCGTGCACATTCATGCTGAATGCGCCAATAATGGCAGTGGCGTCCGCCTACGGGATAGTGTGTGCGCTGTGAAAATCAGAGCATGAAGTCTCGTAGCAACTCACCACTCCCCTAGACCACTTTGTGGAGCTACATGAGTGTTCCTGGGCACTTGAAGGCTCCCAGGAACGCGCTCACAAAACGAGTACACATCTCGGCCCAGGAATGAATGGATTCCTTGGGTAGATGCATGAGCCAAGATAAGGTCGTGCCCTTCAGGGCCATCAGAAACTAGTTGGCCATGACACATGTGCCCACCATCGTGGTAGAGTAGATGGCCAAAAATTCCTTTGGGTTTGTGTTGCCTTGAAACTTGACGGAGACAATGGGACGGAACTTCGTCGACCACGCCACCTGCCGTAAGGCAAGAGAGAAGGTGGGACAGCCGCTTCCGTATCCCAAAGCCATCCATCATGCCTCAGTTACCTCGTGCGGGTTAGGGACAGCCGCACCCGCAGCCTGTTGATGCAGCTGCAGCAGGTAATCTCGAACTAGCGCCTCATTTGTCGGGGCGGAATCTCCTCGGTGTCCTTCGGCGCGCCTGTGCGTGGGGTTAGCAGATGACCCCACAGAGATGTGGTCTTGTTCCACAGGTCTTGGGGCACTAGCCGCTAAGTGGCCCGTGGCATGGTTGTCGGTTCTCCTTCCACCGTCACGGGGTCTAGTATCCACCAACCAGGGGGCAGTGTTTGGGGAACATGGCCTTAGGGAAGGGTTTTGCATGGGCCCTGCGGTGGTGCTGGGAGCATGCTCCGCCCCACGCCTCGGCCCAATGTTGGATTCGGAATGAGCACGGGCGGACTCCTGATGGAGCGTGATGAAGTCCAGCTGCTTGTCGAGGTTGTCTCTCCAAATTGCGTACTCCACCATCCTAGGAGCCGGTGGGTGCCGACCTATGGCATATTCAACAGCGACTACTTCCCCCAAAGATCGGTTCCCGGAGCGATGGGATTGGGATTGGCAGTTAGTACTTGGCGCGGCGAGGCGAGCCCCTGCCCCAGCTTCTTCGTGTTGGGCCGGCGCTTGATGCTCCGGCTCGGGGCCGTCTCCTCCGGCCTCGAACGTCGCGATTCCTTCTAGTAGACGAGCCCCTCCAGCAGTGTCTCCTACGCCACAAGCATGAGACACTCCACCGGCGGCACCTCCTGCGTTGTCGGCGAAAGGATCTCCGAGTACGACACCACCTACATTGCCGGCGAAAGGATCTTCGAGCGCGACGCCTCCTGTGTCGCCTAGTGGTGGTACTTCTTGCACAATGGCGCCTCCACCAACATGCTCGTCCACCTCAACCGCGGGGTGCGGTTGCGACGACGGTGGAGGTGGTGCAGTTGCACTTGGCCTTGGACGCGGGTCGGCACCAATGATGGTAGTTGCATGCCGTGCATGAGGCTTGGCACCCAAGTCCCCAGTCGTGGGAAGGGCGTGGGAGCAAGTTCGTGCAGCGGGTGAGTCTACCGTGGCAGGGCCGGACCCGGCACTAGAACCTCTCTTGGGCGCCATAGCTGATGATGGCACGGTCGATGCCGATATTGACCACGGAGACGAAACAGAAGCCGGTGACGATGACGGTGATGAGGACGAAGCTCATGAAGTTGTTGACGATGAAGATGATTGACGAAGCTGAAAACATGAGCGCCCCCTACTCGGCGCGCTAGATGACGCGTCTCGCTTATGCTGACATCTGGGATGTTGGACACCCCCTATTTGTTCGGTAGTGGGCATGGAGATGTTCCGACCTCAACATCGGTGAAAGAACCTGTTGATTCGAGCACACAACACAAACAACACACACACATGCATTTTTTACCCAGGTTTAGGCCGCCTTTCGGCTAACAACCCTACGTCCTGCTTTGGTGGATTATATGGGGTGGACCGAGGTATATGAATATGATCTCTCTGGTGCCGGGGAGACGCTTTCTCTCTACCTTCTACACTCCCCAGGCTTCCCCTTTTTTCCTTCTCTCTCTCTCTCTCTCTCTCTCTCTCTCTCTCTTTTCTACCTCCCTCCAAGCTCTCCCAAACTCCTCTCCAAAACCCCTCTAGATCTCTCTGCCCAAAAAACCTTCCCTAGTTCTCTCTGCCCGAAAACCCTTTATCTTTCCTCTCTGCAGAAAACCCTTCCTCTAACTCTCGGCCAAGTTCTTCCTTTTATAACCAAAGGGGTCACCACAAGGGCCAGCGCGGAGCACCATACGGGGCGTACCCGGGCTCAATCGCGGGGTGCCACGCAGTCTTTAGGCAGACGGGCAGCGCCTGTGGTCAAGGGATGGCTAGGGGTGGTGCACGGCTACACTCGATGGCTGAGTGACAGCTTAGGCTCTGAGATGTAACTCAGGTCGGTGGCGCACTGCGGCGGACTACAACACCATGATGATGGCCAGTGGTGTTGGTGCACCGCCAGTTCCCAAGGCTGGTCCTCGCACGCCTTGTCATGCTTAGTTGACTCTGGCTCCCGGGCCGTGTCTGGCCTAGGAGAAGTGCTCCAGGGTCCTTCCGGGGCTCAATCGAGGCTGCTCCTTAGCTTTGCTGTGCCCTAACTGTGTCCCGGGAAGGAGGGATCGGACCGCATTGCACGCCGTTGTCTTTTCCTTCCTGTCTGTGCCCGTCTGCAGGATCGAGGCTTGTCTCGTGGTGTTCCTCTCATCCATAGGCGCCTACACCATAAGTGATAGTTAGTCTATATAGGCTCATCATGCCAAGGTCATACCTGCTTGGAGCACACGGTGCTCATATCCTTACGACTCCCTTGCCGTCCAGGCTACGTGTCTGATGAGTCGCTGACCGGTGGGTCCTGGCCCACGTGCTTCGGCGCAATGTGAGGGACCCCCGATCTCATTACACTAACACCGGGTAGCTTCCAATTTGGTGTACTGAATGGACTCCACCTCGATGCTTCTTCGGGTAGGCCGGAGTGTCCGGGTGATGTAGGCCGGATATTCTGGTTCTTCCAAGAACTTTTGTGCCTTTCTTCTCGATGATCTCCTCCTTGTATCGTGCACTTGCTTCTCGCTCCTCCCTCGCGAATACTTGGATGATCATCACGTCAGGATCCTCTTGCATCATCCCTTGTCTCCTCGCGCCATGCTTGACTCTTCAATCAACCTGATCATACATAAGTGCAAAGACATAGGAAATATAAAATTGTTGAGGGCTAACCTCGAGGGTGGTCCGATCTTTCACGAATCCCTTGAACTCAAGGAGGGGGTGAGGGAGAGGATGAAATCCTTGGACTCACGCACGAATAACATGATGAACACATGCACACGTGAATACACAATACACACCTATAGCTCACGCCAGCGGTGACAGATCCAGTGCAATCCCTAGGATAGGTGTCATGCGAGGTCTCTCTCTTGAACCGGCATGGTGAGTAGGGAGTCTTGATGAGATCTTGACGTCTAGGCAAAGGGAATCTGATGCCTAGGCCTTGTACAACGAGGGAGGCAAGATGCTGATACGTCCAAAACGTATCTACTTTCCCGAACACTTTTACTATTGCGTCTCCTCTAATTTGTGTGATTTGGATACAACTAATGCGGACTGACGCTATTTTCAGCAGAATTGCTTTGGTGTCTCATTTTTGTGCAGGAAATCAACTTTTAGGAAAAATCCCGGAAAATATCACAAAACTCCTATTTTACCAGAAGACTCACAGAGCCAGAAGACGAGACAAAGAAGATCCACGAGGGGCCCACACCATCTGGCCACACAGGCCAGGCCAGGCCACGCTAGGGGGTGGTGTGGCTGCCTCGGACTCTGCCTCGACCTCTCCTTTCGCCTATAAAAGTCCTCTGACCTAAAACAGACGGGGGGTTCGACGTTTTTCCAGATAGAGTTCCGCTGCGCCACCACCACCAGATACCGCGATTCGGAACCAGAAACTCTATTCTGGAACCCTGCCGGGACAAGGAATTGGAGGAGATCATCACCATCGCTTCTCCATCGACCATCCATGAATCCCCCATCCATGAGCGAGTAATCCCCCGCAGTAGGCTATGGGTATGGTAGGGATAGGATGAGATCGTTCATGTAATTACATCAGATTGTTAGGGCATGGTTCCTAGTATCTATTAGTGCTTTTTGACTTTCTTGCAAGTTGTTATGCTTAATGCTTGTCACTAGGGCTCGAGTGCCATGATTTCAGATCTGAACATGTTATTGATTCATGATGATAGTATTGTTTATGATCTTACCTGCAAGTTGTAAACACATATTATTGTCCGGAACCAAAGGCCCCGAAGTGACAAGAATCTGGATAACCGGAGGGGATGGCTATGATATGAGGATCACGTCTGTTCACGGAGTGTTAATGCTTTACTCAGGTGCTCTATTAAAAGGACCACCTTAATTGCCAGTAGATTCCCTTGAGGCCCTGCTGCAACAGGCTGACAGGACAAAAGATGTTGTGCAAGTTCTCATTACGAGCACATATGACTATATATGGAACACATGCCTATGATTATTTAGTACTTGGATGCTTTACCTTATTTATCTACAATTGCCCTATATCTTGATTGTTATATGAATTGTCTTGTCCATGCAACGCCCATCCATCCATCCCTATGCCTACCGCGCTTTAATCCTACTATTTACTACAATTGTTACTACTGTCTTTACTTTTCCTACTACTATCACTTTGCTATTGCTATTACAAAACTGTTGCTACTGATAAACTACTGCGAGAAAGATTGTTTCCAAGTGCAGCAGAATTGACAACTCAGTTGTTAAGGCTTGTAAATATTCTTTGGCTCCCCTTGTGTCGAATCAATAAATTGGGTTTTACTTCCCTCGAAGACTGTTGTGATCCCCTATACTTGTGGGTCATCAATACTATTTTCTAGCGCCGTTGCTGGGAGAATAGCTCTATTTATCAAGTTCACTTGGAATCACTATTGTTTGCTGCTATCCATTCATCATGGGTAAATCTCGTGATGGAAAGGTTCCTATATTACCATCCACTACAAGGAGAGGTATAGTTCTGAACACCTCTGTTGCTTTTGATTCACCATCTATGATGAGTAAGCTCCTTACACCGCCCCCACATACACATGCTACACATACTACTACTTCTGCTGAATCTAAAACTCCGGATACTTATGATGCTGCTTCTAGTGTGCTTGATAAGAGTGGTTCATTAGGTCCTTTCCTAGATGCTACGATTGCTAGAACTATAGCTGGAAATACTGAAACTCCTAATCAAGATACTACTACACCTGTTAGTTCACCTAAATCTAGAGAGAGCCATGATATTGAAGACGGATATATAGAAATGACTGATGAATTTATTAAAGAATGCCAAAACACTCATGCTAGGAGTGCTATTAAGAGTATTCTTGAGAAACATACTATTATACCTAAATTATCTCCTAATTCTAAGTTTGCTACATCTCCCATAAACATCGAAGATAAAGATTATGATTTCTCTCTTGATTTATCTGACATAACCATTGTTGAGAAAGAACCTTTTTGTGGGACTAAAAATGAAAGTGTTGTAGCACATATGACTGAGCTTTCTACCATGAGTGGCCTATTTTCTAATGATATTAAGATGCGCACCTAATTCGTTGCTAAAATTTTCCCTTTTTAACTAAAAGGAGAAGCTAAAGCTTGGTTTAATAATTTACCTCCTGGATCTATTAATAGACCTGATTGCTTGATTGATACTTTCTTTCAGAAATATTTCCCTCCTAGTGCTAGACATGCCATTCCGCAGGAACTTTTTGATTTTAAACAAGGAGAAAAGGAGATATTGCCTGAATCATGGGCAATGTTTTGTGATTTGATTCATGCACAACATGTGTGTCCATTACCTAAAAATGAGCTTCTTGATATATATTATAATGTACTAATTGATGAATCTAGGACATACCTGGATAGTTGTGATGATTGTGTTTTCAGGAAGATAACTCCCAAAGAAGCTGAGGAATTAATGGCTAAAATAAGCAAGAATTATGATGACTGGACTCCACCTGAGTCAACTACACCTAAATTAACTATGCCTGAGCCAACACCAACACCAAAGAAGAGGGGAGTGATTGAACTAAATGATGAAGGAAGCTAAGAAATGTCTCAAGGAGAAGGGTATTAAATCTGAAGATGTAAATAATCTACCTCCTATAGAAGAGTTATGTAAGCCAATCTCCCACTCATCCACTATTGAGGTACACTCTCTCCAACATTTTGATGAAGGTGATATTCCTTATTCTAAACCTCCCGATCAATGCTTAGAAGAATTTGATATCTTTGTTGTTAAGCAAGATCATTTTAATAAAAGAGTGTAGAATCATTTGATGGAAAACTCTAGAGCTATTATTGAGTTAAGGGATATTGTGGAAAGAACCTCTAATGATGTTAAAATGCTTGTTAAACATTTCCAAATGGTTCAAACTCAAATTGATCATCTTACTAAAGTACAAAAAGATTTTCTAGTCAATGCTTCTAAAGAAAAACATGCTTATGAAATTAGAACTAGAAGTGGTGCTACCACCCAGGATCCTCTATATCCCGAGGGGCATCCCAAAAGAATTGAGAAGGATTCTCAACAAACTAAAAATAGAGGTACTTATTCCACGAGAAAGGCAAATAAACATAAAACAGTTGTAGAATCTTCTGAACCTGCTAAAGATCCTAATAGTATATCTATCTCTAATGCTGAAACTGAGAGTGGTAATGAGAAAAATGAAGCTCCTGGTAAAGAAGAAATTGAAACAGAACCTGAAAGGAACACTAAGAATGCTAAGTACACTAAGGAAGATTTTGTTGCTAATAAACATGGTAGTGAAAGAGAGACCTGGGTTCAAAAACCAATGCCTTTTCCTGATAAGAAACACAAGTCAAAGGAAGATGAACACTATAATAAGTTTTGTGAGTGGATGAAACCTTTATTTTTGCAAATTCCTTTAACTGATGCTATAAAATTGCCTCCTTATTCAAAGTATATGAAGGATATTGTCTCTAATAAAAGGAAGATCCCTAATGAGGAAATTTCTACTTTGCTTGCTAATTATTCCTTTAATGGTAAGGTTCCAAAGAAACTTGGAGACCTAGGGATTCCAACTATTCCATGCTCTATTAAAAATAATGATGTTAGAATTGCCTTGTGTGATTTGGGAGCAGGAGTTAGTGTTATGCCTTTTTCTCTCTACAAAAGACTTCAATTGGAGAAACTAATACCAACCGATATATCTTTACAAATAGCTGATAAATCTACCACTATTCCTGTTGGTGTATGTGAGGATGTTCCTGTTCAAGTGGCTCATAATTGCTTGATTTTAACTGACTTTGTTGTGCTTGAAATGCCCGAAGATGATAATATGTCTATTATTCTTGGGAGACCCTTTCTTAATACTACAGGTGCTATCATTAATTGTAATAAAGGAAAGGTAACTTTTAATGTTAATGACAAGGAGCATACTGTCTATTTCCCTAAGAAGATTGATAAGACCTATGGCCTAAATTCAATTGAAAATATTAAGGGCATCCAAGTTGGAGAAATATATTGTCCCATACCACGAGAAAAATATGAAACTATTATGATTGGGACCATTTCTATCAAGGTTGAGGTAACATAATCATTTAGTGAAATGCAAAGTTTTGTTTCATATAAAATTGTTTTGGTAACAAGACCTGACCAACCTTATTAACAAAGGGATTTTAATGAACAAAACAATGTTTTCACCATGATTATCTTTGCTTACTTTTAGTTTATCCATTTTAATTTTTGCTTTCACTTAGTTTACTTTTCTATTGCTAGTTGCTTGCATAATATCGTGTCTTAGAACTTCTGATGTTTAGGTTTTGTTTTTTTATTGCATCATTCCAAAATTATCTTTCTGCCAGAGAATTATTCATCAATACCTGAAAATTGCTAAAAAATAAAGTGTTTCGAAAAATTGCAGAAAATTCATATTAAATTTTTACGTCAAAAGAGGGACGGAGAAGTACCTGGAGTGACCAGGGGGCCCACCAGGCAGGCACACCACCTGGTGGCACGGCCACACCAAGGGCGCACATGGCCATGGTGTGGGCCACCCTTGGCCCACCACTTATTCTCCCTCCTGCCACTCCTTTCTCTCTCCCGAGAAAACACCAGTTCATTGCTCAAACCCGTGTTCTTGTTGTTCTTGCTCGCTATTTTCGATCTCCTTGCTCAGGCCATCTTTGCTGCTGAGATTTGGAGCATTTGATCTCCGGTATGTGACTCCTCCGCTTATCCAAGTAGATTTATGATTAGTGGATTATATCTTGAGTATTTTGCTACTTTAGGTGACAGGTTATGTGAGCTTGCATGCTTGTTCAATGCTTAGAGAAATTGTTTTGATGCATGTTTAGGCCTCTTACAAGTCCCTATAAGTAGTTCCTTTCATTATGTAATCACTTCGCAATCACTTGTATGATGGTTGTCTAAAATTTCAGAAAAGGAGATGAATGAACACCAACTCAATCAACATGAATTAAGGGTGCCCGAGGTTATGAAGGTTCACCGTGAGGAAGAAGTTTTCCATTCTATTTATCCATGCCCCGAATTCATGAAGGCTGTAGGGATTTCTCAAGATTTCCATACTTTAATTTCTAATGCAGGATTGGAGCATTTTGTGGGAGATGAACCTTACCAATATGTGAAACTAACTATGTTTGTGGTGCAGGATTTTTGATTTAGTTGCTCCGTTCCTAACCCCATGGTTCATTACAAAATTTACAATAAAGCTATCGATCTCCCTTTTGATGATTTTTGTGCATCTATTAAAGTACCACAGTGGGGGGCGTGTGAAAGGATTAGAGAGCGTCCTACACTACTCATGGACTTGTATGCAGAGATTTTCCAAGGGAGCAGCTTCTCAAAGGAGAGTGGTAAAATTTGTAATATTCATCTCCTGTCTATTCGATACTTTGCCTACTTTATTGCCAAGTGCGTTCTCGCTAACTACTAGTAAATTATCCGCATATGATCTAGCCTTCATCTCAGTTGCCTTAAAACTAGATAGGACTTATAATTTGGGTGCTTTGATAGCTTTCCGTCTTGCTGCTAACCGCGAGAAAGGTGGAATTTGTGGAGGCCTCATCGCCTCTCTTTTATTTGCTTTGCATGGTGTAGCACCTCATCAGTCAGACCTATAGTTTTCCACAGAGAGGCTTGACCTTAATTCCATGATACAACGTAAATTTGTTTCCTCTTGGGCTAATTTCAGTGATTTATCTTATGAAATAACCTTTCTCAAGGCTGGTTAGAGAAGGGTAAGTCCGAGCATGTTGTTCTTTTGCCTGCGCCTATTTTGTTTAACCTTGATACCAGGGTAGGATGGTCACTCACTGAGGAAGAGCTCGATACATATCTAGGGGAGCTCTCCCAGCAAGAGCAGGATACTGGAAGGGAGGTTACAAATGATTCGGTCCAGCCCTCAAATGAGGGGGAGTCTTCGTACCAGCAGCCTTCCTATGATTGGGGAGTTTCTTCTTCTTCACAAGGGCCTAACTACGATCATTCTTATGATGACCCGCCGGCTTGGAGTTCTTACCCGCGTTGGGGTTGATACCCACATAGGCCAAAAGCCTAAGCTTGGGGGGAGGTATACCGACATCACACACATCTACATATCATGTTCAGTCGGTACTTTGCATATCCATGTTTCTTTTTCTTTTTAGTTTTTGTTGTTGCTTTATTTTTGTTTTCCGAAACACAAAATGACCAAAAATATTTTCGTTATTTCTCTTTGTTTGCTTCTTTATCTCTTAGCCTTGGTTTGCTTCATCCTTTCTAGCTTTGTTTTTATTATTCGAAAATCCCAAAAAGATTTCGCTTTGTTTGTTCTTCCCTTCGGTTCTTGCTTTTAAAAATCAAAAATCAAAAATAATATTTGTTGTTCTTCTCTAGTTTTGTAAAGTTTGTTGCAAGGTTCAGCAGTAGATACATTGCAAATGTAACTATAATTTTTGATGTTCCATGCTTGGTTTTATCTACTTTCTTGTGTTTTGTCCACACTTTGGAGTACTTTTCATATGATTTCTTGGACTAACCTATTAACAAGAGCCACAGTGCCAGCTGCCTGTTTTCTGCTGTTTTTGGTTCCAAGAAAGTCAAAAAATGAATATTCTCGGAATTGGACGGGACAAAAGCCAAAGTGCCTATTTTTTCAGAAGACATCTGATGCCAGAATAAGAGACGGAGAAGGGCTGGGGGCCGGCCACACAACCTGGCCGTGCGGCCAGGCCTGGCCCGTGTCAGGGGGTGGTCTGGCCGACCCCAGCACCCCCTCGGCCTCTCCTTCCACCTATAAGATGCCCTCGGGACGAAAACCCTAAGGACCAGATCAAAAATCCACAAAATATTATGTAACCGCCATCGTCTCTGTCCCTAGATCGGGGGGATCTGAAGCTCTTCCTGGCACCCTGCCGGAGAGGGTAATTCACCCTGGAGGCATTCTTCATCATCATACAAACCTCCGGCGTGATGCGTGAGTAGTTCATCTTTGGACTATGAGTCCATGTAGTAGCTAGATGGCTGGTTCTCCTCCTTTGTGCTTTCTTGTCTAGATCTTGTGAGCTCCGTTCATGATCAAGATCATCTATTTGTAATTCTTCATGTTGTGTTTGCGGGGATCCGATGGATATTGAGATGCTATTTCAGACTGATTATTGATTCTATCATGTCTTTGTTATTTGTGATCTTGCATGCTTTCCGTTGTTAGTAGCTATCTTGGCCAAGTAGAAGCTAGCAACTCCAAGAGTTAGCATTTATGCTCGATAGTGGGTTCATGTCTCTGGTAATCTGGGGAAGTGACAGAAATCTCTAAGGTACTAGATGTTCTGTTGCTACTAGGGAGAAAACAACAATCCTTTGTTCAGAGAACAATCGTATTGTTTACTTTACACGCAATTCATAAAGCAATAATCTATTGCTTGCAACTTAATACTGGAGGGGGTTCGGATGATAACCTAAAGGTGGATTATTAGTCATAGATGCAGTTGGATGGCGGTCTATGTATAATGTTCTAATGCCCAATCAAGTTCCAAAGGAGTCAAGATGATTAGTATATGCATGTATTGCTTTCTCGATGTTTGTCAATTGCCCCGCTGTAATTTGTCCACCCAGCATGTTATCTATCTTAAGGATAGCCACCTCTAGTGGACTATGGATCCCGGTCCTTTCTTTACATACAATCTACAAGCTGTTTACTGCTTTGTGTTTACTTTCTACAAACTATTACTTCCTTCAATTCGATACGTTTAATCCTTTGTTTTCAGAAAAACCGGTGAGATTGACAACCTCATCGCAAGTTGGGGACAAAGTTATGCGGTTGTGTTGTGCAGGTCTCCACGTTGCTACTAGGACTGCTAGTGCGCCCTGCTAAGGCTCAGTTAGCAACACCTTTGGGGTGTTTCCTTGCTCCTACTGGTTCGATTAAACCTTGGTTTCATAACTGAGGGAAACTTGCTGCCGTGGTCATCATACCTTCCTCTTGGGGTTCCCCAATGAGATCTACATCAACACTGAGCCATCAGCAGTCCTCAGTGATTCCTTGAGTTTGGTTTTTTTATTATTCAAGTCACACAAGTGAAAGGCAAAGATGATCTATGACAACTCGAGGTGTGGTAAGAGGCTGGTATGAACTCTATTTGTTTTCATTTTTGTACATATACTCATCATTGTGAGCATGCTTAGTCTGTTTATGTAAGGTGTATCTTATTTAATGGGTACTTAGTGGTCCTTGCCTGCTTATGATAAGTTCCAATCCATTATTAGTTCGTAACATGTCATATACCTGTTTGCTTGCATTGTTCTATTCATAACTTGGTATGACATTGTGGTGTCCTCCTCAGAATGTTCTATTTGAATCGACTTAGCACATGCTCACGCATGCATATGACTAAACAAAAAGTCAGTTAAGCCTTGATGATTTATTCCGCCTCAGTGTTCTTGTGTCACTTTTATGCCACTATTATTTGTTTTGTCGCAAGCATGATTATGATAGTTACTGCTCTCTCGATTGCCGCTCCCTTTCTATTGCTAGCCTTCACTTGTGCTGAGTACTTTACTCGTGCATCCAACTCCATAAAACCAAAGTTGTCAAAAAGAGTCCACCATAGCTACCTATTAGCTTTATTGCTATTCCTTGCATATTTATTATGCTCTATTTTCTTCCAATTAAAATGTTTGCTTGCTATGTGAAAATTAGTTAGTAAATCTCTCACGAACTTGATGGCACACTTTAATTTCTTGCACTTAATAAACTTGAACCATTTTTCCCATCTATGTTGTGTATATGCTTGCGTTTTGTAAGTTGTGAATTAGCAGAACCATGTTATCATGGGGAACGCTTGATATCATGTTGTTTTGCTTACGGATCCCGACGGTGTGAAATGAAATGGGAGCTTTTTAAGGCTCATGGAGTTCGTATATGTGTTGGAGAAACGCATGGGCGGCTGGTCTAAGCCATGTCTAATCATGGTGGAAACCTGCAGCGTAACCATAGTGAGCAATCTATGAAGCATCCTTTATATAAAAAAAACCTATGCAAATAGGAAAGAAAAAAGAGAAGAAAAAAGGGGCCTATGCAAATAGGAAAAAAAGGATGCTGAGATGCTCATTGTCTGCTTGCCTTGTCATTTTGATATGGGGAATCTTCCGTATCATCGGGAAAGGTGTACCCCGTTGGCGGTTCTCTATGATACACATGTACTTACAATGACAAGAACTTACCTGTGACTAAACTTGAGTAGCATGAGGAACGGTACGCGTAAGTAAGGGGCATGAGATTTTCAGCTTATAACTTGTCAACCATATCCTCATATTTGATCACTTTAAACTTAATCACTTAAAGATGCTCATGATAGGGGAAATAAGATCTCAAAGCTAATGAGTACCATACTTTGATCATTTGGAAGCCTTTCAAACTTTTCAATCTTTTTCTTCCACTTTTATGTTGAGTCAGCATTTATTCCTTGAGCACCTTCCCGAGAGCATAACTGTCATTCTTAGTGTAATGTGCTTGTCCCAAAACACGGTTAATTATGACATAACTTTGACACTTGTATCTTTGATATGTTTATCTCTAGTCTTCACTTAAACTTCAGAGGTGTCTTGGCATTTATGTTTTGCTCCAAAGAAAGGCAAGTGAGACACCACTTTATCATTTATTCTTATTAGCACTACATTCCTGCATATGCTTATGTGTCATGTTGCTTATAATTAATGAGTTGGAATCTCTTCATAGATGACCACTAGGTAAACTTATTTGCATACTCTTTATTCTGAATTGCCTAAGTATTTGATCATATACTGAGAATATATACATCTTATGAAGCAAATGTGTTCGTGAAAATTTCTTTTATCGCACTCAGTTTTTAACTGAATTGCTTGAGGACAAGCAATAAGCTAAGCTTGGGCGAGTTGATACATCCAAAACTTATCTACTTTTCCAAACACTTTTGCTATTGTTTCTCATCTAATTTGTGTGATTTGGATACAACTAATGCAGACTGATGCTGTTTTCAGCAAAGTTGCTTTGGTGTCTCGTTTTTGTGCAGGAAATCAACTTTTAGGAAAAATCGTAGAAAATATCGCAAAACTCCTATTTTACTAGAAGACTCATGGAGCCAGAAGACGAGACGAAGAAGAGCCACGAGGGGCCCACACCACCTGGCCGCGCGGGCAAGGCCTGGCCGCGCCACAGGGTGGTGTGGCTGCCTCGGACTCCGCATCGACCTTTCCTTTCTCCTATAAAAGCCCTCTAACCTAAAACAGAAGGGGGGTTCGACATTTTTCCAAATAGAGTTCCGCTACGCCGCCACCACTAGATACCGCGATTCGGAACCAGAAACTCCGTTCTAGCACCCTGCCGGGACGGGGAATTGGAGGAGATCATCGCCATCTGAAGGAAATATGCCCTAGAGGCAATCATAGAGATGATTGTATTTCATGTGTATCCATGAGTTATTATAATGTTCCTTGAATATCCATATACCAGGCAACTTGTATTGATTGGCAATTATGTGAATTGTTTGTGAAACTCTTTACTTGTATGGTTATCTAATAATTGTCCCTAGTCGGAGTTCATGCGAGGACACACGTGAATATTAGACTAGCACATCGATTGGTTAATGACTATGTTTCGCAAGTCATTGACATGGAGATGTCAAACCAATGATGTGGACACATGTTATGAACATGGGGTTGGACTGACCCAACATGAGACTAGCAATAATACTTGCAGCTCTCTCTACACATCGTGTACGTTTTGTCCTTAGACCTGAGATTGTCGCATGTACTTGAGATGTGGATCGACCTACTTTGGGGCTATCAAACACTACTCCGTAACTGGGTAGTTATAAAGGTAGCTTTCGGGTTTGTCCTGATACATGCTGCAAGGCATCGGTCAATCAAGATGGGATTTGCCCCTCTCTACTTGAGAGAGATATCTCTGGGCCCCTCGAGTGATCGGATCCAGAAATGCATGGCCGTGCTACATATGGTTAAGAGTTAACCTAGTAAAGGGATTCTGAATCACAGTATCGAGAAAGAGAGGTCAGCTTAGAGCTAGACCAAATATCGTGAGGCAAAGGGAAAGACATGTACTCAACCTTGTGATGGTTCGTCCGAATGATCTTTATATGCGTTTAGGAGTTGGCACGTCTTGCTAGAGGCCGCTACCAACTATTGACGGAGTAAGTGTACTCGCGTCATGTCTATACGTGTATGAACCTATAGGGTCACACACTTTAGGGGCTGGAAGCCTAATGAGGATTGGATCCGAATTAGACCAGGCTTAGGCTGCTAATGGGCTGCTAATGTAGAAGCCCACCAGGGATGCCTATATAAGAGGGAGTGGGGCGAGCTGAAAACGTGAGAGCATTCCACCCAGCCGCCACTCCTCTTTCGCCTGTGTTGCACGCGCAGACCTAGCAGTCTGGCGTGTGACGACTTCCACTCCGGACGTGTGGATACCTCGGAGGTGCTGCATCTGTAGCACTTGGACGAGCCGCGCAAAGGGGAGCTGCTCGTGGGACGAGGTCGAGGAGGAGACGTAGAACATCTACACTGCCGCAACGTGCTTCATCGAGTTCCGCACCTGCGCGTCTAGCGGTAATCCCGTGATCTATGACAATAGTATTCCTGGTTGACGCGGTAGAAATTTTTGATTTTACGCTAGTGTAGCCTACCCGTTACCCTTCAGTGGTATCAGAGCCGATGCTATTCAGTCATAGGTTCGGGAAGTTTGCATATGGTGATATGTAGATTGATATGAATGATATGATCGTTTGTATGGCGGTGTTTTCTGGATTGATCTATGATCTTAATTTCCGTGATCGTGATTCTAAGGTCGTCGAACGACTTACCCCTACCGGTCGGTTTCCGCCATCGGGGTAGACAGTGACACATAAATCCTTCTGAATCACGCGAAGATCAATATGATTGATCGAATCGGGAATTAGATCTGAATCGACGTACCGTGATCAAAGGAGTTTGGTCAAATCGGAACTATGGTCGGTTTATGGTAAATTGGATTTGCCGATCAAAATCCTTAAAGAAAAGGTACCGCGAGGGGCGCTGCCCCTTCGAACCCCGCAGGGGGAGACCCCCTAGACCCCCCTTAGTCGTATCCCCCTTTTTTGTATCTCGTTAAGGTTCATAGGTGGTACGATTTCACATGATCCGGTAGAATGCGATTCTATGCACAACTTGTTTTTGCAGGATTTATGTGATCAGTATGGCCCAAAAATGTATGTGATGCATGTATGTATTTTTTCATGACCTGCGTGTCGTGAGTTGGGCAACACGGCTGGAGCCATATGTGTTGTCAATTATTGTAATGGCCTGCGTGCCAACTTGTGATGATCCCAATACCATGTAATTTTGATTACTAGATGTTAGGAGCAATAGCTTGTATTAGTTCTTGGAGAACTCATCACTTGGAGGATGGCTCGCATAGAGCATGAAGATGGAGATCATCATGGTGGACAGGTTCTATGGCGATGGAGATCACCATGAGAAAATGGGCCATACTGTATCACATCTATGTGAATGCTATTCTTATACGTTTTACTACTATGCATGCTTAGATGATAGAAGTAGAATGATCCCTCACAAAGTTTAAGTTAAACCATGCCCTCCCAACCAAACCTTGCACCATCCTATGCCCTGTACAATCGTTGGTGGGTCTATGAAATTAGGGTGCCACGGTTTTCCTTGGCTGGATGGGTTTGTATCGGATACCTACACGCATAAGGGTTGGTGAGCTTAACAAGGTCATCTTAACAGTTAAGGACCTTGGGGCATAAAGGTTGGGCGCCTAGTTTTGACATAGAGATGTCACCCAACAACAAGAGTCATATGTGATATGATTAGCAAAGGTTGCTTACCGATTTACCTTGTCTTCTAGCAGTGATGCTAAAGCTCACTAGTCGACTTGTTAATTGTGGATCTTGAATCACTTAGTATCAATAGAGGGATGTTGATTTAAGTGGGAGTATATGCTATTAAATTGTTTAATATGTTTTACTCTTTCATGGTTACATGGCTTAGTATTTTGCATATTTTTTTTGTTGTAGATCAATGGCACCGAACAATTCATCACCTTTTGCTTTGCGTTCGATTCTTGAAAAGGATAAACTAAATGGAACAAACTATTCGGACTGGGTCCGTAACCTGAGAATTGTTCTCAGGGCTGAGAAAAAGGAAACTGTTCTGGATACCCCAATCCCGGATGAACCTGCTGATAATGCAACTGCTACCCTTAAGAATGCCTACAAGAAAGCATGTGATGAATCTCTTGAGGTCAGTTGTCTTATGCTTGCATGCATGGAACCTGATCTTCAAAAACAGTTTGAGGATCAGGAAGCGTACGATATGATCGTTGCGCTTAAGGACATGTTCCAGACTCAGGCCAGGACTGAGAGGTACAATGTCGCTAAGTCCTTTGTGGAATGCAAGCTGGCAGAGGGAGCAGCTGTAGGCCCCCATGTGATCAAAATGGTTGGTTACAGTCAGACTTTGGAAAAGCTTGGTTTTCCATTAGGCCAAGAGTTGGCCACTGACTTCATTTTGGCATCTCTTCCATCTAGCTATGGGCATTTCATTTCGAACTACCATATGCATGGGGTGGAGAGGGGCCTTAATGAATTATGTGGGATGCTGAAAACAGCAGAATGTGACATTAAGAAGTGTGCAGGGCATAGCCATGTGATGGCTGTGCAGAACAAGCCTAGCTTCAAGAAAAAGGGCACTTCTTGGCAGAAGAAGAAGGGCAAGGCTAAGGATACGATCCCTAAGCCAAACCCTGCACCCAAGCAAAAGGCTGGTCCTGCAGGAGACACTGAGTGTTTCTTTTGTCACGAATATGGCCACTGGAAGAGGAACTGCAGCAAGTACCAGGCTTCTTTGAAGAAAAGTGGAAGTAAGAGTACTTCCCACTCAGGTACACTTGTTGTAAATGTTGTGGACATTTTTCTCGCAGATTCTTATGTTAACTCTTGGGTATTTGATACCGGATCGGTTGCTCATATTTGCAATTCGATGCAGGGGCTAATAAGGACTAGAGAAGTGCAAAAAGGCGAAGTGGATTTTCGCGTCGGAAATAAAGCAAGGGTTGCTGCATTGTTCGTCGGCGTCATGCAACTTCACCTTCCGTCAGGATTTATCATGGAGTTGAATAATTGTTATTACATTCCTAGCATGGGTCGAAACATTTTATCACCTTCATGTTTGATGAGGGATGGTTATTCATTCGCGAGTACAAACAATGGTTGTGTAATCTCTAAGAATGCTATGTTTGTGGCTGATGCTCCCATTGTGAATGGGTTATTTATTTTAAATCTTGATAATGCATGTGTTTACAATGTTAGTGCTAAAAGGCTTCGGCCAAATGATTTGAGTCCTACCTATCTATGGCATTGTCGTTTGGGGCATATAAGTGAAAAGCGCATGAAGAAGCTCCATGGTGATGGTCTTCTAACTTCGTTTGATTTTGAATCATACGAGACATGTCAAGCTTGTTTACTTGGAAAGATGACCAAGACGCCTTTCAAGGGGTTTCCCGAGAGAGCGACAGACTTGTTGGAACTCATACATACTGATGTATGTGGACCAATGAGCACGACAGCCAGAGGAGGATATCACTACTTCATTACTTTCACTGATGATTTCAGTAGATATGGCTATGTCTACTTGATGAAGCATAAGTCTGAAACTTTTGAAAAGTTCAAAGAGTTTCAAAATGAGGTAGAGAATCAACGTGGCAAGAAAATAAAGGCCTTGCGATCTGATCGCGGAGGCGAATATTTGAGTCACGAGTTTAGCAATCATCTTAAGAGTTGCGGAATTGTTCCACAGCTCACGCCGCCCGGAACACCTCAAAGAAACGGGGTCTCTGAACGGCGTAATCGAACTTTGTTGGACATGGTTCGATCGATGATGAGCCAGTCGGATTTACCATTATCATTTTGGGGTTACGCGCTAGAAACAGCAGCTTTCACACTAAATAGGGTACCATCTAAATCCGTAGTTAAGACACCATATGAGATGTGGACTGGAAAGAATCCCAGTTTGTCTTTTCTAAAGATTTGGGGTTGTGATGCATTTGTCAAGCGACTTCAGTCAGACAAGCTAACACCCAAATCGGATAAGTGCATTTTTGTGGGATACCCAAGGGAAACCTTAGGGTATTACTTCTACAACCGAGAAGAGGGCAAAGTGTTTGTCGCTCGTAGCGGTGTTTTCCTAGAGAAAGAGTTTCTCACAAAGGGAACGAGTGGAAGGTCGGTGCGACTTGAAGAAGTTCAAGATGAGCCAGTCGGGGATGCTTCTACGAGTGATGCTATTGTAGCAGAACAAGTTGAGGAACCCGTGGCAATAGAAGCACCACAACCACGAAGGTCGGCGAGGCTCCGCGAAGCGCGAGAGTTATTATTGTTAGACAATGATGAGCCTGCGACCTATGCAGAAGCGATGGTGGACCCAGACTCTGAGAAATGGCTGATTGCCATGAGATCCGAGATAGAGTCCATGGGAGACAATCAAGTTTGGAACTTGGTTGACCTGCCTGATGGTTTTAAAGCCATCGAGTGCAAGTGGATCTATAAGAAGAAGATTGATATGGATGGAAATGTTCACATCCATAAAGCTCGACTTGTTGCAAAAGGTTTTCGACAAGTTCAAGGAGTTGACTACGACGAGACTTTCTCGCCCGTAGCGATGCTTAAATCTATACGGATCATTCTAGCCATTGCTGCACATTTCGATTATGAGATATGGCAGATGGACGTCAAGACGGCTTTCTTAAATGGAATCCTTTCTGAGGACGTGTATATGATGCAGCCCGAAGGTTTTGTCGATCCAAACAATGCTGGAAAGGTATGCAAACTTCAAAAGTCCATTTATGGGCTGAAGCAAGCATCTCGGAGTTGGAACATTCGATTTGATGAAGTTGTAAAGGAGTTTGGCTTCACCAAAAACGAACAAGAACCTTGTGTGTATAAGAAAGAAAATGGGAAATCACTTGTGTTTCTAATCTTATATGTGGATGACATATTATTGATTGGAAATGACATTCCTATGCTCGAGTCTGTTAAGACCTCATTGAAAAATAGTTTTTCTATGAAGGACTTGGGAGAAGCGGCATATATTCTGGGTATCAAGATCTATAGAGATAGATCAAGGAGGCTAATTGGATTAAGCCAGAGTACGTACATTGACAAAGTGTTGAAACGGTTCAGCATGGAAGAGGCTAAGAAGGGGTTCTTGCCCATGTCTCACGGCATTAAACTCAGCAAGACTCAGTGTCCTTCGACCACTGATGAGCGAGAACGCATGAGTAGGGTTCCATATGCTTCGGCTATTGGATCCATCATGTATGCAATGACATGTACTCGCCCAGATGTTTCCTATGCTCTAAGTGTTACGAGCAGATACCAGGCTGATCCAGGTGAGATTCACTGGACAGCGGTAAAGAATATCCTTAAGTACTTGAGAAGGACTAAGGATATGTTCCTAGTTTATGGAGGTGAGGTTGAACTCAGTGTAAAGGGTTACACAGATGCGAGTTACCTTAATGACTCAGACGACTCGAAATCGCAATCAGGTTATGTGTTTGTCATGAATGGTGGTGCTGTGAGCTGGAAAAGTTCCAAGCAAGATACAGTGGCCTCCTCTTCAACAGAAGCTGAATATATTGCTGCCTCGGAGGCTGCAAAGGAAGCTGTTTGGATTAGGAATTTCCTGATCGCTCTTGGTGTGGTTCAGGGCTCGTCCAATCCCTTGGACGTTTATTGTGACAACAATGGTGCTATTGCACAAGCCAAAGAACCTAGACAGCACCAGAAGAACAAACATATTCGCATGCGCTACCATCTGATTCGTGAGTTCATTGATGAAGGTAGTGTCATGTTATGCAAAATACATACGGACTCAAATGTTGCTGATCCCTTGACTAAGCCACTCCCGCAGCCTGCGCATGAAGCGCACACAAGAGCAATAGGTATTAGACACTGTCTAGATTGACTCTAGTGCAAGTGGGAGACTGAAGGAAATATGCCCTAGAGGCAATCATAGAGATGATTGTATTTCATGTGTATCCATGAGTTATTATAATGTTCCTTGAATATCCATATACCAGGCAACTTGTATTGATTGGCAATTATGTGAATTGTTTGTGAAACTCTTTACTTGTATGGTTATCTAATAATTGTCCCTAGTCGGAGTTCATGCGAGGACACACGTGAATATTAGACTAGCACATCGATTGGTTAATGACTATGTTTCGCAAGTCATTGACATGGAGATGTCAAACCAATGATGTGGACACATGTTATGAACATGGGGTTGGACTGACCCAACATGAGACTAGCAATAATACTTGCAGCTCTCTCTACACATCGTGTACGTTTTGTCCTTAGACCTGAGATTGTCGCATGTACTTGAGATGTGGATCGACCTACTTTGGGGCTATCAAACACTACTCCGTAACTGGGTAGTTATAAAGGTAGCTTTCGGGTTTGTCCTGATACATGCTGCAAGGCATCGGTCAATCAAGATGGGATTTGCCCCTCTCTACTTGAGAGAGATATCTCTGGGCCCCTCGAGTGATCGGATCCAGAAATGCATGGCCGTGCTACATATGGTTAAGAGTTAACCTAGTAAAGGGATTCTGAATCACAGTATCGAGAAAGAGAGGTCAGCTTAGAGCTAGACCAAATATCGTGAGGCAAAGGGAAAGACATGTACTCAACCTTGTGATGGTTCGTCCGAATGATCTTTATATGCGTTTAGGAGTTGGCACGTCTTGCTAGAGGCCGCTACCAACTATTGACGGAGTAAGTGTACTCGCGTCATGTCTATACGTGTATGAACCTATAGGGTCACACACTTTAGGGGCTGGAAGCCTAATGAGGATTGGATCCGAATTAGACCAGGCTTAGGCTGCTAATGGGCTGCTAATGTAGAAGCCCACCAGGGATGCCTATATAAGAGGGAGTGGGGCGAGCTGAAAACGTGAGAGCATTCCACCCAGCCGCCACTCCTCTTTCGCCTGTGTTGCACGCGCAGACCTAGCAGTCTGGCGTGTGACGACTTCCACTCCGGACGTGTGGATACCTCGGAGGTGCTGCATCTGTAGCACTTGGACGAGCCGCGCAAAGGGGAGCTGCTCGTGGGACGAGGTCGAGGAGGAGACGTAGAACATCTACACTGCCGCAACGTGCTTCATCGAGTTCCGCACCTGCGCGTCTAGCGGTAATCCCGTGATCTATGACAATAGTATTCCTGGTTGACGCGGTAGAAATTTTTGATTTTACGCTAGTGTAGCCTACCCGTTACCCTTCACCATCATCATCACCATCGCTTCTCCATCAACCATCCATGATTCCCCCATCCATGAGTGAGTAATCCCCCGCAGTAGGATATGGGTATGGTAGGGATTGCATTAGATCATTCATGTAATTGTATCAGATTGTTAGGGCATGGTGCCTAGTATCTATTAGTGCTTTTTGACTTTGTTGCAACTTGTTATGCTTAATGCTTATCACTAGGGCCCGAGTGCCATGATTTCTGATCTGAACATGTTATTGATTCATGATAATAGTATTGTTTATGATCTTACCTGCAAGTTGTATACACATATTATTGTCCAGAACCAAAGGCCCCGAAGTGACAAGAATCTGGATAACCGGAGGGGATGGCTATCATATGAGTATCACATGTGTTCACGAGTGTTAATGCTTTGCTCCGGTGCTCTATTAAAAAGAGCACCTTAATTGCCAGTAGATTCCCTTGAGGCCCCGCTGCAACGGGCTGGCAGGACAAAAGATGTTGTGCAAGTTCTCATTATGAGCACGTATGACTATATATGGAACACATGCCTATGATTATTTAGTACTTGGATGCTTTACCTTATTTATCTACAATTGCCCTATATCTTGATTGTTATATCAATTATCTTGTCCATGCAACGCCCGTCCATCCATCCCTGTGCCTACCACACTTTAATCCTACTTTTTACCGCAATTGTTACTACTATCTTTACTTTTACTACTGCTATCACTTTGCTATTGCTATTACAAAACTGTTGCTACTGATAAACTACTATGAGCAAGACTGTTTCCAAGTGCATCTGAAATGACAAGTCGGTTGTTAAGGCTTGTAAATATTCTTTGGCTCCCCTTGTGTCGAATCAATAAATTGGGTTTTACTTCCCTCGAAGACAGTTGCGATCCCCTATACTTGTGAGTCATCAGATGCAAACTCCAATGAGGTTGGGGTATAATTGGTGCTCCTTTTTCAAGGAGCATGAAACTAGGAATTAGGGAGATCCACAAGGGTGTCTTCTAATTCCAATTATCCAAGTCTGAGTAATACAAGGGGGTGTGGGGGCTATATATAGGCCAGCCACTAAAACAAGATTAGTTTGAGTACGAAAGGGTAAAAACTTGACGAAATAGGAATATTATTAGGCATCAAACCCTTGTTGACTTTGAGACTGGAGCATTCCAGTGATAAGTCCGGTCGTGCCAGACTGGCCACCGGAAATTCCGATCAGCGCCGGCAATTCTAGTCAGCGACTGGAACTGCGTACAGAGATGCATTTCGGTCAGCGCCGGTTGGTTTCGGCGTGCGCCAGGAATTCCGGTCGTAGGCCCGGCCCGCCGGGCCTACGCTAGAAGTTCTGGCGAGATTTTCGGTACACCAATCCTAGCGCCGGTTTGGTATGGATCTCTATCTTGTGATGGCTTGGCTGCTTCCCTTGGCCTTTCTTCATGGGGTTCATACCCAATGATGCATAAAGTATTGGCATGAAGTTGCAAGTCATCCAAGGATGTATCGAAATCACATGAGACAAGGAGCAAATTCACCTTAGCTTGAAGGAGCTTGGCTCGAGCATGAGTCATTGGTCCACTTGGAGGACTTGGTGGTATAGATGTAGGAGCGTCCGTAGGACGGACTGTATTAGCTCCCACCTTGGGAAAGAGTCGTCCTCGACTCTTCATGGCTATCATCTTGAATATCTCTATGGTAGGGTGAGTGGTCCTTGACATTGAATGTCTTGCTCACGACATACTTCAAAGTCGGTATGTCGATGACGTATGCGTTGTTGTTGATTCTCTTGAGGACCTTGAAGGGCCCATCACCTCTTGTCTTGAGCTTGGAGTCGCAATCTTTGGGGAAATATTCCTTGCTCAAGTGTATCCATACAAGATCACCTTCTTCGAAGATCATCTCCTTCTTTTCCTTGTTTAACCTTGAAGCTTGGCGAAGGAATTGTTGCTCGATTGTAGCTCATGTTTCTTCGTGGAGCTTCTTCATAGCTTGGGCGCGCTTGTCAACATCCATGTTGGTGCGCTCATGAAGAGGTAGTGGTAGGATGTCGAGTGCGGTGAGGGGCTCGAAACCATAGACAATCATGAAGGGACTCATCTTGGTTGTTGAGTGCTTGGCACAATTGTGGGCGAACTCGGCGTCAGGAATGCATTCTTCCCAATCCTTGAGGTTTTTCTTGATCAACACACGAAGAAGAGTCCCGAGGCGTCGGTTGACAACTTCAGTTTAGCCATCGGTTTGAGGATGCGATGTAGAGGAGAAGAGTAGCTTGATGTCGAGCTTGGCCATGAGGGTCTTCCACAAGTAGCTCATGAATTTGATGTCGCGGTCGGAGACGATTGTTCTTGGCACACCGTGAAGACGGACGATTTTCCTGAAAAACAAATTGGCAATATGTGAAGCATCCTCGGTCTTATGGCACGATATGAAGTGTGCCATTTTGGAAAAGCGATCCACAACAACAAATATAGAATCATGACCATGCTTAGACCTAGGCAATCCTAACAGAAAGTCCATGCTAATGTCAGACCAAGGTGCATGAGGAATAGGCAATGGCATATAAATACCATGAGGGTTAGCTTGTGACTTAGCTTGAACACATGTAGTCCATCATTGGACGTAGCTTTCCACGTCGAGCTTCATCTTCGGCCAAAAGTAGTGAGTGGAGACCATGTACAATGTCTTGTCATGGCCAAAGTGACCCATGAGGCCTCCACCATGAGATTCTTAGAGAAGCAAAATTTGGAGAGACGACTTTGGAATGCAAAGCTTGTTTTGTTTAAATAGAAAGCCCTTATGTAAATAGAAATCATCAACCCCTTGTCAACGGAGCACTTTGCGAAAATTGGTCCAAATAACGAGTGAGAAGTATACACAGTTTTTATTTCATCAATACCCAACACGTTGATTTCAAGTCGAGTAAGAAGGTTTGTGTGCTTGCGAGACAAGCGTCCGCAACTACATTATCTTTGCCCTTCTTATACATGACAATGTAGGGAAAATACTCCATAAACTCGACCCACTTGGCGTGTCTCTTACTCAAGTTTGCTTGTCCTTTGAGATATTTCAATGACTCATGGTCGAAATGTATGATAAATTCCTTCGGCCAAAGGTAGTGTTGCCAAACTTGATGAACATGAACTAAGGAAAAAAGCCTTTTGTCATAAATCGGATAGTTAAGGAGAGCACCATCAAGTTTCTCACTATGGTAGGCAATAGGATGTCCATTTTGCTGAGGACTCCTCCAATGCCAATACCATCAGTGAGCCTCTTTTTTAAGTTCATCAAAAGCTTTTTGTTGTGCTTTGCCGCACACGAAGGTGACATTATTTTTTGGTCAATTTGTTGAGAGGACAAGCAATGGTGGAAAAGTCTTTCTCAAAGCGATGATAGAAACCGGCCAACCCATGAAAACTTTGGAGTTCACTCACATTTGTGGGAATGGGCTAATCTCATATGTCCTTCACCTTGGAAACATTAACTTCAATTCCCTTCAAAAACATGACAAATGCAAGAAAAATCAACTTGTATTTAGCAAACATGCACTTGGGAAGATTAGCATAGAGCTTTTCATGTCGAAGGATTTGCAAAACTTCCTTGACATGTGTAACATGGTCCTCAAGTAACTTGCTATAAACAAGTATATCATTGAAATAGACAACAACACTTTTTCCAATGAGAAAACACAAGATATGATTCATAAGGCGCATGAAGGTGGATGGGGCATTAGATAAGCCAAATGGCATGACCAACCATTCATAGAGACCAAGTTTGGTCTTGAAGGAGGTTTTCCACTCATCACCTTCCACCATGCTTATTTGATGGTAACCACTACGAAGATCAATTTTCGAGAAAATAGTGGCTCCACACAACTCGTCAAGCATATCATCAAGACGTGGTATATGATGTCGATAACGCACGGTGATAGAATTGATTGGATGGCAGTCCATGCATAATCGCAACGTATCATCCGTATTTGGTACAAGAATCACGGGTTCTGCACTTGGACTAGTGCTTACTTGGATCAAACCTTTGGAGATGAGTTGGTTGATTTGACGTTCGATCTCCTTCATCTCCTCTGGGTTCATGTGGTAGTTGGCACAGTTTGGAAGGGGTGTCTCAGGTATGAGGTCAGTGTGATGCTCGATTCCATGAAGGGGACGTAGTCTATGAGGAAGCTCTTCGGGAAACACATCCTTGAATTCCGGCAAAAGAATCATCAAAGATGGAGGAACATCGGTTAAGTCATTAGTTCCTTGCACTTGTCCCTTGCAAATGAGGATATACTGCAAGATGGACGGGTTGTTCTTCACATCTCTCATCTCACTTTTGGTGGCAATCAGAACACTCTTAGTTTTTCCACTCGAGTTTGGCTTGTGTCTCTCACTCACTATGAGGTGGTTCTCTCGCTCACCACTCTTGTCACAGGTTTTTGTTGTGGTTTGCGCCCTTGCTAAAGCCTTTGCATTGTCCGAAATTATTTGGCTAGGAGTCATCGATTGCAAAACACATGTCTCGTTAAGCCACTTGAAGGTGTAAACATTTGTGCGACCATTATGTAGAGAACCTTTGCCAAATTCCCATGGTCGACCAAGCAACATGTGGCAAAATTTCATTGGGACTACATCACACTCCACCGTGTCTTTTTATGGGCCAATAGAGAAGGTTACCGAGACGGTGTGCTTGATCTTCATGGACCCTTGGTCACTTAGGCATTGCACGTGGTAGGGGTGCTTGTGTGGATGGAGGGTGAGATTGAACTTCTCACACAACTCGGTCCTAGCAAGGTTGTGGGAGCTCCCTCCATCGATTATCAGTTTGATAGATTTTCCATTGATGCCAGCTCATGTTTGGAAGATATTTGAGCGTTGGTCTTCATGATCTTGTGCTTGAGTTGTCAAAATCCTTGAGATGACAAGCGATCGACTTGCGTCATGTTCACACATGAGGAGTTATTCGTCATCTTCTACTCATTGCTTTGTCATTGCTTCCTCGACTCGGGCATCAAATTCATCTTCACTCAAGTACTCTTTGTCACCATTGTCATGGATAAACAATCATGCCTGGTCGCACCCCCCAACTCTTCGCTCTAGAGGGCGATCACATCCGGCTGGGCAGCGCTCCAGTCTGGTTCATGGCCAAGGACGAATGGGGCAGAGGAGTGGTCGCTCGGCTCCCACCTGCGAAGACTTGAAAAATCAGGGAGGTGGTGGGAGCCCAATGCAGCAGGATCGACGCAATTGGCACGGGCGCAACTGGCACAACCGGCGCAGCCGGGGTGGCGGTAGTGAAGGAAGAGCCGGAGCCGTCAAGCGACATCGCCCTGCTACAAGGGAAAACAAAGTTCAGAATAGAGTGATGTGCAAGGAAGGAAAACACTCCAGAGGGATAGTAAAGGACGTACCCGGCCACCATCGGCATGGTCAATGTCTTCCTCAACTAGTGCGGTTTCTTCCCGCCACCCTCTGTTAGGGCTGCGCCAGCCGACAATTGCTGCCATTTGGGCTTTGCCACAGACGTGGGCGCGGGATGACCCTCATCACCATACATGGTTGCGTCAACAACACTAACATCAGAATCTGGCTGAAACCTCCGAGCCGGTCTAAGCGCTACAAATAAAGACCCTCACCATTCGGCTCCAAAAATCCGTCGTCACTCTGGGTGGGGAAGAGCTCGAGGTCGGTAGGAAGATACTTCAGTGGTGGACAATCGGGAGCAATGTCGGGGAACTCATTGGCCCCCATCCCATCTTCAGCAAGCTGGACCATAAAAAAAGCCATTCAAAAAAGTAGATAAGCAACAGAAAATAATCGTCCAGGATAAATCCATCCGAAAAAACAGCAAACTAACCCGAGGTTGATGGCGACCTCGGTGGTATGGAGGCGACCTCGATTTGGACCCACGTCTAGATAAAAAACTTGACCGAGCCAACCTCCTCCTTCCCTTCATGCGAGTTCTCCCGTGTTCCACTCCTACTCCGAGAACGAGTTATCCTCTTGATTCGGCTCACAGAGAATTGAGGGAGGGGAAGGGCTGGTAGAGGACAAGACATCGGTACTTGTAGCTTGGGAACCGATAAAAGCACACACACACACACACGGAGCTATATGCTTCAAAAAACTGTTTTGTTACCGATAAAAGCACAAACACATAAAATAGTGTCCAATTATAGTTCTACTAACAAAGCCCTACAAATCATAAGGTAGCTCCATATTACAGTACTACGACAATAGAGAACCGATTATGAGATAGCTTTACATATATTAGAGAGATCTTAGGTGCACTGCAAGAGTTTTCCAGCTGGGCTAGTGGTCATGAGAGTACCCAGACGGCACAAAAAGTACACCCCTCATTATCATCAGCCCTGCATCAACTCCATCCAGAGACATGTACCCGATCCATAGCCTCTTGAAGGATCTATAACCTCAGGTGGAGGCTCATCTTTAAGTAATAAAGCGCCCTTTATAGAAAAAAGGTACATGCTCATCAATGAACGGGTCATCGGCATTAGCATCAAAGTCCTCTTCGGTTGTCTTCTTTTGCAATTAGTAGATTAACATATAATGTACATTTATAGAGAAACATCTAGTAAGACACACAACCTGAACATTCGTCATTCTACAGATATACCTTGCCATCTGGCATAGCGGAAGTACCAGAAATTAAACCTGTTTCGTGCAGCTTGCGCTTTTTCACTCCTCTCCCTTCCCTAGTTGATCTAGATACTCAGGAGCTGCCTCTATCAGTTGATCTAGATGATCAACATCTTCTTCCACTACTTGATCTGGATGATAAATATGTGCCTCGATTCATATGGAGGATCATATGGTTCACCATGAAATACCCATCTAACATATGTGCATAGCATCCCAAAATTAAATAAATGTTCTTCCACTATACTTTGATGCAGCACCCTATGATTTACACACATGCAGCAGGGGAAATGCACTTTTGAGTTGTCACAGTGAGCTCTAACAAAATCCATAAATCATAGAACACCACATATATGTTGAGCGCTGCTTAGTGGAGCAACCTATATCCAAAACCTATCCATCTGTTTAAAAAATATGACACACATGATTGGAGCTTGTTGAAAGAAAAGCATGAAACATATAGATGGAGTAAAAAACTATATATGCCTATGCAATTCAGCAAACATATTGATAGCAAAACTCAATGAAGGTATTTCAGAAAATATATTGAGCGCGGAATAGACTATGCCCATGCAGATTGAGCACAAATTAAACTACGTATTGGAGGAGGCAAATCGGGTGAAAGGGCAATAATATGCCAACCAAATCAAGCTCACAAACTAGACTGAGAACAGTATCAACCATGCCCATGTAGATTGAGCACAAACTAAACTACGATTTTGAGGAGGCAGATCGGGTGAAAGGGGAATAAAATGCCAACCATATCGAGCTAGAGATAGAAGGACTACCCTGGGATCGACTGGACCACCGGTGCATCTCAAGAAAACCGACGGGTAGGGAAAGCTTCTTCACGCGCATGGTGGTGATGAGGAGCGATGGTGAGTATGTCTGTTTTGCCGGGCAAGGGGGCGAGGGTTTGGGGCTCTAGGCGGTGGAGGGTGGATGTTAGTATTACACATCGTCAAGGAGTGATGAGGGATAACTTTGGAAATTGTAAGATACCCTGCTTTAGGGCGCCACTATATAGGTGGCTCACATGTCAGTGACCATAGTTCAAAATTGACCTATTTTCACTAAACCAAGATAAACTGGTTCAAGTGGCGAAATTAACACAAAAACTTGGAAATTCATGAAACTCGTGCATTTTCTGTTAAAAATAACGTATTACTTTGTTATAAATTTGGAAAGGTGACATTTTGAGTCATATTATGTGTAGTTGCTTCACAGCAAGAGCAGTTGTTGTCACTTGAAAAGTTCAAAATAAGTTCAATTTTGGAAGCTCATTTGTAAACAATGTTTAAAATGCCAATATGCACCAAACTACCTACTATGGACATGTTATCATAAACTACACCAAGTATATGTCTATGACCTTGGTATCCTTTGAAATCGATGAATTCATACATCATATGCCACATTGTGAAGAAAGTTTTTTCAAAAGTTGTCAAAAATACAATTTTATATTTTATCACGGAAACTAATGCACATAGCATGTCAGTTTGCGAATGAATGGCTTTATTTCAATTTATATTTAATTCTTTCCCTATTTTTCCGAAAAGGGGCCAACTTTGGCTACATTAGCTTTAAGATTAAGATGTCAAATCTTGCAGAACTCTTGGTGGTTGTCCCTTATTTTGTACTCGAAAACCTTCTATAGGTTTAAAAGGCACATGGACTAGCTATAACGCACTTATGGTTCCAATTTTCAGATACTTTCAGCAAATTTCCATAAAAAGACAATTTGTTGCATGAATATATATATATATAGCTAGGAAACTTGAAAATTTATGAAACCTAGGTAATACCCATGAAATAGGTTTAGGCGGTGGCATTTTAGCTTTGTACCTTCTTGTAGATGCTTCACAAAATAAACCTTGTTGTCACTTAATTTGAAAACTAAAAATAACTTCAAATTTGGTAGTTCTGTTTGTAAATAATGCTTGAAATTGCAACATGCACTACCACACCAAAATTATTGACATGTTGTCATAAACCATGGCAAATTTATGGCCGTGACCATGGTCATCTGGTTTGAAAGCCATGAATGTGTCCATACATGCTAGCTAGGCAAAAATATCTTGCAGAACTCTTGCTGGTTCCCAATTTTTAGTACTCCCTCCGTTCCAAAGCTTAAGGCTTATATTTTTTTCAAAAGTCAAACTATGTAAAGTTTTAACAAGTTTTTAGAAAAATAAATATTTACATAATGAAATCCATACACTTTGATACATCATGAAACATACTTTCACATGGTATCTATATAATATCATAGTTCTTGATGGTTTTTTCTAAAACTTTGGTCAAACTTCCTTTGGTTGAGTTTTCAAAAAAACCTTAAGCTTTGGGACAATGGTAGTACTTAGGTACCTTCAAATATCTTCAAACTTGGGATGTCCCGTTGTAAACATTGCTTAAAATGCCAAGATACACCGATCTACCCAATATGGACACACTATCATAATGTATGGCAAAGATATGGCCATGCTGTTGGTCCATGGTTTGAAAGACATGATTGTGTTCATACATGCGAGGCCAAATACTGCAAATCAAGATTTTTCCAAGGTTGTCAAATTTTAAGTTTCATCATTTGATGGAAACTAGTGCACATAGGAAGACACCAGGAGAATAGAATGGGTGCTTTTGATTTATATTTAGTTTTTTGTGTTTCTTCCAAAAAGAACCCAAATTTGGAGGCATTAACATTGATATCAGTAAGTGGAATATTGCAAAACTCTCGGTGGTTCTCCCATATTTGACTAATTGGGTACCTTCAACTAATTTATTTAAAAAAAAATCAAGAGCAACCTATCTCGCACATGCAGAACAAAAAATTGACATACTTTTGATAGATTGCCATAAAGTCAATTTATTGGAAGAATTTAGCCAGTAAGCTTGAATGTGCGTTATCCATTAAATAGGTTAGTTTGTGTGAAAATTAGCATGATGGCATATTGATCCATAATATTACCACTCTATTGTGGACGGATAACTTTGAACGTTGACCGTTGGATCAAGACTGGCAAATCCCAACATTTCTAATTGTTGGATCTTCTCTACCATTATAGCATCTAGAAGATTCTATTTATAGTCTTAAACACAGTGAATGCTACGTATGCACAAATCTCAAAACACACTTCTCTATCACTCTAGAATCTTCTCTATAATTTTACCTAGAGCATGTTACCAAAATTTTTGATTATTAGGTAGCTGAAAGTAAAAGCGGATTTCTACATCATATAAAGTACAAGAACCAAAAATACACCCGACATTTTATGGTTACCATGTCGCTTAAGATTATAATTATGTTTTTTAGCTTTACCTATTATAGTTCTATATAATGATGATATGTCATACTTCTTTAATACGAGTCTCGCATGCAGCTTACTAGTCTTTGTAGTTGATTCACAAGAAAAGCATTGTTGTCACTTGGAAAATGAAAAAAAACATCAAAGTTGGATTCTCTTTGTAAATATTACTTGATGTGCCAAAGATGAACCAATGTACGGAGTACAAAACATGGACACGTTACCAGAAACTATGGTTGTGTCCTTGGTCATCTTGTTTGAAAGCCCATAATGTTTATCAATTTTTTTCGTGAATAAATGTACATCAATTTTGGCAGATGTATCATTAATTGCTGGAAAGCATACTGTCGGTGGCGTGAGGGTCTATCTGACAGGGACAACATCATACCGGTCCCAAGTGGGAGTAGCGTACCTTAGAAGCTTCAACTTCAAAATTTCAGCAGAATGCCAAATATCTCACACATCCATTCAAACATCTAGCCCCCAAAATCAATCTATTGCACAAATTTAGCTTCGAAGCTTGAAAGGGTATTATACATTAAATAGGTTATACTTTGTATGAAAATTGGGGCGGTGTCATTTTGAGCCATCATCTATGTAGGTGCTTCACAACCAAACACATTGATTTAACTTGGAAATTCAATAAAGACTTCAAATTTGGAACCAAAAACATTGATTTATTTGCCAAGACGCTCCGATCTACTACTATGAAGTATAGACACGTTATCATTAACTACGGACATGACCTTGGTCATATTTTTGAAATCCTTGAATTGTTCAAAATTTCAGCAAATCCGTAGAAACTCATTTGAATGCTAGAAAGCATATTGTCACTGACGTGTAGGTCTATATGGGGACATCATATGAGCGGCCTACGTCGGAGTAGCGTAAGCTTCAACATAATTTTTTTGGTATAGTGCCCAAATGTCGTGTGCATCCATTCAAATATCTTGTGCATCAATTCAAACATACTTTACCTTTTTTAGAATGCAAAATTCCCCTTCTATCACTAGTTTGGAAACAAGAACCCGAGGAGCACCGCAATAATAGAGGGATACATGTGGTAAATTTGTGATCTCCCACCTACATCACCCTATCGCCGCTTCCCTGCCCTTCCTCAATAATAGCCTGCCCACCCAGTCCGACCTACACTGACTTTTGTGGACCCACCATCCGTGTTACCCGCATGTTAGTGACTTAGAGTTACGGTAGGCAAAGATTCCCATTGTTCGCCATTCAAAATTCAAACAATTTTCGCTAAACCGAGATAAACTCGCTAAAATCAGTGAAACTAGCTCAGAAGCTTGAAAGTTCATGAATTTGGGCATTATCTATTAAATACTTTATACTTTGTGTGGAAATTGGGGCGGTGGGATTTTGAGCCATATTTTTTGTAGTTGCTTCACAAAAAAACATTGTTGTCACTTGGAAAATAGAAAATAACTTCAATCCTGGAAGCTTCATTTATAAACAATGTTTGAAATGCCAACATGCACAATTCTACCAGATATGAACATGTTATGATAGACTATCACAAACATATGCACCAACTTTAATTATACTTTTTCATGGAAACTAGGTAGTTCATATAGCAAGACACCGTGTGAAATAAAGACATTTCTTCAATTTATATTTAATTTCCATAGAAACTAGCTAGTGCAATAGTAACACACCATGTGAAAAAAGCTATTACTTCAAATTATATTTAAATTTCTTGATTGCTTTCAGTCATAAGGCCCAAATTTGGTGGCATTAGCATTCATATCAAGAAGTTGAATCTTCCAGAACCCTTAGTGGTTATCTTGTTTTACTACTTGGGTACCTTCAAATGAATTAAAAAAATCATGAGCAAGCAGGTATCATGCACTTGCAGACCAAAATTTGAAATACTTTCATTAAATATCCATAAATTCATTCTACTGCACGAATATGGCCATAAAACTTAAGAATTATCAATTAAATAGGTTATACTTTGTGTGAAATTGCGGTGGTGTGCTTTCGTACCATAATCATTGTGGTCGATTCATGACAATAGCCATTATCGTCAAATGGAAAATTTAAAATAACTTCAAATATGGAAGATCTTTTTGTAAATAATGTTTAAATACAAAAATGCACCCATCTACCAAATATAGATAGGTTGTTATAAACTATGGCAAAGATATTTCCATGGCCTTGGTCATCTGGTTTAAAAGCCATGCATATTCATACATGGTAGGCCATATCGTTTTTCTTTTCAAAAGTATGAAATTTTAAATTTAAATGTTTTCATGGAAACTAGCTAGTGCAATGGCAAGACACCATGCAAAAGAATGGCATTACTTCAAATTATATTTAATTTTCTTGATTTTTTCGTTCATAAGGCCCAAATTTGTTGGCATTAGCATTCATATGAAGAAGTTGAATCTTGCAGAACTCGTGGTGGTTCTCCCTTGTTTTACTACTTGGGTACCTTCAAATGAATTTTAAAAAAGTTGGTGCGATGGGATTTTGAACCATATTTTTGTAGTTACCTCATGACAAAAGTCATTGTTATCACTTGGAAAATTGAAAATATCTTCAATTCTGGAAGCTTCCTTTGTAAACAATGTTTGAAATGGCAACATGCACCAATCTACGAAATATGGGCAATACATTATAAACTATGGCAAGTATATTGTCATGATCGACCTTGTTCATTTGGTTCAAAATCCATGCATGCATATTCATACATGGCACATCATATCGTTTTCCAAGTTTTTTGAAATTTTCAAATTTTAAGTTCAAATGTTTTCATGGAAACTAGCTAGTGCAATGCTAAGACACCATGTGAAAGAAATGCATTACTTCGGATTATATTTAATTTTCTTGATTGGTTCATTCATAAGCCCCAAATTTCCAAATTTTCTTGGTAGCTATAGCATTCACATGTCAAGAAGTTGGATCATGCGGAACTCTTGGTTGTTCTCCCTTGTTTTACTACTTGGACACCTTCAAATGAATTTAACAAAACTTATGAGCTAGCAGGTATCATGCACTTGTAGATCCAGATTTGAGATACTTTTGTTAAATTGCCCTACCGTGATTCTAAGTTTAAATGTTTTCATGGAAACTAGCTAGTGCAATGGTAAGACACCATGCGAATGAAAGACACTACTTCAAATTATATTAAATTTTCTTGTTCGTTTTCATTCATAAGGCCCAGATTTGGTGGCATTAGCATTCATATCAAGAAGTTGAATCTTGTAGAACTCTTGGTGGTTAACCCTTGTTTTACTACTTGGGTAACTTCAAATGAATTTAAAAAAATCATGAGCAAGTAGGTATCATGCACTTGCAGACCAAAATTTGATATACTTTCATTAAATAGCCATAAATTCATTCTACTGCATGAATATGAACATAAAACTTGAGAATTATCAATTAAATAGGTTATACTTTGTGCAAAACTTGGGCGTTATGCTGTGAAGCCATAATCATTGTGGTCGATTCATGGTAAAATCCATTGTCGTCAATTGGAAAATTTAAAATAACTTCAAATATGGAAGCTCTTTTGTAAACAATGTTTAAATGCCAATATGCACCATTCTACCAAATATGGTCTCATTATCATAAAGAATTGTAAACATATGGCCTTGACATTGGTCATCTAGTTTGAAAGGCATGAATGTTTATACATGGTACACCATATTGTGAAACAAGTATTTTCAAGATTGTAAAATGTTAAATTTTAATGTTTTCATGGAAAGTAGCTAGTGCACACAGTGAGACACCAGGATAACAGAATGGTAGTATTTCGTTTCATATTTTATTTCTTTGTAAATTTATAAAATGGCCCAAATTTGGTGTCATTACCATTCGTATCAAGAAATTGAATCTTGCAAAACTCTCGGTGGTTCTCCAATATTTGACTACTTCGATACCTTTAAATTATTTAAAAAAATTTAGAGCAAGCTATATCACACACTCTGTAGTTCAAAATTAGACACACTTCCTTTAAATCGTCAAAAATTCATTTTATTGCATAAATTTATCTAGGAAGCTTGGAAATTCATGAAAGTAGGGTGTTATCGAGAAAATATGGATTCTCATTTTATAAACATTGCTTGACATTCCAAGATGCACCGATCTACCAAATATGGACACATTATCAGAAACTACGGCACAGATATGGCTGTGACCTTGGTCATCTTGTTTGAAAGCCTTCAATAATGTATATCAATTTCGGAAAATGTCTAGAAACTCATTTAAATGTTGGTAAGCACACTGTCACTAGCGTGTCAATATAAACATGGCCACGAGACATCTTAGGAGCGGCCACGCGTCTAAGTAGCATACCTTGGAAGCTTCAACCGCAAAAATTTCGTAGAGCACCAAAACATACCGTGCATCCATTCAAACATCCCGCACATTCATTCAAATATCCCGCACATCTATTCAAATATCCCGCCCCTTTTTTGCGTATGCAAAATTCCTTTTCTATCCCTAGCCCCAAAAATAGAATTGGAGGAGCACTGCAATAATAGAGGGGTATAGGTGGTAAATGGGCATCATCCAACCTATATCCCCATCGCCTCTTCACTGCCCTTACCAAAAATTTACCCGCCCACCCGCCTCTGCCCTCCACCTGCTTCACCCCATCCCTCTTATCCACACCAGAGCTCCTTCACCGCTAGCACGGTCTTCCACATAGGAGCTTTTTCACCGCATTTGTTGTCCACGCACCGAATCCACCTCTCACTGCCCTCGTCCATTGTAACCATTCTACATCACCGACTCCCATGTTGTGGACACCAGAACTATTGACTCCCTTGCCGCATCGGCTCTGGTTCACCAATGTCACCGTCTCCCGCACAGGGGCATTTCGCGGAATCACTCGTTCGCTAACCCCGAAATTCCCAGCCGCTGCCCCCACCGCCCTCTTGCCTGTCTCGGCCTCCCTCGCTGCGGAGTGGTAATTTCTCTTGCCCTTTTGTTATTTTTTGGTACTCTTAAGCTATGAAAGTGTTAGATGTTGTTCAATATCCTGCCTAGTATTGCCATTTCGTTTGCACCCACATCTGGTTGGTCCTATCCACATCATTAGCTTCTTGCTATTATTTCCTTTATTGCATTGTCAAACTATACAATCCTGCAACACTAACTTGTAGATACTATTCTTTCCGAGTGCTCGTTTGGGTCATGCAAACTGCTCGTAGAGGATCCAACACGGATAATCCAACGCCAAACAAGGTTGAAGTGTGAGGTTTTCGTGTGTAACTTAGGACATTTCTTGTCATGTTAATAAATCGTATAACCTGTATGCATAATAAGTTAATAAGTCATTCTACCTAAAACCTTTCCCTGACATTTCCATTCATGTTTTATTGTCTTTCTGATATGGGCATGAAGGAGGAGGTGAAGCCTAATTTTAGGACTCCACCAAGCTAGGTGATGCCGGCGCACCCCATTGATGATTGGCACGCCAGGATGACCTATGATATGTAATGGTAAGTCTAAGATTGTGTCAAATATTGTTGCTATGTTATTGAGTCCGAGTCTAGGTTAGGTTCGAGTCCATTGTGTGTTCGGTTTGGGTCTATCCAACCGACTAGTGCAGGCCTCCTATATAAGGAGCCAGCCACCTAGGTTTTAGGGGAGTTCAGTTGTTTAGTCTAAAAACTTTATTGTGCTCCACCGTGTATCATCCCTCCGGGGATGGCGATACTGTTTATCATATTATTTTTGCGAAGGTTCTTGTGTGCATCAAGGATTGTCGTGCTCAGGTTTGAGGCATGGTGATATTCATCACGTTACTTGCTGGATTCATTCCTTTTCTTCAGGTGACATTCATCGCATTATTGGGAGATCATCTATTTGGTTGACTCGCTATGAAAGATCAGGACAAAACTATAGGATCATTGGCTTGATCCGCATCAGGTGGTATCAGAGCTTTCGTTGATCACAACGTGTTTTTGGATCATCTGTGGACTATTTTTCTACAAGCAGTTTACAGATCAGTTGTGGAGAAGAGTGGGAGATTGCAGGATCGTGCTTCTGGTTGATCGTGCAGATCTCTCCAAGGCAGCTATTTGGCATCTAGTGCTTCATTCTTGTCAAGATCGAGTTGATCGCTGGTTCCGTCTAGAGTTGATCTCAGATCCGATCGTGTTCCATATCTGATTTCCGATAAAAAAAGAAACAGAGAAGGAGGCTGCCCGCCGTGCCTCACGACGCAGTCACCCCTTGCGTACCAGATCCGATCAAGGCAGTTTTTTAAAAAAAGAGGAAGGAGTCCACGTGACTGACGCGGGTACCATATCCGATCGAGGCCTCCCCGTGACTGGCGCTCTCGTCGCTCCTGAGAAGTCTGCATGGATTATGGGAGGATCTCACACGTTTAAAAAAGGAGATAATGAGGCCAGCAACCGTACTCCTCACAACCGGGGTGACCTGTCCTGTGGTGCGTGATCAAGGGATCACCCCGATCCCTGTCTGGCACGCGTCGCTGGGAGTGATGCCGCTCGGTGTGGTGGTGGGCAGACCCAATAGCTGGACAAGGACTACCTGGATTGTTTCCCTGGTGCTAGCAATCATTTTCCCCACATGTGTCCGCTGATCGAGACTACTGCATGCGTGGAGTATTTCCTCCTGGAATCGGTCGCTACAGGGGATCGCTCGCCCAGGAGCCTGGCTGCTGCACTGATTCAGACCGAAACCTATGCTGGAATTTTGTCCAGAATTAATATGGGGATAGCAAAGGAAGATCGTAAGATAGACAGAGCGGATGATGTGTGCTTTGACTATACTACTATTGTTTTGGGATTGTCACTTAATTTTGTAGATATAAAATAGAAGTTGGAAAGTTCTGCCACATATGCGGAGTTTAGATCTTGGAGGTCTGACATGGATGATGGTTTTGCCAAATGTCGTTCGATCGATTCCAAGTTTGGTGGTCGCACTGAATTTGTTCTTGCACACCGGCGTGTGGATGAGACTGTGTCTAGTTGCTGGAAGGAAGAGAGGACCGCAAAGACAATAACAACACCTAGTTGGGCAGATTTGAAGCAATTTCTCCGCACTAGATTTTGGGAGAAGTCCAAGGAGCTGGACAAGGTGGTTAGTTCTGAGGATGTTGTACCATTGGGTAGGCTGAATTTGCAACTCAAGAGAGTACAAGACGATGCTTGCATGATAGTTGACAAGGGCCAGCGTTGGAATTTATTTCAGGCACAGTGTATGATCAAAGGTAAAGCATGCAAGTTGATTGTTGATGAAGGAAGCTGTACTAATGGCATTAGCAAGGAAATGGTGGCAGCGTTGGGGTTGTCCACATGGCGTATTCCTGAACCTAAGCATCTATAGTGGATCAATAGCTGCGGTATGGTGAAGGTAACTCATAAGGTGCATGTGCCATTTACAGTTAGTGATTATGTTGATGAGATTGAGTGCGATGTGTTGCCATAGGAGGTATGTGGGTTATTACTTGGTCGTCCATGGCAGTATGATCGCAATGTTACACATGCTGTAAGAGCAAATACATATTCTTTTGTGCATGGTGGAAAACAACAGACTTTGAAGCCTATGCAGGATGATCACATAAAGTCTGATGTGGAGCTTGTGGTACATAAGGAGAAGGTGCGCAAGGCTAAGCCAAAATCTGGGCTAGCAAAGGTGCAGGATGGAGCGCACGATGCGCAATGCGAAAATGTTGATATTGCTTCAGCTATGCTTGTAGATGACAAGACAGTGGAACTTGTTAGTGACAAGCCAGTTGAAGTGCATCCTCTTATTGCTGAGAGGACGAATGTTGCAACATGTGTTCATAAGGTTGTTTGTGTTGACACAGATGTTCAGACGGATGATAGTTGTGATCCTGATGTTCCAGTGCATGTGGTGTAGCGGGTTAACAAGAGCAGTTTTGTTAGCACACCTGTGAGGCATTTTGTTGAGACAGGTTTGTGGATGCATAGAGGCAAGGATGGACATGTTCGTCAGTTGTGTGGTCTAGGCATTACTCAGCTTATGCCAGGTCATGCAAAGAAGGTCCATGTTCAGCAACCACGGTTTCCAAAAAGAGTTGAGAAGAAGAAGACGATGGCGCCTAGGTCCAAGCTTGTATGGAGACACAAGGAGGTGTAGGCGCCAATGGCTGTATCAAGTCGAGCAGGCCAAGAGGGAGGATGTGGTGAGGAAGGCAAGCATGACTTGAAGATGGCAAAGATGTGTGAAGCGATTGTTCATATCACGCCATCTTTCCGACCCGACCCGCAAGCATTGGGGATAACACTTCTTGAAGGGGGGATGATGATATGGGCATGAAGGAGGAGGTGAAGCCTAATTTTAGGACTCCACCAAGCTATGTGATGCGGGTGCATCCATTGATGATTGGCACGCCAGGACGACCTATGATATGTAATGATAAGTCTAAGGTTGTCTCAAATATTGTTGCTATGTTATTGAGTCCGAGTCTAGGTTAGGTTCGAGTCCATTGTGTGTTTAGTTTGGGTCTATCCAACCGACTAATTGCAGGCCTCCTATATAAAGGAGCCAGCCACCTAGGGTTTAGGGGAGTTCATTTGTTTAGTCTAAAAAACTATATTGTGCTCCACCGTGTATCATCCCTCCGGGAACGATACACGGTGGAGAACAATATAGTTTTTGAAATAAACAACTGAACTCCCCTAAACCCTAGGTGGCTGGCTCCTCTATATAGGAGGCCTGCAACTAGTCGGTTCGATAGACCCAAATCGAACACACAACAGACTCGAACCTAACCTAGACTCGAACTCAATAACATATCAATAATATTTAACACAACCTTAGACTTATCATTACATATCATAGGTCTTCCTGGCGTGCCAATCATCAATGGGATGTGCCCGCGTCACCTAGCTTGGTGGAGTCCTAAATTTAGCCTTCACCTCCTCCTTCATGCCCATATCATCATCCTCCCTTCAAGAAGCGTTGTCCCCAACACTTGCGGGTCAGGTCGAAAAGGTGGCGTGATATTAATAATCGCTTCACGCGTCTTCGCCCTCTTCAAGTCTTGCTTGCCTTCCTCACCACATCCTCCCTCTTGGCCTGCTCGACTTGATACAGTCATCGGTGCATGCACCTCCTTGCGTCTCCATACGAGCTTGGACCTAGGCGCCACCTTGTTCATCTTCACAACTCTTGTTGGAACCCGTGGTTGCTGACCATGGACCTTCTTTGCATGACCTGGCATAAGATAAGTAATGCTTGGACCACACAACTGACGAACATGTCCATTCTTGCCTCTATGCATCTGCACAACTGTCCCAACAAAACGCCTCACAGGTGTGCTAACAAAACTGCTCTTGTTACCCTGCTGCACCACATGCACTGGAACATCAGGAGCACAACTATCATTTGTCTGAACACCTGTGTCAACACAAAACAACCTTCTGAACACATGCTGCAACATCCTTCCTCTCAGCAATAATAGGATGTACTTCAAGTAGCTTGTCACTAACAAGTTCCAATGTCTTGTCATCTACAAGCATAACTGAAGAAATATCAACATTGTCGCACTGTGCATCATGCTCTCCATCCTGCACCTTAGCTAGCCCATATCTTCGCTTAGCCTTGCGCACCTTCTCCTTATGTACCACCAGCTATCAGACTTTATGTGATCATCCTGCATATGCTTCAAAGTCTGTTGTTTGCCACCATGCACAAAATAATATGTATTTGCTCTTCCAGCATGTGTAACGTTGCGACCATACTACCATGGACGACCAAGTAACAGCCCACATACCTCTAATGGCAACACATCACACTGAATCTCATCAACATAATCATCAACTATAAATGGCACACGCACTTTCCTTCACCATACCGCAGCTATTGAACCACTGTAGATGCTTATGTTCAGGAATACGCCATGTGGACAACCCCAATGCTGCCACCATTGCCTTGCTAATGCCATTAGTACAACTTCCTCCATCAATAATCAACTTGCATGCTTGCCCTTTCATCATACACTGCGCCTGAAATAAATTCCAACGCTGGCCCTTGTCAACTGTCATGCAAGCATCACCTTGTACCTTGTTAAGTTGCAAATTTATCCCACTCAAAGGTACAACATCCTCAGAACTAACCACCTTGTCCAGCTCCTTGGACTTATCCCAAAATCTAGTGCGCAAAAATTGCTTCAAATCTGCCCAACTAGGTGTTGTTATGCCCTTTGCGGTCCTCTCTTCCTTCCACCAACTAGCCACAGTATCATCCACACGCCGGTGTGCAAGAACAAATTCAGTGCGACCACCAAACTTGGAATCGATCGAACGATATTTGGCGAAACCATCATCCATGTCAGACCTCCAAGATCTAAACTCTGCATATGTGGCAGAACTGTCCAACTTCCATTTTATATCTACAAAATTAAGTGAGAATCCCACAACAATAGTAGTATAGTCAAAGTACACATCATCCGCTCTGTCTACCTTACGAACTTCCTTTGCTATTCCCATATTATCTCTTTGCTAGGAAAACGGAGCACAGTAGAAAAATCAGCTAAAACGGTCTACGGCAAAGAAAAAAAATTGTCCACAGCAGCGCAAACAGCGACAGACTAGTTCACGTAAAAGGGAAGACACCTCTGCGCTCTAGCGACAAACAGCGATCCATCATTTATTTTTGCTCAAACCGATCAGGACTCTAGGTATGAAGCCGTCACAGCTCGTATCGATCTAGAGCGATGGGACCCCGGGAATCTCGTGAGGAGTACGATAGCTGGACTCTTTTTTTCAATTACGATCGGATCTAGGACTCCTTCCTTCTCACGTATAGGAGTTGATATGGTTGCGTGAGCAGGCAGACTCACGCGTGCGACCAATCGTGAGGCGGCCAGGCGAGAATCCAAGCGACACGAGCATCCATCAATCGCTCCTCGATCACAGCAATCAGCCGTGATCGTTGATGCCTGGACTCAGCTCTGCCTCACAGCGATCGTGAGAAACTCCAATCTTCAAGTCTTCAAGAATGAAAATTTGCAGATTGACCTCAGCAGCAGATGAATCTCAGCAGCAAGTAATCATCGTGAGAAGCCCGACGAATCAAATCTATAAACTGTTTGTAGAAAACTCGTCTTCCAATCTATTCTCCACAACCAAATCTGTAAACTGCTTGTAGAAAACCAGTCCGCACATGATCCAAAAACACACTGTGATCAAGGAGAGCTCTGATACCACCTGATATGGATTGTTTTTCTCGATCTTTCACGATGCACCTCCTGATCCAATGGATCTGATAGAAATCTCCCAATCACGTGATACAGGTAACCTGAAGATGGGGAAATCCAATCTTGCGAGCAACTCGACGATGAACGACGAACCCCACTAGAATAGATCAATCCAACAAGCAACTTGATGATAAACAATAAGCCTCACGCCAAAGCACGACAATACTTGAATAACAAGCACCTTCACACAAATATCAATAAGATAGATAATCAGACGAGCACAGATACGCCGTCACGATGCCAACCCCGGAGGGATGGTTCCCAAATTTTCAGCTCCCCTAATATTGTGGCACCCCCCTTGTTTATATAAGACAAATGGGTAAGGGTGGCTGAACCTACACAAACTCTAATCCTAACCGACTAGGACTCCTAGATAAACATGATACAAACCGACTCTACTAGGAGTTCAACTAACTTGGCACGCATGACTATTTGATACAACCTTAGACTAAATTATTACATGTCATTGGTTATCCTAGTGTATGAAATTACATGATATGCCCACATCATCCTCTCCCACATGGAAAGGAGTTTTCCTGAACGTCGGAAGGTCTTCTCCAGCGTGTGGCGTCATATCAATAAAATCGCCACTCTCCGTCTTCAAGCCTTGTCAGCCTGCCAAACCACATCCTCCCTCTCGACTAGCTTGACTTACCCTTGACGCCCTTCAATCTTTGGCGCCATCAGCCTGATTGAGACACAAATCATCCTCTGAATGCCATCTCGAAGCACATCTAGCTGGTCACCCAAAACAAACAGGACAAATTCCTACACACCAAGGATCCAAAAAAGGCGAGTACACATACGTATGCGCTAACTCTGGACTGAAACCGTCTTTATCTTTTTTTCTAGCCTTAAATCGTGTCTTTTTTTCTGGCCTTTCTGGCTGCCGGAACGTCGAAACAACGCGAAACAAAAACGTGACTGATATAGTCAGATCCGTCCGAATCTGATGGGAACTTTTTGGTCTGGATTATCTGGTCTAAGTGGGCCAGATTATCCGGGGCCGTACAGAAAGTCGCGCACGAAGTCCTCAGCAGAATCTCCAGAAAACAGGGCCGGGTTATCTGGGGTGTGGGGGCCGGATTATCCGGGGTATTTTAGATGTGGAAGTACTCATTTGAAAGATCTTGGAATTATCTACCCAACAAGTGCTTATTTGCTTTATTCGGAGTTCGTATGAGGAATCCATGTCCGTTTCAATTTTAGGACTTTTGTCTGTCCGAATTGAACGTTCCTTCTTCTTCATGATCTCCCTTCCGCCTACCGCCCACTCCTCCCTCGCGCCTATCATGCCCATATCACTTGGTAGACATGCCAATGACTCTTATCTAATTCAAAACTCCAACCTTTTTAAAGTGTCCATTCCTACCACAAGCTAGGCTTGATGGTAACCCTAGTAGTTGTTTGTTTTGATTGTAAAATGAATTTCCTTGATCTGTTGTTTGTGTTGTTTGCTTAGGAGAGTAGAATGATCCATGCTAGGAGCTCGTACTCTAGTAACAAGCTAACTTAAGAATACAAACCCTAAGAAAATTTCCTAAGCTTGATATGATCTCTAGTCACTAAAGTGACCATCTAATCCCTTAACTAGATCACTTTAGAGTTAGGCCTTTCTAATAGTTTCCAACTGAATGAAGACCAACTCTAAGCATGGACCCCTTCTAATCAATCTACACTTCAACCTCATCAACTTGATGATGAGTATGGAGCCTAGCATCCTCTCAAAACCATCCCCTCTTGTACCCTAGCCAAAAACACCAAATCTTGCCCATTAAAAATCTCTTGCAGCAGCACCCCACTCTTCTTCTGACCCTTAGCTCGACCCAGAGCTCTCTCTCACCTCTCTACACCGCCCCTAGCAACCAATGAGAAGGCCTTCGACCAAGCCCTAGCCATGGATGAACTTGGTCCAGCATACACCCTACCTTTCTTGTTAAATAGGCCAGAGGCCTTCTACCCCACTCTTGGTCCCTCACTTTACTCCATGTCCATCAGACCATCTCTCCATGAGCTCTCACTCAATTTATTGGTCCTCCCTCTCAACATAGGAAATGAAGGGAGTTCCCTCTCGGGTATTCTAGGAAATGGGTAATCTCCTCTCAATTTTGACCACTCGTCCCTCTTTCCTTGCCTCACTCAGCCCCACTACCCTGATCTGTTTCCCCTACCTTTTCTTTCTGTTGTAGGAACACTAGAGGCGCTACCTCTAGCGCACATCGGAGCGCAGCTCCTCCGACTAGCATGATGACTCCGAGCACCTGCTGCCTCATTAAGGACCCTCTCATGGCCTCAGATCTCCTCTAGTCCTCTTGGCCTCCCTGCCGTCGACATGCAGGCACCCCTGGACCTTCCCCGACAGGAAACCGAATGGGATATGCCACAAAGTTGAGCACGAACTAGACCCGCAACAAAACAGATACTCCCTCCCACCATCGGGACTGGCGAGTAGGACCGCTTCTCCTCCACCAATCCTCCATCTCCATTGATCCCCTGGTGAGCCGCCCTACTCCTCCGCTTCCCCGCTATGGTTTCTTCCTTGTCGGCACCTAATCTAAGGAAGACAACGTCTCCCCTCCATCGATCTATCTTTTCTTGGACAGCCACGATTACCCCGTACCTCTTCGACCGCCAACTGCAGCTGACAGTCGGGCCCTGTTGCGGGAATTTGAACCTCGGCCTCTCGTGTGCTCTTATCTGGTGACTTGGGCTGGCCAAGGATGCGACCTAGTTCTCCCCCCAGATCTAGCCTGCCTACCTATTTCTTTCGTTAATTAGCTAGATATATTTGAACGAGATGTTGGGATTAATTCCAAAGTATAATGAAAACTGCAAGATTCTGTCCAGATCCAAATTTGCACATGTAACCATATGTTTTCTCTAACATGCAGAACAATCCCCTGTCCAAAACTAATCTCTATGATTTTCTGGTTTTAAATCTTTTAAACTCTGTAAAATTTAATCATTAAATCTCTCAGCAAGTTGCACATATCTAAATGGAGTGAATATAATTTCCTATGGTATCTAATGAATGTACCCATCTGTTGACCTCGGTCCCATGCCAAGCTAAGCTAGGGTTCCACTAGAGTAAAATTAACAAAGACCCTACAGATCTGAGTTTAGGATTTTCCCTATATTTTGACATAATTACAACTCTTAGTGCACATGCACTATTAGTCCTACCAAATCCCAGGAGTTCATGATTAATTGAGCCTCTGATGATTCTAGTGAATTAAACCCCTTCCCATGTAGTTGTCCACCTAAGAAAATCATTCCAAGAGTTTAAAAACTTAAAATATGGCAAATACAATTTCCACAAAAAGGTATTTAAAATAGCTACCATGTGTCTATGGATTCACATCAAAATCTTCTGTAGTTTTAATCTTGGAAAAAATACAATTTACTAACAAAATTGATTCTGGGAATTTCCCAAGGGCATTCTAGTAATTATTTTGGAGTGACTCCAACACTCAAAATTCATAAACTCCAAGATATACCAAAACCTCTTAGGAAATATTTATTTGAGATACAAATCTTTTCTGGTGATTCATTGACCAAAATAAGGGTTATTTCCACTAGAAAATTCATAACTAATTAAAGAAAAGTGATAAAATAATGAAACCACCTTTGGTGGCCATGTTATTTCAATACCTATCTGTTGATATTATTTATGTACATTGATATCATACATACCCAAGCCTTAGTTCAAAACACCCTTCTTTAAGTGGTATTTGACAATTAACTCATAAAAGAAGTTCCACAAATGCAAATAAATTATTTCCAATTGCTATGAACTCGTGGATCGAAACCTACCGAAGGGTGTTGATGACTTTCTCATTTGTTTACCATATTGTACTAGTGTTTGCATGCCTTGTGTTGACTGTGTCTTCTGTGTGTTTGCATGTGTGATCCTTGACAATTATAAAGGTGATTATAACGAAGTCAGGAAGAGAAGAATTTGGTTATTATTATGGTATTCTATGAAGAATCCCAGAGAGATATTGCCATATTACTATTCACAAGAAAGCCACCTACTTGCTCATAATCCTTGTCCTACTATTTTACTTATGCTTGCTTAACTTACCTGTTTATGAAAACTGCATTATTTTACTATATGATGAACTTTATCTGGTAGTGGCTTGGATCCTCCAAACCATTACACAATTGTACTACTAAGTACACCCCCTTGATGACACCTACTTGCCCCTAGTATTTAAGTGGTGTACAATACCATACCCCTTTTGGATACCCCGTTTTAGCCAAAGCGGAACTATAGGATGGTAAGACCCGGGAAAATCTTACAAAAATGTTTATGGTAAAACCTTGGAGAGGTTTGACCTACCAAGAGAAGTTTGAGAAAGAAAAAGGCTTTGGTTTTACAAGTGATACTGAAATGGAGGAGGAAAAATATTTTAAAAAAAACACACAAGGTACTTTGCCGTTTGCTAGAACAATTAACCCGTGGAAGCACATTAGACTAGAATGGGATAGGGCCTGACTTGAAGTTTGTTTACTCTAGTATGGGATTCCTTGTGACTACTTATACGGATCATATCCGTCGAATTTCGGTTTTCCCTTACAGAAAGGGACATGTGCAGAAGCAATGTACTAGGGAAGACGTGAACTGCCCTCGGGAGCAGCCGAATGATACTATGAGCCTCTCATTGGAAGTGCACACTCAAGATGGAGTGGGGCGCTTCAGTTGGTCCGTGGATCCCGACGTCCCGGTGTTGAGAGGAAAAACTGATAGGGTAGGGCCTATGCTAGAGTGGCTCCAAAGAGTCTCGATCGGTTACTGGACCCATGATCCATAAGGGATCAAGGCAGGGTACTCAGGTTATGTGGGTAAAGTGTACAACCTCTGTAGAGTGTAAATCTATTAGAATAGCCGTGTCCATGGTCATGGACGGTTGGGAAGTTTTCCATAGAGCGTTGCTGGCTTTGTTTTCTAAAAAGGATTTAGGAAAAGAAAGAGTTTTCTAAAAAAGGGTGGTCTCAGGTGACCACAGAGGAAGTGAGGTGATCTCGAAGTATCACGGAAGCTGAAAAGCTCGATCGAGTTAGGACTGGGAGATGATAATGGGTGACCCAAATCATAGTTTTTTTCAGAAAAATCCAAATGTTTTCAAAATGTTTTACAAAAGTTTTCAACAAATATATAGACATGCTCTATCTACAAGAGAAACTATTTTAGAAAAGAACCTCTCATGGAGCCCTCCTACTACCACAACCATAAGTGCATATCCTATTAATGTTATTATTATATTAAGTTGGTTTGTGAGTACATTCAAAGTACTCACTGGCATTGTCCCTGGCTATTAACGTTGTCAGATTCGAGAAGTAAGATGAAGAAAAAGGTGACATTGAAGAATATGCAATCTAGGATGTTCTCTCGGTTAGTTGCCTGTAGGTTAAGACATGGCTAGTGCTCAACACTTTGATAAAGTTCCGCTGATGATAATCAATGTAGCCATAATGATAATTGAGGTATGACTTGTATCGGCTTAAGTAATGGATGTTTACTTTGATACTTACTGGTTATGTCCCACGATAGATTGATCATGGGATCATGGTGGTATGCATAACAGGGATTGTCAGAGGATTAATCTGGGGGCCCCACAGACTTGGTATCAGAGCCATCCTGACTATAGGAGAACCTTAGTAGCATGGTCATTAGACAAGAAAATAATTATTTTTGAAACACCACCTTTCGAAAACTACTTCCTCAAAAGCCTTTTGAAAAGTTCTACTTCTTATCTCCCTCTAATTTAAAGTGTTTCGAAAATGGTTTCCTCTATCTATCTTCCGAACTTCAAACATACGAATTTCAAACAAGTAGGACCTAGAACCAGGTGAAGACTATGATAACGAGATGAAGAGAAGTGACTACCAACTAACACAAGGAGACTACAAGATCACTCTACCAATGGAATCGTCATGAGCAGAAGAATCGAGTCAGACACTACCAAGAAGCGTCCCATGATAGGGTGAAGGCTTCATATGCAAGATAGTGACCCGGACCCTAGTAACAATGATACCTAGGATCATTAGTCTAAGATAGGATTCCCTCATATCATGAGTAGTTAACTCCTTGGTCCTTATAGTAGGCCGTGTTTGCTTGCCTAAGTGCATAATGTGTTGCTTGATGCGTGCTGTTGGCGTTTCTAAATTAGGAAGAACATTGCGACCCTATCACTTTGTTCACCTTGTATGTTATGGATTGAATGACCCAAGCCAGTTGTGTTTTGAGAATCGATACACCACCTAGTAACTCAGGCAACCCCGATAGTTGTCGCTATCGAGACCCATACTAATCTAGGGAATAGACTAAAGAGCAACGAAGAACAGAGGATTTCTAAGTCACCGAGGTTCGACATCGTCAAGCTAGGAACCAATTGAATACTTCTCCTCAACAGGATGGCATAGCGCATCAAACTCACAACTCAAAACTCGTCACCAACACTGCACGCCATGATTCGCCTGTCGACACTAGCAAGAGTCCCGTTGAAGCTAGAATCCTGCCATCGAAGGACCCCTACTATCCACAAGAAACCCTAAGACTTACTAACCAAGACGAGAAGTGAAGACCTGTCTCCACTAACCTTTGGCATATTAGAGTTCCTGATAGCCCTAAAGGACTAATTATTCTATTCGACCCCACTACCCAAAATGATGAGAAGTTCCTCACTAGAAGACCAGAATACTCTAAAAATCCGGAAGACAAGGATGCATGAAGACAACTAGTCTACTCCACCATCAAGTGGAAGAAACACAAATAGTTCAACTGAAGACAGCTCCTCCGAAGCTGGATGTCTCTACTCTGACTGAAGACTAGCAACGAGGCGTCGTTAACCGCTAACTTGCCTAGAGCTAACGTCCTAAAGCTCCATTAGGAAAACACTCCCGACATGGTTTTTAGAAATATTAGGTAATAGTATGCGAAAGTTAACTTGTAATTACCCTCTCGTTTAGGGTTTCCTGCTCCGGCGGCGCTCGCTCATAACCGTTGAGACCGGGTCGGATTCTGGCTCCCCCTCTTTATACCTCGAGCTTCTCCCTCCCTCGATCTGTTTTTGACTCTCAGTTTGCGCGCGCGTTGGTTTGGCCCCATCGAGTTTTCTTTCGGGCTCTGCTAGGGCTTGGTGGCTCTCGTGGAATCCATGGAGGCAAACGTCGATACTAAGGCGGGATCTGGGAACAGAGACAATCCAAAGATCGGCACGGCTGCAGCGGCTGCCTCAGGCGCCTCGACACCATCTAGGAGCGGACTAGATGAGCAGATCGATGACCTATTTAGCCATCTAGAGTTGAACGAGGATGAGTTAGACGATGTTTTGATCGGTGTCGACGATGCTAGAGAGTACCAACAGGCGACCTGGTCGCTTGCGATCGGCAAGGTTCATACATGAAGATCCTTTAGTGCTGATGCCTTCTTCGAGAAGATGAAGGTGATCTGGAACTTATCTCGCGAACCAATCTTCTGTGAAGTGGGCGAGAACCTTTTCATCTTCTAGATGCATTGCTTGGGTGACTGGAAGAAAGTTGTGCACCAAGGCCCGTAGACCTTTCGAGGGTGGGATGTTCTCATCGAAGATTATGATGGCCGGAGCGAACTAGAAAAATTTGTCTTGACCGCCCTCCAGGTCTGGGCACAAATCCATGGTCTACCAGAATTGTATCAGAAACATGAGGTTCTAGATGAGCTTGCACGGTGAATTGGCAATGTTAGGGAAGTCCAGATGGCCCCCAAGCCCTTCTTTGAAGGGAACTATGTTCATATTCGTGCTCAGATAGACATTAACAGGCCGTTGATGAGGTTTGTGTCCTTAACGCTCCCAGAGGGCAAACGGAGATTAGCGGTTAAGTATGAGAAGATCCCATTCTTCTGCAAGCGATGTGTCCTTGTTGGGCACGATCATGAAGAGTGTGGCGATGGTGTATGGACGGAACAACAACTACAGTATGGTACATGGATGCTTTCTACGCATAGGGCAAACCAGCCCACGCCTGCACCCAGATACGTCCATAACGTATCTATAGTTTTTGATGGTTTTATGCTAATAATATGCTGTTGACACTCCTTTTTTGTATAAAGTTTATGATTTATTTGGACTAACCTACTAATAGTTGCAAAAGTGCACAATGTTCTTGTTTTACACTTTGATGTGTAGGATTTAACAAGAACACAAGTGGAAACCTTGTTAGAGTCAAATTGGGATTTTTTCAGAAATCTGTCTCATAACTCTTTTTGAAGATAGTCACATTACAGGTCGAAGACGACGTCAAATGGAAAACTCTTCTACTAGAAAGTTGTTGGAAATTTTGCGACAAACGTTCTGGACATCAAATTTAGCTGATTCCGAGTCCGGACGGGCCCGCTAGGTCCAATTTACTTCAGTCAAAGATGGGGTGACGGGAATCTGAAAAGCTATATAAAGGAAGGAAACCTAATTCGCCCAGGGCACCTCCACCCACGAATTTGCAGCCTCCAAAGCCACGTTTTTGCCTCCCCATGAATCCCATCTCCATGGGGGAGGGCTCCCAATAAGCCATGAAGGAAGGGGGCTAAGGGGCGGTGCTCCCCCATGATACCAGTGGCGTGGAAGGAGTCCCCCGCGCCGCCGCCGCCGTCGTCGCCACCCTATTCACCATCTTCACCTTCTTCACCGCCATATCCATCACCTAATCCTCCTAGTATGCAGTGGTTCACCCTCCCACACACCTCTGTATCATCCTATGTAAACATGGTATTTGATGCTATAAGTTATAATCCTATGATCTATGTCATGTTTGTGTAGTATCTTTGTTGTTAGATTGAATGGTTGAACGTCTTTGGTTCATTAGAGTTGTATGTTGATATGGTACAGTCCTTTGGTGTCCATTATATTTGTGCACGCATGGATTAAACATCATAGGGTTTGTAGTATGTGTAAAGGGAAGGGGAGTTCTGCCGGAGTGACAGAAACCTAAGGATGTGAACCGGAACGTTGCACGTATGTGAGTAAGAGGACCATTAAACTTAAGGCTATGGTTGAGGAAACCTTAATGCATTGTTAGTACTTACGGATGTTTGCTAACAATCCAATCATATAGTACATGTAATTGTAAATAGTGAAGCGCATGTATATTTAGCTTCTCCCACATAGAAAATTGCGTCGAAGACAATGAACCCGATCTATTTGCTATTTAAACTTGGACAAAGCCACCACAATTACCACCACTATTCCACACTCATGGTTCTGTTAGTTTAGTGTATTTTATTGCTGCAGCAACTAGCTTTACTTTCTTGTTATTTATTATCATGCGAAGCTATCTCTAGTACTCGTATTGTTGCTCTAGTTTTATTTCCTAGATAATGCAAACATTTAGTGTGCGTAGAGTTGTATCAGTGGTTGATAGAACTTGAGAGAACATTTAAACTACCTTTAGCTCCTCATTGGGTTTGACACTCTTACAATCGAAAAGGCTACACACGATCCCTATACTTGTGGGTTATCAAGACCTTTTATAGCGCCGTTGCTGGGAAGCAATAGCGCGTGGGTGAATATTCTTGTGTGCACTTGTTTGCTTTATCTCTAAATAGTTTTTACTTTCAGCTTTAAGTTGTTCTATATCTTAGTATGGATAGGGAATGCGAATTACAAAAAAATTAGTTGTACTTGTTACCTAAAAACATTTTCAAAAAGGTAAGTGATTACAAAGATGAGTAATGGTTAAGTGGGGGCGACGTTGAACACTTGTGTTCATGTCTATGAAACCAAATCAAATCTTCCCATGGAAGCTTTTCAGTTAAAAACCACAGAAAAGAATGGGAAAGTTTTTGTGTTGAAGTTTTTTCACAGAGAATAAGGAACACCAAACAGAAAAATTCAAGAATGGCCAAAAGTTTCTTCAACACCCTCTCAGTTTGCAAACCTTTAAACTTTGTTTTTTGAGCAGCATAGAAACTTGAATAAATTTGTAGCGTTTGTATCTTTTTATTTATTTGTATTAGCATCAAACACCAGTTACATTTGTTTTCTTTGAGTCTTGGAAGTTGTTACCTCTGTAGCAACTGCTCCTTATCCTTTTATTTTCATTTTTGTGCCAAGTACAACCTCTAATGAGAGAGAAGTAAGACTTGGGAAAGTTACTGTCCCCAAACAGAATTTTGTGCTTCACGGTAAAAAATCGTGAAAAATCTCTGTACATCGGATTGACCTATAATTTTCTGTGCTTATGCCCTAGGTTTTTATCTAACTTTTGTTAGTTTAACACTTTTTTATTTGAGCAACAGAAGGTTTTTCGAAAAAATCGGTTTTTACCTGCTGGTATGTTTTGACAGATTTTTGTCATTATTTGCATTTGCCTCTTAATCTCTTTCTCTTTGAGTTCTCTTTGCACTTTAGCTTTTAGAAGGAATTGCTAAAGTAGATTGTGTTTTAATGGAAGTTTTACTTGTGTTGAAACTGAACCTAAAGAATTATTATCTTGAATACACTAATGTTGCTAATGAAGATTGTGTGAAGTTTTGTATGAAGGAAATTTTCAAGTGTAGGGAAGAACAATGTGATGAGATGAAGTATGGACAACAGCTTAAGATTGGGGATGCCACCCGTGTCACCCCAAGAAATATCCAAGAAGTACAAGCGTCAAAGCTTGGGGATGCCGAAGGCATCCCCTTCTTCATCAATAAACATCTCAGGTTTCTTCCAAACACTTCATTTTTATTGTTTCATGCACAGTTGTGTTGTTCTTGGAGCGTCTTTGTTTTTTTTTGGTTTTTGTTTGCTTAGTTTGTTTAGTTTGCTACAATAAGTTGGTTGGCCCCCTCATTCATGCATTAGTTTTCAAATAAGATTGGTTTGGATTGGAAAAGAGTAGGAAAAGTTCATGCTTAAGTGGTAAAAAGGAGCTTGTTTTTGACTGTGGCCTATGCTTTGTCATGTCATGCTTGATATTGTTTTGGCTTTATGCTTAGTGATTTTTGATGTAGCATGACATGTTATAAACAATTGAGATTACTTAATGTGCCTTGAAAGAATCATGCGTTGTTTTAGCATATTAAAGCATAGTATTGTGGTATTCTCCTTTAATGCTTTATTTGGGTTAACTTGGCGCATGCTCACAACATGTTAAGACTATCCCAAGTCACCATAGCCTCTATGATCCTTTAGTTTTCGACTTGAAATATCACTTTATGCTTTAATTAATGATGTTTTGTCACTTTGCATGATTATGGCCATTATTGCTCTCTTAGTTGGCCACTCCCAGTCTTTTGCTAGCCTCCATAATAAAGTATGAGTTCCACTCATGCATACAACTCCAAATAAAACCAAGTTATTCAAAAGAGTCCACCATACCTACTTATTAGCATTTGATATTCCATGTATATTCATGTTTTTATCTACCTTCCGAATTAAACTTGTTATGAGAAAACTACTGGTTAAATCTCTTACGAACTTGATGGCACACTTTACTTTTCTAGCCCCTAATAAACTTGAACCATTGTATCATCTATATTGTTAATGCTTGCACTTATACGTTGGGGATTAGCAGAACCATGTTGTCATGGGGAACGCTTTCAACATTGCACATGTACATTGTACCCAGTTGATATCATGCTCTTTTTTCTATGGACGTCGTCAGTGTGAAATGAAAGGGGAGCTTGTAAGTCCATGGAGTTATGTATGTGTGTTAGAGAAACACCTGGGCCGCTGGTCTAATCCATGCCTAATCATGGTGGAAACCTGCAGCATAACCATAATGAGCAATCTATGAAGCATTGAGATAGAGATTGAGAAAAACAATAAAAAGAAATGAGAAAAGAGGAAAGAGAGAAAAAAGCACCATTTTCCCATGGTAAATAATAAGATTGATGAGATGCTTATTGTCAGCTTACCTTGTCATTTTGATATAGGGATTCTTCCGTATCATCGGGCAAGGGGTACCCCGTTGGCGGTTCTCTATGATACACATGTACTTACTATGACAAGAACTTACCGGTAACTAAACTGGAGTACCATGAGGAGCGGCCCTCGTATTCAAGGGACATGAGATTGCCAACTTATACTTTTCAAGCATATACTCCATAGTTTGTTCACTTTAACCTTAATCACTTCAAGATGCTTATGATAGGGGCAATGAGAGCCGAAAGATAATAAGTACCACAATTTTTGGAAGCTTTTTATGAGATTTGAATCCCTGTTTCCTTCTATGAAGGCCTTTCTTTTACTTTTATGTTGAGTGTCCATATTCTATCTTTATGCACCTATTGAGAGAGCATAGTGGCCATTCTTTGTTTAATGTGTATTGTCCCATGACTTGTTGATTGATTCATAACTTTGATATTGCTTGTTCTTAAACTATTTGTATCTAGTCACCCTTATGAACTTTGAAGGTGTCTTATGCATTTATGCTTTGCTATACCATGAGGGACAAGCTGAATACCACTCTTATTATGTTTTCTATATGTGAAACAAACAAACGTATTTCAATGCATTGTTATTCATGATCTTTTGTTTGTACCTTTTAATGTTACAACATAGATGCTATATTGGTAGAACTCTATCTTTCATGTTCATGTTTAGAGTACCTTTGATCTCAACTATCAACGCTTTTACAATAATGATGGTCAAGATTTGTGTTGTCTGCATGTCACCTCAAAAATTATATTGTTTTTATCGTTACCTACCCGAGGACGAGCAGGAACTAAGCTTGGGGATGTTGATATGTCCATAACGTATCTATAATTTTTGATGGTTTTATGCTAATAATATGCTTTTGACACTCCTTTTTGTATAAAGTTTATCATTTATTTGGACTAACCTACTAATAGTTGTAAAAGTGCACAATGTTCTTATTTTACACTTTGATGTGTAGGAATTACCAAGAATACAAGTGGAAACCTTGTTGGAGTCAAATTGGGATTTTTTCAGAAATCTGTCTCAGAACACTTTTGAATATGGTCACGTTTCGGGTCGAAGAATGCGTCATCCGGAAAAATCTTCAACTACAAAGTTGTTGAAAATTTTGCGACAAACGTTCTGGACATAAAATTTAGCTGATTCCGAGTCCGGATGGGCCCCCTAAGTCCAATTTACAGCAGTCCAAGATGGGGTGACAAGAATCCGAAAAGCTATATAAAGGGAGAAACCTAATTCGCCCAGGGCACCTCCACCCACGAATTTGCAGCCGCCAAAACCACGTTTTTGCCTCCCCCATGGATCCCATCTCCATGGGGGAGGGCTCCCAATAAGCCATGAAGGAAGGGGGCTAAGGGGCGGTGCTCCCCCATGATACTGTCGGCGGGGAAGGCGCCGTCACCGCCTTATTCACCATCTTCACCTTCTTCACCGCCATCTTCATCACCTAATCCTCCTAGTACGCAGTGGTTCATCCACCCACACACCTCTGTACCGTCCTATTTAATATGGTATTTCATGCTATAAGTTATAATCCTATGATCTATGTTATGTTTGTGTAGTTTCTTTGTTCTTAGATTGAATGGTTGAACATCTTTGGTTCATTACAGTTGTATGTTGATAATGTACAGTCCTTTGGTGTCCATTATGTTTATGCGCACATGGATTAAACATCATAGGGTTTGTAGTATGTGTAAAAGGCAGGGGGAGTGACAGAAACCTGCAGACACGAACCGAAACGTTGCACGTATGGGAGTAAGAGGACCATTAAACTTAAGGCTATGGTTGGGGAAACCTTAATGCATTGTTATTACTTACGGATGTTTGCTAACAATCCAATCATATAGTACATGTAATTCCACGTAGTGAAGCACATGTATATTTAGCCTCTCCCACATAGAAAATTGCATCGAAGACAATGAACCCGATCTGTTCGCTATTTAAACTTGGACAAAGCCACCATAATTACCACCACTATTCCACACTCATGGTTCTGTTAGTTTAGTGTATTTTATTCCTACAGTAACTAGCTTTACTTTCTTGTTATGTATTATCATGTGAAGCTATCTCTAGTACTTGTATTGTTGCTCTAGTTTTATTTCCTAGATAATGCAAACGTTTAGTGTGCGTAGAGTTGTATCAGTGGTTGATAGAACTTGAGAGAACATTTATCCTACCTTTAGCTCCTCGTTTGGTTTGACACTCTTACTTATCGAAAAGGCTACACACGATCCCCTATACTTGTGGGTTATCACACCCCGCCGCTTTAGCCCTCGTACTCCTATGCGTGGAGGTTTTGCTGGCAGAAACCCGCCAGTGAATGGGGGTCCGAGGAAGCATTCATCTGAAGATGTTGATCTAGAAGACACTGAAGCTCTAAAAGACACTGCTAGCAGCCCTGTTAAACCTGTGGATCTTATGCTGGCCATGGTGGGGGTAACTAGTAAGGACTCAGATGCTAAGAAACAGCTCGACATGAACGTGGAAGGCGGTAAAACCCCCTATGGAGACTGAGTCCACCTTCGGTGATGACCTAACACCCCCTCCTCCACCCCCGTATGTCAAGATGAAGGGCAATACTAAGATGCGGAAGACTGGCTCCGAAGAGAACAAACATGAATACATGGAACCATCGGTGGCATCCCTCAAGGATGACCGCTGGGCCCAATGAGTATTCTAGAATGGAACAGCTGGGGAGGGGCACCCACGACTATTCAGGATCTGGTCATCCTTGTCCAGACTTATAAGCCCAGTTTGGCTTTCCTTTGTGAGACAGACAATCGGAGGAGCGTGTGAAGAACTTATATTTTTGCATCGGTATGCAGAACTATTTTCGCGTCAAAGGAGATGGATCTGGTGGAGGCATTGCTCTTTACTCTCTGGATGGTATAGTAGTAGAAATCCTCTCCTTTAGCAAGCGACACATTGATGCTCATATTAGTGGAGGCCCATATAATGTTAAGTGGCGCGGTACTTTTGTCTACAGGGAACCGAAAGCGAATGACCGTCATTTCATGTGGGATAAATTAAGAGCGATTAAATAGAACTCTCCCAAGCCATGGTTAATGATTGGCGATTTCAATGAAGCTATGTGGCAGGAAGAACATTTCTCTAACTGTCGAAGATCAGAGAGACCGATGCTCAATTTTAGGGAGGTTCTCTCCCACTGTGACCTACATGACATTGGCTTTATAGGCACCCCTTGGACGTGGGACAACAATCAAAGGGGAATCCGCAATGTGAAGGTGAGGCTTGACCATGCTGTTGCTTCCCCGAAATGGTCAACCCTGTTCCTTGATTATCGACTCCGCCACCTTAGATCCTCATGGTTTGATCACTGCCCTCTGCTGCTCTCTATGGAACCTATTATTTCGAGAAGTCCTAACCAACCCATTTGGCATTACGAAATCATGTGGGAGCGGGAGCCTTCCTTAGCCCCGACCGTGAAGGAGGAGTGGCCCCACAGAGTTCCTATGCAGGATCTGGGTGATATCTACTCCTCAATGAAAACTGTCATGAAAATCTGTATGAATGGAAAACGGAACACTTTGGTGCTTTCAAAAGAAATTTGGAGAAGAAAAGAAAAAAGCTGGAGGAGTTGGCCTCTCTCAATGATACGAAAAGTGCTGAAATACGAGCAAATATATCAAAGGAGATGGCTGAACTACTCTATCGAGAAGAAATAATGTGGCTGCAGCGATCCCGAGTGGCTTGACTATGTGAAGGTTATCAGAACACAAAATATTTTCATAGGCGGGCGTCCAATAGACAAAGGAAAAATCATATTAGCAAGCTGAAGCGTGCGGATGGCTCCTAAACATCCGACACATCGGAGATGGCAGATATCACTCGTGATTTTTTCCCAGGTCTATATGCGCGAGACAATAATATCGATCCTAACATTGTTATTGATGTTTTTCAGGAATGTGTGGATGATGATATGAATGTGAAACTATGCGCCTTGTTTATAGAGCAGGAGATTAGCGATGCATTGTTTCGGATTGGGCCCCTTAAGGCGCCTGGACCGGATGGCTTCCCGGAGGGATTCCTTCAGCGTGATTGGGATATTCTCCGTGATGATGTGGTTCTTGCAGTACAAACATTCTTCACTGATGGCATTATGCTAGAGGAGGTTAATGATACTGCCATTGTCTTGATTCCAAAGAAGGACAACCCGGAGGAGATTAGGGACTTTCGGCTAATCAGTCTTTGCAATATTATCTTTAAAGTGGTCTCTAAGTGCCTTATGAACCGCCTACGACCATTGCTACATGGCATCATCTCGCCAACTCAAAGTGCATTTATTCCGGGAAGACTTATTACTGCTCTGGTTCCTTTTGAGTGCATTCACTTTATCCAGACAGGTTCTGCTGCTTGTAAGAACTTCTGTGCGTATAAGTTGGACATGGCCAAGGCCTATGATTGTGTGGATTGGAGGTTTTTGGAAGGGGTTTACGAAACTGGGCTTTCAAAGTCAATGGATTCGGTGGGTGATGTCTTGTGTCACCATTGTATGCTACTCTATTCGCTTTAACGGAAATACGTTGGACCCTTTTACTCCTAGGCGCGGTCTATACCAAGGTGATCCCCTCCCTCCGTACTTGTTCTTATTTGTTGATGACGGACTTTCTCTCCTGATCCAGAAGGAAATTGATGACGGTTCTCTCAACGAGCTACAACTAAGTAGAAGGTGACCAGGTGTTTCTCACCTTCTTTTCGCGGATGATAACCTCTTATTCTTTGAGGGATCGGTTAACCAAGCCTCAGTAATCAAGTCCATCCTCGACAAATACGAAAAGAGTACTAGGCAGCTTGTTCGTCTAGGCAAATGCTCCATTCTGAATGGCGATAGAGGGCAAGCTTCAAAAAACCAAGGAGAGATTTTGAAAAAAAGCAAATGATTGGGTTGAGAAGTATATGTCAAGTGCTGCAATAGAAATCCTCATAAAGGCAGTTTTGCAATCCCCCTCTATGTATGCAATGGGGGTGTTCAAATTTCTCGCGGGTCTGACGAAGGACCTCTCTAAAATTGTTCGTGACTTTTGGTGGGGCGATGAGGAGAACCGCTGGCGTATGCACTGGCTTTCATGCGAAAAGTTGACAAAGCCTAAGAGCCAAGGTGACATGGGTTTCCGAGATCTCCGTATGTTTAACCAGGCGCTGCTTACTCGACAAGCCTGGAGGTTGATCCATTACCACGACAGTTTCTGTGCAAGGATTCTTAAAGCTAAGTACTGCCCATCTAGGAACCTCCTTGATACTGCTTTTGTCCAGAATACCTCACAATCTTGGCATGGTGTCATGCATGGCCTTGACCTACTTAAAAAAGGGGTGATATGGCGGATTGGCTCTCGGACACAAGTGAAAATCTTCAGAGATAATTGACTCCCTCGCCTTGATGCCCCTTCAGTCTCTAAGAGGTTGGGGAACTGCCGCATGCGTTCCGAACTTATCGACCAGACTATGAGGACTTGGGACGTTAACCTGGTCTGGTCCTTCTGGCCCCTATGGATGCTGATGTGATCCTCTCTATAAAACTTCCCACTACACAATGCGATGACTTTGTGGCATGGCTGCCGGAAAGTAACAGCCTCTTCTCGGTTTGGTCTTCTTATCGACTTGGCATGACCCCATCTTATTCTAGGATCAGTGGAGGTCAATCAAGCTCCGGGCCAATGGGGGATAGATGCATCTGGAATGTGATTTGGAAGGCTAAGGTTACCCAAAAGTTAAAGGTTTTTGTGTGGAAGGCTGTGACATCTACTCTTGTTGTGAAGCAAAATCTGCACCACTGTATTCCGGGTGTGGATCCTATCTATTCTATCTGTAGAACAGAAACTAAGGATGGGCACAACGCTCTGGTTCGTTGCACCATGGCTAGAGATCTCAGATCGGAGCTCAGGAAATCCTGGGCCCTCCCCTCGGAGGAGGCCTTCTCTGACGCGGGCATGGAGTGGCTTCTTGTTCTCCTCCACTAGCTTACTACTGATATGAGAACAAAAGTTATCTTTCTCTTCTAGTGCGTATGGCACCACAGGAACAATATTGTGCACGGTGATGGAAAAGCATCGGTAGCTACTTCTGCCCCTTTCCTGGTGAATTACCTCAGCTCCTTTAATTACTATGCAGACCCAAAGGTGGATGAAAAGGGAAAGTCTCCACTTCTCCCTGATAGTTCTTTAGTGCATGTAGACCCAATGGGCTCTAGCCCATGGGTTGCTCCACGGTTTGGTGAAGTCAAGGCTAATGTTGATGCAGGCTAGGATGCCCTCACGAAGAAAGCTGGAATCAGAATCATTATTCGCGATCACACTGGCTCGATTGCTCTCTCTGAATGGAAACCTATTTATGATTGGATGTCAACGGAAGAGGGGGAGATCCATGCTGTCTTTGCTGGCCTGAAGCAACTTATTCACCTCCACCGTTGGCTGACGACCATCGAGTCCGACTGTCACTTTGTGGTGCAGGACCTCTCCAAGCATGAGGTCAACAGATTAGGGTTTTGGTGTCTGTATGAGGAGGCGAGAGAACTTCTAAAGATCTTCACTCAAATCTCTATTGTTAAGGTTCCTTGTAGCAGCAATCTCACGGCACATAGTTTAGCTCAATTGGGTAAGTCAGGTGCCTCTGGTAGTTTATGTGGTGCAACACCGATCTGTGTATCAGATACTATTGCCCATGACTATAATCTGTAACTATACTCTGTGTTGTTTCCGGGCAAGTTTTCAGACGCACGCTTTTCCTTCTAGGGTACCTAAGGGGACCGGAAGCTTTTAATGAGGCAGGCTTGCTTTGCTTAATAAAGTGTGGTTCCTTTAAAAAAGGTTTTTAGAAATAGAGTGTCACTCGAAGACCTCACCTCAAGACTCAAGAAAATACAACCTTCCTCTAGCTTCATGCCAGCACTCCAAGATAGAAAAGCTACACCCTTCACGAAGAACCTTAGTGAAGCTCTAAGGTGCTACCGGAAGATACTTCAGGAAGATTTCCAATCCAATGTCCTTCTCCAAGAATCGACTCGAGAGTCCTCCTTGGGAAAATAGCAGAAGATAGACCTTGGAAAAAATGTCAGAAACCCACTCAACCACTACAATACCCACGAAGCTCAGAATCAAGACAACAAGAATATTTGAAGTTGACAAGACTACCTCCCACGAGTATGAAGCCACCTATAGAGAAAAAGTTGACTGGAGATGTTACGAAGCCCCTCCTCTGCTAGTTTAGCTAAAGTCCCACCTGAAGGACCGCCAATTCACTAACCCCATCAGTTCTAATCCGTTCGGAAGATGTGAAAATTCAACCGCTCCAACAGGCTAAGTACGAATAAAATTAGTATATGAGCCTCATAGGACATAGTTTACGGGCAATACCTGAAGATCTCAACTCCCGATGAAAGGTTGTGATATCCACCTAACCTCCTCCAATGACTCCAAGAAGGAAGAATCTACGATATCTTCGAGCTACCTTAGTTTAAACCTAAGGGGGAAAGACTGCGTCCTTCCCACCAAAATTGAGTAACCATCCACCAGAAACAACCTCAGGAGTATTAACCCTAAGTCGTTGAATTGGATACAACTAGCCTCGAAGGAAAAACACCATGGATCCTTATAGGAAAGGCTGCAAGCTATAGATTCTATCCTTCGAAGGATACTTCACCAAGTTCCAATTAGAGGTAGTTCGTCTAGCATAAGCCCCAAGATATCGAGTCCAAAAAGAGAACAAGCTCAACATTCATAGTCAGCTTCAAAACTTGCTAAACTCTCTATGCACCCAAGAAGATTGAAGTAAACTCTACTGACAGAGTAATCAAGTACAAAAGATGAAGCCATAAGTTAGTATCCTTGCGACCCATAGCACTATCCTAGACTTGGTCTCCCAAATCTTGGTCTCCCAAATCTCGGGATGAGATTCTCTTAAGGGGGAATGTTTGTAACACCCCACTTTCAGCCACCCTGATTAGTTGCCCAGAATGCAAAAATCAAGGGAACAAAAACATTTTCTTGTTTAGTGGTGCAGTGTTTGATTGCTTGTTTGTTGATGCCAATGCATCTGAATGTGCAATACATGATATACTCCCCTACCTCACCCTCAGCTTACAAAAGATACTTAACAAAACTATCTTGGCTTATTTTACATATTCTCAAATGTTCTATCATTTAAAAACCCGAGCCAAGCTGCCCTTGCAACAACAATTATTTTCCTAGCTTCTATTAACAAAATTATGGAGATCTATATGATATAACCTCCTTATGTTTTGAAGATAGAACATCCAACTACTCTTACCTCTAGGTTTTCCAAAAACCTTTTATAAAACTTTGAATTCTACTCTTGGTAGAAATACCAAGAACTCTTACCTAATTCAAAACACTAACCTTTTCAAAGTGTCCATCCCTACCTCATGCTAGGCTTGATGGTAACCCTAGTAGTAGTTTGTTTTTCTTGTAAGATGAATTGCCTTGATCTGCTGTTTGTGTTGTTTGCTTAGGAGAGTAGAATGAGAAACCCTAAGAGATTATCTTCTAGTAACAAGCTAACTTAAGAATACAAACCCTAAGCAAGTTTCCTAAGCTTGATCTAATCTCTAGCCACTAAAGTGACCATCTAATCCCTTAACTAGATCACTTTAGAGTTTTGCCTTTCTAATAGTTTCCAACTCAATGAAGACCAACTCTAAGCATGGATCCCTTCTACTCAATCTACACTTCAACCTCATCCACTTGATGATTAGTATGGAACCTAGCATCCTCTCAAAACCATCCCGTCTTGTACCCAAGTCAAAAACACCAAATCTTGCCCATTAAAAATCTCTTGCAGTAGCACCCCACTCCGTCTCTGACCCTTTGCTTGACCCCGAGCTCTCTCTCATCTCTCTCCGCTGCCCCTAGCAACCAATGTGAAGTCCTTGGACCAAGACCTAGACATGGATGAACTTGGTGCACCATAAACCCTAACTTCCTTATTAAATAGGTTAGAGGCCTTCCACCCTGGTCCAACTCCCTCACTTCACTACCTATCCACCAGACCACCTCCCCACGAGCTCCCACTGACATCATTGGTCCTCCCTCGCCATAGGAAATGAAGGGAGATCCCTCTTGGGTATTCTAGGAAATGGGAAAGGCTCCTCTCGATTTTGACCACCCCCTCCCTCCTTCCTTGCCTCACTTAGCCCCACTACCTTGATCTGTTTCCCCTACCTTTTTTCTGCTGCAGGGACGCTGGAGGCTCCACCACTAGTACATGTCCAAGCGCAGCTCCTCCGGCTTGCTTGATGACTCCGAGAACCTGCCGCCTCGTTAAGGAAATTCTCATGGCCTCAGATCTCCTCCTTGTTGGCCACCCTACTGTTGACATGCAGGCACCCCTGGGCCTTCCCTGGTGGGAAACCGAGCATGATCTGCCATGGAGTTGAGCATGAACCGGACGTGCAACAAAATAGCTACTCCCTCCCACTGGTAGGACCGACGAGAAGTGTCGCTTATCCTCCGCCACTCCTGCATCGTCATCAAGACCCTAGTGAGCCACCCTACTACCTCGCTGCGCCGCTAGGGTTTCTTCCTCGCCCACACCTAATCATAGGAAGACGATGGATCCCCTCCATCGATCTACCTTTTCTTGGATGGCCACGATTACCCCATACCACTTTGACTACCAACCGCCGCTAATAGCCGGGCCCTGCTGTGGGAATTTGAATCCCGACCTCTCGCATGCACTTATCCGCGAGTTGGGCCGGCCGGCACTCCGGCCCAGTTCTCCCCCCCAGATCTGGACTGCCTACCTCTTTCTTTCTTTATTTAGCTAGATATATTTAAACTAGCTGTTGGGATTAATTCCAAAATAAAATGAAAAATGCAAGATTCTGCCCAGATCAAAATTTACACATGTAACCATATGTTGTCTCTAACATGCAGAACAATCCCCTAGCCAAAAATAATCTCTATGATTTTTTGGGTTTAAATCTTTTAAACTCCATCAAATTCAATCATTAAATCTCTCAGCAAGTTCCCCATATCTAAATGGAGTGAATCCAATTTCCTCTATCTAATGAATGTGCCCATCAATTGACCTTGGTCCCATACCAAGTTGATCTAGGGTCGTAGTGTAGTAAAATTAACAAAAATCCTACATACTTGACTTTAGGATTTTCCCTAGGTCAAAATATATATTTTGACCTAATTCCAACTCTTTGTGTACATGCACTGTCAGACGTGTAAAATCCCAGGAGTTCATGATTTGTTGAGCCTCTAATGAATTTTAGTGAATTAAACCCCTCTACATGTAGTTGTCCCACTAAGAAAATCATCGAGAAGTTCAACAACTCCAAAAATGGAAACTACAATTTATAGGGAAAGGTATTTGAAATACCTACCATGTGTCCCTAGATTCACACCCAAAGCTTCTGTAGTTTTAATCTAGTGAAAAAGACTACCAACAAAACAAACTTTGGGAATTTCCCAAGGGCATTCTGTTAATTATTTTGGAGTGAATCCAACTCTCAAAATTCATAAACTCCAAGATCTACCAAAACCTCTAAGGACAAATGTTGAGGGCTAACCTCGAGGGTGGCCCGATCTTTCACGAATCCCTTGAAATCGAGGCGTAGGAGGTGTGGGGATGAGCGAGAGAGCGAAACCGCGAACTCACGCACGAAGAACACGATGAACACACACACACATCACGAAGACATGATACAATCCAATTTCTCACTACGAAGGCTACCGGTTCGGCGCAATCCCTAGGATCGGCATCGGTCGGGGATCTCGAACCGACACGGCGAGATGGGAGAGTCAGTGAGATCTTGACGTCTAGGCAAAGGGACTCCAATGCCTAGGCCTTGTACAACACGGATGCACGATGCAAACTACAACAAGGTTTGTGATATTTGGTGCTCCTTTGTCAAAGGAGCATGAGGAAAGAACTAGATATATCCACAAGGGGTTTCCACTAATTCCAAATATCATGCCTAAGTATTATAAAGGGGTGTGGGGGCTATTTATATGCCAGCAACTAAAACAGGGGTAGTTTGGGCATAAAGGGTTAAATTGGATGATATAGGGAATATTCTTGGGCATCAAACCCTAGTCGACTTGAGACTGGAGGCGTTCTGGCGATAAGTCCAGTCGCCCCGGACTGGGTGCTGGAATTTCCGGTCCGCGCCGGTCGTTCCGGTCGGCCACCGGAATGGCGTACATGACAATGTTTTGGTGTGCACCGGTCGGCTCCATCGTGCGCCGGAAATTCCGGTCCCGGGTCCGGTCCGCCGGGGCGTGCGCCGGAAGTTCCGGCGAGAAGTCCTGTCCGCCTATCCTGGCACCGGTTTGGCCTGGGACTCTGGATCGCGTTGGCTTGGCTCCTTCTCTTGGAATTTCTTCATGGGGTCCATACTTGATGATGCATGAGGTATTGGCATGAAGTAGCAAGCCATCCAAGGATGTATCGAAGTCACATGAGACATGGAGCGAATTCACCTTAGCTTGAAGGAGCTTGGCTCGAGCACGAGTCATTGTTCCACTTGGGGGACTTGGTGGTGTAGATGTGGGAGCGTACATAGGACGACTGCATCAAAAAATTTATTTGAGTTACATATCTTTTCTGGTTATTTATTCACCAAAATAAGGATTATTTACACTAGAAATTTATTTCAATGAAAAGTGATAAAATAATGAAGCCACCTTTGGTGGCTTTGTTATTTCAATACCTATCTATTGATATCATTTTTACATTAATATCATATAGAACCAAGATTTAGTTCAAAAACCCTTCTTTAAGTGGTATTTGACAATTAATTCATAAAAAAAGTTCCACAAATGCAAATAGAGTATTTACAGTTCCTATGAACTCAAGGATCAAAACCTACTAATGTGTGTTGATGACTTGTTTATTTGTTTGTTGTATTGTAATGGTGTTTGTATGCTTTGTGTTGATTGTGGCTTCTGTGTGTTTGCATGTGTTATCCTTAACGATGATAAATGCGATTATAACAAAGTCACGAAGAGAAGAATTTGGTTATTATTATGGTATTCTAAGAAGAAGCACATGGACATATTGCCCTAGTCATATGCAATCCACCTATTTGCTCATAATCATTGTCCTACTATTTTAATTATGCATGCTTTACCTACCTATTTATGTAAACTACATTGTTTTACTATATGATGAACTTTATCTTGTAGTGGCTTGGCTCCTCCAAACCATTACACAATTGTACTACTAAGTATAACCCCTTGATGAAACCTACTTTATCCTAGTATTGTAAGTGTTGTATAATACCATAACCCTTTTGGAGACCTCGTTTTAGCCAAAGAAGAACTATAGGATGGGAAGACCACAAAAAAGTTTACAAAAATGTTTTATGGTAAAACCTTGGTGAGGTTTGACCTACTAAGAGACATTTGAGCAATAAAACAGATTTTGTTTTACAAGTGTTACTGAAATGGAGAAGGAGGAAAAATGTTTATGAAATGCACTCAGTTCTTTGTAGTTTGCTAGAAGAATTAAACCGTGCAACCACATTACCCTGGAATGGTACAAGGTCTGACTTGAAGTTTATTTACTATGGAATGGGAATCCTCACGACTACTTATAAGAGATCATCTCCCTCGAATGTCCATTTTCCCTTACAGAAAGGGACATGTGCAGAAGCAATGTCCTAGGGAGATGTCAACTACCTTCGAGAGCAGCCACACGATACTATGAGCCTCTCATTGAAAGTGCACACTCAAGATGGAGTGGGGCACTCTGGCTGGTCCATTGATCCCGACGTCCTGGTGTTAAGAGGAACAACTCATAGGGTAGGTCCTATGCCAGAGTGGCATCCGGAGAGTCTCGATCGGTTACTCAACCCATAGTCCATAAGGTACCAGGGAAGGGTACTCGGATGGTGTGGGTAAAGTATACAACCTCTTCAGAGTGTAAATATATTCAAATAGCCGTGTCCACAGTCATGGACGGTTGTGAAGGTTGCCATAGAGCAGTGCTGGCTTTGTTTTCTAAAAAGGATTTAGGAAAAGAGAGAGTTTTCTGAAAAGGGTGGTCTCAGGTGACCATAGAGGAAGTGAGGTGATCTCGGAGTATCACGGAACATGAAAAGCTCAATCGAGTTAGGACTGGGAGATGATAATAGTGACCCCAATCATAGTTTTTTTCAAAAAAATCCAAATGTTTACAAAAAGTTTTACAAAAGTTTTCAACAAATATATAGACATGCTCTATCTACAAGAGAAACTATTTTGGAAAAGAACCTCTCATGGATCCCTCCTACTACCACAACCATAAGTGCATATCCTATTATTGTTATGATTCTCCTAAGGTGGTTTGCGAGTACATTAAAAGTGGTCACTAGCATTGTCCCTGGATATTAACTTGGTTAGATTCGAAAAGTAAGATGAAGAATAAGTTGACATTGACAACTATGCGAGCTAGGATGTTCTCTCGGTCAGCTGCCTGTAGGTTAAGGCATGGCTCGGGCCCAACGCTTTGATAAAGTTCTGGGATGATAATCGATGTAGTCATAATGGAAATTGAGGTATGGCTTGTATCCGCTTAAGTAATGGATGTTTACTTTGATACTTGTCGGTTATGTGCCATGACAGACTAATCATGGGATCATGGTGATATCCATAATAGGGATACTTAGAGGATTAATCAGAGGGGCCCACAAAAATACCAAAAATCCTATTCTACTTATGTAAAAACAAGAGATAAATATGCTTCAATTTTGGACTCATAAAAGGACAAACCTAACGATGATGGGATCATTACTTTAAAAGCCAACTACTTTGGAGTGGGTGTTCCACTTCCAAAAGCAAAATGATTGCCATTTAGGTCAAGCTAATTGACCTTAACTAGAACCGCTACATGGGAGGCAACCCATGTGAAATAAAGTTTTATTTGTGTTATTTGTGTTTTGGTTTTTGTTTACTAATAAACAGTGTTCAAGAGATCCATTGAAGAGAGGAGAAGAAATAAAATATAATACTTCATGTATATTTTATTCACTAACACATGATTATATGATCAAAGATTTAGTACTATATTTTTGCTGTCATTTTTGAGGTTTAACTGATGTGCAAAGATGTGTGAGAATGTTGCAATTAAAATCTTAAGATTTGCAGGCTTTTGAGTTCATAATGACCATTAGTATGGTGGGAGGCTACCGTACCACGTTCATATACCACATCTAGATCAAAGAAAATGAAGTCCTCAAATTTTTTTTGAAGGTATAGAGTCCATAATGACCACGGGGTAATGCGGTCGTACCGCTCGCCTTTACCGACTCGACGCAAAAGTTTGAGAAATTTTCGGAAATCACAGAGACCGTAACGACCATCGCAATGGTGGGGCACGGTTGTACCGTGCGCCCGTACCGAGCATGCCGTCAGGATCGAGCCCTGATCCTAAGGTAACCTTGCTCAGTACGAGTAGTACATGTTCTTTTCGACCATACCGCTTGCCCATACCATTTGCTTGGATCCAATATGAGCCCAGGGAAGAGGTAAATCTAAACTCTCATTTTATCTTTCTTCTTCCTCCAAACTGCAAACCACCTCCATGGGGGGCTTGTTACTTTGCGGCCCGAAAGTTGAGATGCCAAAGCATAGTGGGGTCCGAGTTGCATGTAATCTCGCGGAGGGGTTGTAGTAGCTTTTCCAATTGCCAAGAGGGGCCAAATGGGAGGGTGTGAATACAAATATAACAGGCAAAGAATCATATGAACAAGATGAAAAATGGTTGAACTCAAATACTAACGAGGGTTAAACTCATCAATGCCCATTGTTATTGACTTAGGTTTTGGGAGAAGGAGGGAGAGCTGGAGGCATCAATCGGCTAGCAAACAAGCACACATGGACGCAAGGTTTACCCATGTTCAGGCCTCATAGAGGTCCCTACTCCTACTTGTCTTCTCTTAAAATTATCGAGGGAGTCAAAAGTTACAGGGGGTGCATAGATGCAATCTGGCGATGGTTGTGGAAACTAGGGTTGTGATTGTCCTCCTCGCCGCCGCCTCCTAGCCTTTATATAGATAGTCTAGGTCTCAGGTAGCAGGTCGAGTTGGTTAGAAGTTAGGGTTTTCCCTTTGAACTTTCTATCTTAAGCTTTGTCTTGTGCTGCAAGAAGTCAGAGTCTCCATGGATCACGCGAATCCTGGATTGGGCCCTAGTAGCGTCATGGGCTCCTATCGTATCTGGGCCGTATATGCCAAACTCGAGTACCTATAGGGTATGCCCACGTTAGTAGCCCCTGAGTGTCCAGTGGAATCGTAGATTCGAGTGGAGACTTTATGAAATCTTTCGAGTTCACAGTTGAGCATATTTTTGAATATTTTTGATGTCATAGGGATTGTAGATATACGTGCCTGATTCATCCAATGCATCGGGATCAGTTAATTGCCTTATGGAAAAAACAACACAATCTACTCAAACTCGAGTCCCCGGACTCAAATTCGGAAAAGTGCCGGTGTAATTCGACTTAGGCCGCGGATGTCTTACAGGAGTCGAATCCCAGTGTGTAAGTGTGAGCACTCGACGTGTCCGTCAAGGCTTATTCATCGTACCTACAGGTACCTAGTGTGTAAGTGTGAGCACTCGACGCATCCGTCAAGGATTATTCATCATACCTGCAGGTACGGATTTATTTTTGGTAGAGCGCAGCAGATGTGTTGTGAGGCCTTATTCAGGTCTTATCTTCATGCTGTAAGTGCAGCATCCGAATTTTTGTCATCGTGGAGATGATTCGGGTGACCCAGAAGATGTAGTCTCTTTGTAGGGGAAATATGAGGTGGAGTCACCATAGCATTCTAGTGTGGATGTTATCAACACACAGTGTAACGTATAAGAAAAATAAGTAATCATAGGGTGCGTAGCCAACGCTCCTATGGGAGTAGCCCCCGAGTGCCTATTCGAGTCATAGACTCGAGTGGGGACTATAAGTATTTTGTGATTGCTGTCGTCTTTTGCTTGTTTCAGTCGAATGTGCTTTCAGCACTCCCTATGGGAGTAACCCGAAGTCCACAATCAAATCATTGATTTGAGTGAAGGGTTTTCATGATTCTTGGATACATTTATTATTTTCTTCAGGTGCGCGGCCAGTGCTCCTGTTAGGAGCAGCCCCCGAGTGCTTGGTTGAGTCGAAGACTCTAGTAAGGACTAAAGTAGTCAAAATGTTCTCCTGCTGGAGTTGATGACGTCAGTCATGACGATAATATGACCTCAGTTGCCCGCGTGAGCGGCTTTGACGGGACGTGACGATTAGTGGGTCCCGCTTTCCGACTTGGATTTGACTGGGCGTGCGTAATCTTCTGTTTTAACTGCATCTCCTCGATTTCCACTCGTAATGGGAATAATGGGGGATGGTTCGTGGTTTTCCCTTGCCACGCGTCAATCCCGATGTACGCCACGCGTCTAGTAGATTTTCTTCTGGCTGTCGGATGGCATCTTCTAGGAGGTTAAGTAGGTGGCATGCCGTGCAGTAATTTCCCCACCTCTTCTTCTTGCTCGCACATCTCCGCATTGTCGTTCTTGCTATTCCTTTGCACACATCTCCTCCGTGGCACTGGACCAACTCTGCATGCTCCCCAGCTACTTCATGTGCTCACATCACGAGTGCAAGATGGGAAAGACGAAGGGAGGCTCCGCCGAAGGATCTGCTGCCCCCATTGTGGCATCAAAGAAGAAGGGCGCCGCCACCGCGGGCACCAGCGCCGCCGGAGCTGGAAAGGAGAAGGGTGCGGAGACTCTCCTCACCAACGGGTCGTGTCGCCAATCCGTCATCAAACCGTCGGAGCTGTTCACCCAGCGCTAGGACGGGGCGCTATCTGCCGTGCAGGACGACTTGCGCGTTCCCGACGACGAGGTAATCCTAGTCCTCCTGCGGGTTTCTGAGGGATGTTCCTTGCGTTCATCATTCGCTGTTTCTCTCTCCCCTGCATCCATTTGTTAGGGGTCTTCTCTGTTTCTGTGGGCTCCTGCTGCATCAGCTGTCCCCAAATTCTATTCTCCATATCGCCTATTTGATCACCCTTTGCGAGTGTTGGCTCGGAATCGAGCCACACTTCGGTCTCTTCAAGAAACTTTTTAATCTCACACATCAGTCGGGGTCGGGTTCTGTAGTCTATGATGTAGGAGGCTGCGGGATCTATGTAGACTCCTCTATCACTTATTTCGACATCAAATTCACCACGTCTGTCCAAGGGTGGAGAGATAAGTGGTTCTACATCCACGACCAGAAGGCTGATGGAGAGCACTACGGACTCGCCCCCTTCGATCTCATGGCGGTTTGCAGGAGGAGGCGTTCCTAGAAAAATGTCGTGATGCCCGGCGAGTCTGAGGAAACGGAGATGCTATATCAACGTGTTTGCGACCTCGAAAGACGTATAGGCAAAGAGGAAGGTGGCGCTAAACTCATTCGCACGTGGTTGTGCCGCCGTGTTCCACCTCTACAGGCTAGAGCCCATCTGATGTTCTGGTGGATTCGTACTGGCAATGTTACTCGCATTTTGGGGGAGGGCATTTCTTCGGCTGAGGTTGACAGGAGGTTGCGGCTGATCACCAAGTACACCGCCAAGGAGGATCTCCCAGGCGAGTCAGTCATGCCTCCTTTCGACGCCAACAATCCTACACCTGAGGTAGAGTTTTCCTATGAAGTGTTCTAGATTTTCGATTGCTTGTCAGGTCGTTAATATATACTGATGCTTCTTCTGCTTGTAGGACTGGAAAGTGGCTGCCAGCCTGCCTCCTCAGCCTGAAGGAGTTATCCCGCGCGAAGCGGAGGAAGAAGACGAGTCGGGCTCCACCGTTCTGACTGAGGAAGAGGAGGAAGCCCCCGAGTCCAGTGGCCACGGGACTTGCAAGAGCTCCCGTAGGGAGGATTCTGATGCCTCCTCACCGACAAAACTGGAGGGTCCTCCTGCTGTTGTAGAGGAGCCGATCCCCGCCGTGCCTGTACGCGCCATGGCTCCTCCTACACAGAAGAAGTTGAGGTTGCCGAAGGAGTCATCGGATGATTCCTTCGACCTTGACAAGTTTGACGGATAAGTAATATTTGCGAGTTCGTCTTGTTCTCCTTAAAGTTTCTCTTCTCAAGTGATACTGGTCACATATTCAGTCAAACAGCGTCGTCGTCTTCCGACGACTGCCAATTTGTGAAAGAATCTGGAGTCGTAGACTCCATGAACAAGGAGGTGGTCGTATGGTCGCCTTCTCCTCCGGTGGCGGCCCACTCCGGTGCCAACTCTTCGAGTTCCCCTCATACTGGGGGCACCAGTTGGTTGCACGGACGCCCACTCGACAGGAATCTTCAGAGTCCCTGGAGGAACACATAAGTATCTTTTTGCCGTTAACAGTCAAATTTGTGAATTTGTGCCTTTTGTTGATGTTGAATCTTCGTTTCTTTTGGTATAGCCTATCGTGAAGGATTCCACTCGCCTTGCGGAGCAAGTCCTTGCCTTGGGTCGACAGCACACTCTGCTGGACAATCGCCACCGTGCAGTCGAAGGTTTGTACTAATATTTTCTCTTCGCTCTACTTATGTAGAAATTTGTAAACTTAGTTTTTGTCATGCTATGTTCTCTGTAGGTGAGCATAATGAGCTTCTCCGTCGCGTCACTTACCTCGAGAAGGGACTTGCCGTAGTGGAGAAGAAGCACGATGAGGCAGTCACTGCTCTGGAAGAGTCGCAGAAGCATGCGGAAGACCTGCATGCTTCTCTGCTGAAAGGGAGAAGTTGTTCGAAGAACAACTTCTATCGATTGCAAAAGCTCTATCAGGTATTTTTCAGCTTCACTTGTATTTTTCCCTATTTGATTTCATGTCGATGTGCTGATACTCTGTCTATGCATATGCCACCGGCGTAAGCTTCACTTGTAAGTTTTGCGGCATGCCGAAGATGACGTCGAGGTTTATCTTTCCCAAGGGGTATATTCCCTTCCCTGGGACGATGCCATGGAACGCCGTGTCTGAAACTTCCAGACATGTCAGAGGGATCCTCATTGCACGCAAGGTACTTGCGAACATGAGGATGATGCCGCTTCCGTCGTCCATGAAGACGCGACTCATATCGAAGCCACCAATTTGTGCCTCGAGTATGAGGGGACAGTGGCCTAGGTGAGGTACTTGGCACGGATGGTCATGCTTTTCGAAGGTGACGCAGGACTCGCTTCCACTGAGGTACTCAGTGGTGGAGGGCGGAGAGTTTATTGCTAGATTGACTTGGCGAGTGATTGCCTTCTGCATTCGATTTGAGGGGCACCCTTTTTGGATCATCCCCATGTTGCCCACATCTTGCGGGTATGGCTCGCCTCCATGATTCTGGACTGGCGCAGCCGTAGGTGGTGGTGGCCTAGGTGGTGGAGGTGGTGCTTCGTGAGCCATGATGCACGGGGCAGCCATGTATCCCTGGTTGATCGCATCGCGATTCATCTGGGCAGGCCTTCGTGGAGCTTGAGGAAGTCGCGATAGTCCTTCAGAAGGTGGCTGGAATTTTTCTTGCCGTTGTGCTTGTCGATGTAGAAGTGTACGTTGCACAGTCCGGACAATTTGTCCTGGATGAATAGTCCAGGTGCCTCGTCGCGAATGCGGCACTGCCACACTTGCGTGGTTTTCCCGTTTTCGCGGTATCCACCACTGCGGTAGCCGCTGTTGCGATTGTCGTCACGTTTTCGGCGTAACCGGCTGCGACCATGTCGACCTCTTCGCGGTCCTCATAGATGCGCATTTGACGTTTCCCTCGGCGACCGCGTCTACGCCCGAGGTCGTCGTCATCATCGGAGTAGCCACGATTTTTCACCGAGTCCTCTCCATTGGGACACCGATTCGCGATTTCCATCAAGTGGTCAATTATTTTGGGCTTCGAGTGACCCAGCTCCTCCCTAAGTTCTTTGTGACGAACGCCATCGTTGAACGCGTCGATTGCGCAATCCTCAGAGATATCTTCTGTGGAATTCTTGATTATGGACCATCTCTAGATGTACGAACGCAGCGACTCGCTAGACCTCTGGTGGCAGCTTCTTAGCTCCTCGATTGATACATGCCTTTTGTAAGTTCCCTTGAAGTTGTGCACGAAGCTATAGACTAGCTCTTCCAAGCTGCGAATTGATCCGCGCGGGAGATTGTTGAGCCATGCGTGGCCGGCACCTTGTAGCTGCAGTTGTAGGCATTGCATGGCCGTGCTTGAGCTTCCGCCATGCAGCCTGACGGAGGAGATGTGTTCTTCCAGAGAAATCTTCATGTCCTATAGGCCGTCAAATTTTGGGTTCTCCGATGGGAGCTTGAACCCTTAAGGCATTCGCTTCTGCCTGATGGCTCTGCCGAAGCATCTAGCGCCGCAGAGCTCTATCTCGTCGTATTCCGAGTTAGTCAAATGAGCACGCCTCGCGCGCATCTTGTCGACCTTGTGCTACATCATGTCATCACGCGCGTCATAGTCACGGTCATGCCGCCGTGAGCGATGTCGCCGTGACAGATCGTGGCTGTTGTCGCTGGAGGAGTACAAATCGTAGTACTTGTCTAGAGCTTTAGTTTCTTCGGCTCCAGTGTTGGCTCCTTGACAAGGGCAGCTTCAACTTGCCCGAAGCCCGCGATCATAGATTGGTGCATGGTAGCTCGCAGATCTCCAGCCGGTGGCTGGTTATTGAGGAGGTACATGGTGGCCACTGCCACCACTTCTTGCCGTGTCTTTGGGAGCACATTTCCCCACGTATCCACCATCATAGAGCCAAAGTCAAGGACTTTCGCGGCTTCTTCGTGCTTCTTCTCAGTGAGGAGGGCCAGTCTAAATCGCCGTTTGGCAGTCACGTAGTCGTTGCCCTTGGAGGAGGATCCTCCCATGGAGAGATGAGCCCGTCAAAGGCTCGACTCGTCCGCCCCCTTGCTACGCATGTCGAGTTGCGCGATTACTTGTTGCTGGCGCTTGTACTCTTCTTTGAGCAGCCAGTGGTAACCCATTAGAACCTGTTGCGCTAAGTTCAATGGAAGGGATTGCCTCGTAGAGCCTCTCGACAGCGGGCCCACTCGTTGTCGTTGAGCTTGATCAGCACACGCTCTTCGGTGCGCTCATTTTCCGTGAGGTTCAGGTCCTCTTTTGTCCCATTGTTGGTGGGCGCACCATTGGCGGGGCCACCATTTTCGCCGTTGGTTGTCCCAGTACCGGTGTTGTCGTGATTGACACCGGTGTCGCCTACGTTGATGACGGCACACATGACGTGACTGGGGAAGCTGTTGCTCCCACAACTTTCAGATCCGGAGCCATAGGATCCATCCTCTGTGGCTAGGTCACCCAGATCGGATCCGCGACTATTGTCGCTGTCCGTGCCCCCAACTATTGTCGAGGCGTTGAGCTTGCTCAGGGTGCCGATTGGTGGTGGAAACCACGATGCTGGAGCAATCGTGGGGACCGTTGGCTGGTCAAGGAGGTGAAGTGTGCCCAACTGACCAACTTGGAAGCGTAAGCTCCCGATCGCCAGGCCGATCCCATCGCCCACGGACTAAAAAGCCAGGAAAGTGGCCGGCGTGTGGACGGTGAAGTCAAAGGCGCCAAAGAGCTGGCGAATCTTCGCTGTTGCAGAGTTGTAGATCGTGGTTGATGGGGCCAAAGAAACCGCGACATCAGCACTCCCAGTTCCCATAGACGGCGCCGATAGACGAGGGTTAAACTCATCAATGCCCATTGATATGGAATTGGGTTTTGGAGAAGGAGGGAGCGTTGGAGGTATCAATCAGCTAGCAAACAAGCACACAGGGACGCAAGGTTTACCCAGGTTCAGGCCTCGTAGAGGTACCTACTCCTACTTGTCTTCTCTTGGAATTATCGAGGGAGTCGAAAGTTACAGGGGGTGCGCAGATGTAATCTGGCGATGGTTGCGTAAACTAGGGTTGTGATTTTCCTCCTCGCCGCCCCCTCCTAGCCTTTATATAGATAGACTATGTCTCGAGTAGCAGGTCGAGTCGGTTACAAGTTAGGGTTTTCCCTTTGAACTTTATATCTTAATCTTTGTCTTGGGCCGCAAGCAGTCGGAGTCTCCATGGATCAACCGAATCCTGGATTGGGCCCTGGTAGCGCCGTGGATTCATGTCATATCTAGGCCATATATTCCAAACTCGAGTACCTGTAGGGTATGCCCATGTCAAATACCATTGTTAGGTCAACTCTTCTTGGCCTGCCATATCAGTATTCCCTATTATCCTTTGTGGTTGTGGACTAGTTTACCCCTGCCTGGACCAGATCTTCTTCTCTACTGTGCTCTTCTCCCATGTTCCCCTCCACATAAACTTTGCTCAGCTCCGGCTGCTCGTCTCAGATCGGAGCTCGCAGTCGCTCTCCTTGCATCCCGCCATGTCTAGTCAACCTCCCTTGCCCCTAATCGAAGATCACAGCCGTCATTGTCGCATCGTTGTTCCTAGTCGATGTATCGGAGCTTCACGTCCCCGACCTAGTTTCTCTCCTCTGGCTAGTCCTTCTTGTGCGGTGGTGTGTAGCCAATCGGATAATCCGGACCGCCGACCGGCCTCGGGTGGTTTCATGCTGTCGTGCACCCTAGACATGGCAGCCCTGGTAGAGGAGTTCGACGACCATGCTCTCATAGCCATCGCGTTGCACATATGTCTGCTGTGTCACTAGCAGGGTTGTTGTCGGCTTTCATGTCTCGTTTTGGGATCAGACAAAATGTTGTCAAGATTGAGATATGCGCGCTGCCATTTGATTTTATCGTCCGATTTGAGTAAAACTCAAACACCGACTGTGTTTTGCATTCTTCCCATTCTTTCGAGTGCTCTGGGGACAAAATGAGCTTCATGTGTTCTCATCACGCCTGTGGGTGGTACGATCGCTTGCGGCATCTTTGTTTCTTCTCCAAACTCGGCTTTGACGGCCTCCCATTGGATGCTTGGGAGATGGAGGCCCTCAAGCAGGTCATCAGTAGCCTTGGCAGTGAGCTAGTGGTGATTGTGCCACCAAGCGATAGATGTATCATCAAGGTAAATGTGTGGCTGAAAGATACAGAGACCGTTCCTAAGATGTATGAGGTGGAGATTCCAAGTAGGGCAGGACGATAGCTTAGCTAGAAGCACCCGATCATCATCCACCTGGAGGAGGTTCTAGAATCGGTACATGGCATTCAGGACCCTGACGAGGCGGCCAGAAAGCGTCCTAGTCGCCTATAGTGTTGGCTTGGATGGATCGATGTCACATGACCACCACCATTTTGCGACGACGCACATAGTTTCGGTTGGGGAACTGAGTGTGGACAAGATGGTAGTTTTGATTTCCCTCAAGTGAAGATAGAACTTTAGTGAATCTGAAAGATTGTTGACTTGGAGAGTGGAGCAGGCAGTTAGCCTAGATTAAACATATGTAATAATTTGAATTGATGTAGTATGTGTGGATAATGAATTTGTAGTATGTGTGCCTAATGAATTTGTAGTATGAGTGTCTAATGCATTTGAAGTGAACACCGTGCTTTATAATTTGTGTGAATAACCAAGGATAACCTCTTGGAAAGAGAGTGTACTGGCAATGATCAATGTCACTTATGTGGTTGCTGGGAAAATGTAGGTTATCTCCTCTTCAAGTACAAGGTAGCTAGATTTGTTTGCCAAGTGATGAGCTATCCGGAAGACAATAAATGATCCTTGTTTTAGCGGAAGATAGCGAAATTTCCTCACCAGGATAGCAAAATTGCCTCCATGGCAACGACGCTAGAGAAAGGGTTGATACCTTCGATCTAGATTCACGGATTTAGTATAATAGTCTTTTCCCTATTACACCTAGGTTTGATCGAACCTTGGGAAACAACACTAAAATGAAATAAAAAGGACACCTCTACAAGACTTTGTTTCTTTGTTTTACCTTCGTTTACCGGACCAATCTAGTTTACTTTATCATGGGTTGATTCAATGGATGGAGATTGGCCAGGGTTGAAGATCCACCTGCAGCTCCACATGATATGGGATAAAATATAATAATAAGCATAGTCATGTGTAATGTTTTAATAGAGATAATCTCTTGTGGGCAACACATCCTAATATACTAGAGTCCCAAAGAGGCAACATGCATAGAAATAGTCTTTTGATTCAACCGAGTGCACCACGAAGTACCGGGCTACAAACGATTATTAAGTGTAAAACACAGAGCAACGCCTTAGGTGGTGATGTTCCTGTGATCCCGAATGGGTTGCTAAGCGAAGACCGTACAACCCTTTGTCACTGGGTTTCCTGTGAGATCACCTCTATCCAAGTATCTCACCTCAAGCCTTTATCAATATCGGGAGTCTTAGGTACCTACAAGTCTAGAGATCAAGACAAGAGACAAAGAAACAAAAGATACAAATCTCTCTATCAAATAATACACAATGCTCCCATAGATTAGATGCACATAATCGCTACGAGGTTTCTCCCAACCCGTATTCCGTGAGGACTACTCACTCATAACAATAAGATCAAGGATAGAAAACATTGTGCAAAGTACTTAGATTGAAATCAAATATTCTTACAATGGACGCCGAATCACAAGGAGATCTAAAGTACAAAGTAATGGCTATGGCTAATGGAGTGGATGAAAGATGGAAGGGATGAACTATGGTGTGGATATCCTTTTGAGCTATTGTGATGCAATCTGAGAATGGCGGCCTTCCGCATGATAGCTGAGGCCTTAAGATATAGAGGCGTCTTCATGAAATTTATAGGGTTTGACGAGACGAAGCCTCCGCCACATGGTATGGGCGTATGATACGGGCATACCCTGCCCGCACCAGTGGTCGTTACAGCTACAGACGACTGGCAATGGCTCCGGAATTGCTTGGTCATGTGGACTTCCTCAAAACCTTCATTATAACTCCTGATTTCACATTAAAAAGCGTGATTTCCTGCACAACACAAACCAAAGCGATGGTTTGCAAATCTTTGCAATTATTAGTCATTAGTGTCAAGGCTATAGAGTATCTTGTCAGTTGCTTGACTAAAAACAATGTTTAAACGCGGTGGAAGATGGCTATTTTTTGATCCATCAACCTCCCCAAAGCTCATACCTTGATCGCCCTCGATCAAGAAGAAATAAAATAACTATAAGGAATTCAACGTTTAAACTTGAAACAACGAGAATACGAATTCAATTACGGTTGGCAGTCATATGCGCCCAACACTTCATCCATTTGAAAGGCTTATCAAAGTTAGAGAGATGAAAAGAATACTATGCAAGCTTTGGTAAATCAAGACAATCAAAGTATAGTTTAATATAAATATAAATAACTAGAAGTGTAACAATCAATCCAATTATCCTAGTTAACTCTTAGTTTGCCAAGGAACACTGGGATGTTTTAATAGCATAATTGAGTAAGAGAGTTCATGTCCTAAGTAGAATAATAGTGAAGTGTCTTATTGACACCCACATCAGCAAATCAAGGCTATCAAAATACTTCTAATCCAATCATTGTCTTTCAAGAAAATTCATAAAGTAGTAATAAGACCATGCCAAGGACTTGTTATGTGGACCTTCATATATATTTTTTTCCTTCTTCAAGGATAATTAGTGTTTATTTTACAATTGCTTGCACAACCTTTGAGAGTACCAATACTTTTGCCCATTACATTGAAATGTATGCCACTCATGTCATCAACTCATAGCCGTAATCTGGGGTAACCATAGATTGTCAGTAGGCTAGCGGAGTTGTTGGCATCCAAAGGTGTGCATGAGAAATATAGAACTTTTTAACTAGTACCATGGTTTGATCAACAAGGTTAGCTTTCCATGCATCACAATTACCGCTAGACTTCATTTCAATCAAACAACTCCTTTTCAAGAGTGTCGTCGAGTCTATCAAAATATCTATCTTCAAGGGTAAACTCTCAAGACAATCATTCAACAAACAAGTCATAAATTTTAGAATTTTTATTGACTTGTTTGGCAATATTATTTTCAAGGCAAGACTCTGTTAGCTAAAAGAACTAGAGCAAACGCTTCCACAACTAATCATCCATACCAACAAAATGTTTACTCTAACTATTTTGAATTACTCCCTCAAGCAAGACATCTTAGCAAATCAACCAACTAAAATAAACAATTTAAACTTCAAAAGTGGGAGACATAGGACATACCTCTCATAAGTGACTTCATAATCCTCTTCCTTATAGGAATGAGTTCCTTCAAAACTCAAGTAAAATCATTCCCATAATAATATTAAAGCAAATAGGCAAAGTGAAAATCCACGTTCCTGAAAAAAAGGAAAAATGAAAAAATATTTTTGTATTTTTGAGGATACGGATTAAAGAAAATAAAATAACTTGCGAACAAGCAAGGAACTAAGAAAAGAAAATAAATGAAAAACAAAAACTAACTAAAAATGAAAGCAAAGGAAAAAAATCAAAGTGTTGTGTCGTGGGAATGTCCATGGCAGTCGCTACCAGGGTAGCGATTGATACGATTGGTGGCAAGAGCGATTTGCCATCCATGGATCGAGATTGGGAGCAAACACAAGGGTTTTCCCAGGTTCGACCCCCGTAGGGTAAAGACCTACTTCCTGCTAGATTCTATTATCAGTGAGTGGATTACAAGATCGACGAGCTCGGTGGCGAGGCAGTGAGTCGCTTGGATGGAGTAGGTAATAGGACGTAAGTACAATGAGAGCCCTAGGGAGGTTTCTATAGAGCCACCTCGCTAGGGTTTACAGGATTACAACCTAATCAATTTAGGTTTCAGAGGCTTTGACATATTCCAACTAGGCCTAGCTAGAGTCTTGGGCCTCCATATTCACTCGCCAGGCTTCATCCGAGGCCTTCTTCCAGTCGCCACACTAGCAGGCCCACTCACTGTGGTCCTGGTCTAGTTGTGTCTCCCTTCTGGGCATACCCTGATTGGCATATCCCCATCAGTAGTCCCCGAGTGCCTCAGGGGTTTGGCGAAGGTATGGACTTGGCAGTCGGAGTAGGCGAGTCCGAGTGGACGCCTAGTCAAATCGGTGATGAACTCCTCTAATGAAGGGATAAGCCTTTTGTTTGTCTTTACTCATAGCTTTGGCGAGTCGGTTAATTCCTCGAGTTGCCTCGCCCAATCGATTGGAATGGGCGGGTGAGTGGAGTGAGCGAGTCAAGTGACTGCTTTAGCAGAAGTTGGACCGCTAGCCCTAGTCAAATAGCCGTTGGGTAATTCCCAATGGTAACCTTGGTAGAATTACCGCGAGGTAATAGCTAGTCTGCGATCAACGGGCGGCGCTACTATAAAAGGTGAGATGCAGAGGGAAGTGTGGATCTTTTCCCCGTGTTCCCCATTCTTCTCCTTTCTTCTTCCCATCCAAACATCTGACCCAGATCCTAGATTGCATGAGTCCGTGCCGATGGCGCCCGCATGATCCAAGTCCTAGTGTTCCACGACCATCGTGTAGTCCTTTGAGAATGCAGGAATCCTTGTGAAAGGGTAGTGGCGAGTCCCGCCTGCAGGTGAGAGCGATCCCAAACCATGAGCAGGGGCATTTATTTTCTTTGTTAGCCACCTGGAGCACGGGTTCGGGTTCCCCACCTTCGTCTTCTTCAGATGATTTCTGAATTTCTACCAAATAAAGCCCTCATATCCAGGGCCACATAGCACAGAGAAGTTGGCGGTATTTGTCGCCTTCTACGAGAGTTACCTTGGCTACCACCCCTACTACCCACTCTGGCTCGATATGTTTCAAGGTCGGGCCAACCGTGAGGGGAAGGGCGGGCCTCTATTGACTGCTGGCAGGGTCACCTTCCAGGTGAAGCCCGGCACCAGCTTCTTCAAGCTGCTGCTGTTGAAGAAGGAAGCCAATGAATGTAAGAAATGTTGGTTTTATGTCAAGGAAACCACCCCCGCCAGGGAAGTGGCGATCCAAGCGTACACCATGGAGAAGAGCAACCCGTGACGACTGTCAGTACACACGCTCCCCAAGGGCCAAAAGGAAGTTGTGGACGAGATGTGGACCCACATGTGCGAGATCGAGGAGAAGGGGTTGAAGAAAATCAACCTCTTCAATTGCTGGCTCGGGCGACGACTAGTGCCACTCAGGCCAGATGGATGTAGGAATATAGTGGGCGGTCTGATACTTCTAGGTCAAGCCCAAATATTTGGGTCGCGGAGGATTACTCGGTGGTTCTGAAGAAGATCACAGAGGCAACCTTCACCAACCTCCAGGAGGGCCTAGCTCCGTACAAACCGAATGGCAGATCAGATCCCCCGGTAAGTGTCCTCTTTCATTTTGTAGTTGTTTTCTTTGCCAATCATGTTTCCAAGTCACTTATCTGACTCGCACGTTCGACTTTCATTGAAGACCTTCCAGGTTCTGGAGCATTGGCTTCCCCCACTAGACGAGGAGATGCTAGAGGAGCTCCGTGATGAAGACGAGGGGGACAAAGATCCTGTCTAAGTTCCACGGAAGACTCATGGCCAGAAGCACCGCGAGATCGAGCCCAGTCGTAGCCTCAAAGAGCTCTATAGCTACATGGAGATTGTTGACGCTAAGAGCTCCAAATGGGTGGCCACTTCGGTCAAGGCCACCCCAAAGAGGAAGCTGCCAGCGAAGGAAGCGGCCAAACCGGTCGCGGTGCTCAATTCAGAGGAGTAGGTCAAAGATGCAGCGGTGGTGCTGAGCACGGCGAAGGGGTCCGATAACCCAGCGCCAACGATTGGAGCGAAGGCTCCACCGATGGCGAAGGGGCCGGAAACCCGACACCGACAAAGGTACTAGAGGACCTGACATCACAAAGACGTCAGAAGCCCCGTCAACGAAGGCATCGGAGGCTCAAATAATAGTCGCTGGGTCAGTGAAGAAGCTAGTGGGGTCGTCCAAACCGCGACGTCATGCTAGCCTGTTGGAGGCGGGACTAACGTGCGCGATCGGCCCTGAGCTGGAGAAGCCGGCGCACATCACGACCGGTCATCATGTTATCCTGGTCACTAAGTAAACATCCTTATCTTGTTGGGCTGAATGGTTATCTCACTTGCCAGAATTTCTGACTCATTGATTATTCTAAACTCAGAGGAGAAAACCAAAGAAGATAACTCGGCGACTATGTGAAATATTCCCTCGAGCCACATCAAGGAGGTGGCAGACCCTTCCAAGAAGAGGAAGGGCGACACCGGAAAGGAGCCGGAGGTCACCGTCAAGAAGAAGAAGGCGGTCGACCTCGACCTGGAAGGCGAGGTGCCCACGGAAGGTACCACAGGAAACATTGTTGTCTGCAAAGAAAGGGCCGCAACTCTAGAGGTTGAAGTAGAAGGTCCAGACATGACGACGGAGATCGTGGCGGCAGCCCCGTCCATAGTAGCCAGATCTGTGATGTTTCTGCGCTTCCTTGTGAAGGGAGCGTCCGTGTTTTCCTAGGCGTTGTTGCCGTTGGTGGCCGAAATTATCGACAACAACATTGACTTAATAGTGCAGGGGCCCTAGGGAGCGGCGCCAAAGGGAGCAATCGAACTCCACTGCTTGCTCAGCCAGGCACTCCGGGTTTGCCAAGTCCCCAAGGCTCTGGTTGCTAAGCAGTAGCGAATAGAGTCTTTTTAGTATCTTCTGTTCCTTGAATGCCTAGTCCCCGAGGGTCGGGTTGCCGAATAGAGACGACTCAACACTTGTAATTTTCGTGAGTCTCTAGTCCCCGAGGGTTGGGTCATTTGTAGCAACGAGTTGGCATTTGTACATTTTGTTGACCGCATTGTTTGTACTGTAGCGAGAGGTAGATGAATGGCAAGTGGAGTTTGAGCGGCTCCAACATGACTACCAGGTGGCGACCCAGGAAATTAATCAACTTCGGCTACTACGATTAAGTCATCTTTCTCTCATGAAGTGTTGGTTTTGCACGTTTGAATTCGACGTGGAATTGACGGATGTTGGTTTGCAGGTAATCACGCCTCCGTTCTTGCCAAGGCCTGCGAGAGTTACGTGCCAGTGTCTGAATTGGAGGCTGCAAAGGCGATTGCCGTTGCAGCGGAGCAGAAGGCCAAGGTGGCGTTGGCAGAGGCGGAGAAGGTCAAGTCCGCATTGGCAGAGTCAGAGAAGGACCACAAGGCCCCCGATTCCATCATTGGAGAATTGCAATCGAAGTTCTCTGACTTGAAGAAATATGTCGTTGAGAACTGCCGCTGACTTCTTGGTGAGTTCCTTTTCTTTCTCGGTTTTGATTTGGTCTCCGGTCGCATGAGTCCCCAAGCGACTAAATTTCGGAACCGACCGCATGTATTGACACTTTGGAGACATGATAGGTGCGAGATATCTAACAATGCACCTGTAGGGGGCCAAGGACTGCGTCAAGGCAGCGCTAGATAATGTTTTGGCATTGAAGATGTATGTGCGACCTATCCTTCAGGATATCTCTCCCACTGAGGTGATCCACGAGGGATTTTCCGAAGTGTGGAGGTACTTGGAGGAGGTGCCCACCATCGTTGGGTGGATGATTCCCTCTGTGTTTCGCTACAGGGTGACTACTGCGTTGAGCCTAGGGCTGGCGCACTTCCCCAAGGACTTCGAACTCGACACTGTTACCAGCGGGTATCCTTCGTCGACCGGGGTTGTTCATATCATGGATGTGTGATGAGTGCATATTTGCATCATGTTTCATATTTGTATTTTACATTTTAGATGTAGGATCTTGGTATTTTACGGCGCTCACGCGCACATTTTATGTCTATTTTCACCAGGATCAGGATAGACCATGGATACAATGGACACAATTCTTGGAGTAGTTGTAGTAGGGAGAAAAGGAGTCAAAAACAACGTAAATCACTTATTTGGGAAATATCAATAATACCGGAAGAAAACTCGAAGCGATCAAGGAATATAGATGGTTTAACGACCAACTATACGGCAGGAATAAAATTTCCAGTCGTATAGTTCCCGCCATATATTTGGCACTGCCACCGCCTCCTCAAATCGTTTCACTGCATGCAACTGGATCAGGAAGACAACATCTGAAGGGGGAACTCGTCAACCGGGAATCCATCTTCGCGCTGCGCAGATCCGGGAGGATAAGGCATTAATCTTCATCATCAACCGCTACATCACCACCATCTTCATCCATCCCATCTACATCTTATCTAGATCTTGTTGTAATTTCCGTACTCGTTGTGGATTTATACAAGTACTATTCATCTATGATAGGTTCCATTGTTATTGCCATGATGTTGATTGCCTCCATGAGTAGATCATTAGTTCTTGGGAAGATGGAGAAACCCTAGTATGAGATTGAAATAAGGTAAAGTTTATTATGATATTCATTGTTGTGACCATGTGTTAGATTGTGTTCATCTTGATGTTGGGAGAAGTCGACCTCTCAATATTTTCCTCTTATGGGGACTTGATGGAGGGAACTACTCGTTCATAGACGGAGGTGTGTTAGCACTTACAGTGACTATAAAGCTGTTGGCACTCCTTACGTATCAACTTGGGAACCGAGGAAACTCACGGAATACTATATATACCATGGGATACGTCCTATGGGATTAAGCCCTTAATAGTGTAGTAATTCGATTGATGTCGATTGCTGACTGCTGTGGTTATGAGGATGATGTGAGAAGTGGCTGCTTCCTATTTGTCCAAATACGGAACTCAACACATACATAGTTGAGAATGTTCATGATAATAATCTTTACCTTAGTTCCTTATAATGCTAGAGGTGTATCCGCTACTCCCTGAGAACGCCTTTCCCCTATTGCAGTTCCAATCTCTTTTACATACATGATACTTACTTTATGTGTTCAATTGTTTTACTTTACTTATTGTTGTTTTTATACCAAAAACCCCCCAATACACCTTTTTACGCAATACTCGCATTTTATCTTGTCATTTAGAACTTTATTTAGCATTTCTATTGTAGTATTTATTTCAGGAGTTACTAAACTTCAGACTCCTACTCCATGTGGGATCGATATCCTTATTTTGAAACTAGCTACAAACGATCTATGCACTTGCAGTCATCAAGCCATTTTCTAGCGCCGTTGCCGGAGAGCTAAGTGATGTAGGTCTTTTACTTTTTGCTTATTTATTTTTGTCTTACTAAGTTTTGTTTTGAGTTACATGTTTCCACCAACATGATGGAGTTTGAGCATATGACTAGTGCTAACCCACTCAGCCTCTTTGGGAAGCCCTATGATATTTATAAAAGAGACAACTCCAACAAGAAGAAAAGGGGGTTTTAAATAAATCCTCTATTACTTGGTATTCTACACCAGAAGCAATTTACTGGGGATGAAGAAGATCCTTATTCATATGAGCATATTGCATGTTTCAAAGATATATGTGGCACTTTCTAATCACCTGGATATACCGCTAATGAGGTAAGGGTTAAATATTTTAGTCAGACTTTGACTAGTACAACTCTATCATGTTATAGATCTCTACCCCAGAAGCCACTACTACTTGGGATAATTTAGCCTTTGAATTTCTAGCAAATTATTATCCATTATCAAAATCTTTCAGAATCAGGCGTCTTATAATGACTTGGAGGAACCGTCCTAACGAAGGACTAGTAAGAGCTTATATTAGATTTAAAGATTTACTTAATCTATGTCCTCATCATGATTTGCCTGAATGGTATTTATTGCATATCTTTTATGTTGGTTTAATTGAACCTAATAAAATTGAACTAGACTCTTTCACGGAAGGAGCCTTTATGAATCTTCCTATAACCAAAGCTTGGGATTTACTTAATAGAATTCGCGATCATAGAGTTTCATGGAATTTTGGTCTAGGCAGTGAAGGAGGCATAGAAATAGATTATGATTATATTCATGACTATAATAAAAAGGGACATGTTAAATAATTATCTAAGGAACTTTATTTGGACTCAGATCTTGTGTTGCAAGTTGTTAAAGCTTTTACAGAACACGTCAAAGCTCTAAAAGAGGGTTTGGTCAAGTATGATCCACCACCCGAACCTAAGAAGAAAAGAGAAGTTAAAGCAACACTGGCCTCCCTAGAACCAATATATGAGATACCTTTCCCTCACACTGCACATAAGCATATTTATGAATATGAATAGGTCAAAGCAGTACAAGAGAAGAAGGAAGAGGAAAGTATGCCAGAAGTTTTGGGACATTTGGAAGAAACCAAAGATGAATAGGTAACCAAGGAAGCAATTATGGCTATGTATGGACATTGTAACATGTTGAACTTGATAAAGAGACTTCTGTATTGATTGAAGGTAAAACAAAGGTAAAAGATGTGGGTATGCCTATTCTTCCCTGCATATTTAAGGAAATCACGCATTATGATTTATGCGATCTTGGCACCGAAGTTAATGTTATATCTTATGATTTTTAATTAGAAATAAAATAAGAAATAAAACCTGCTATAATTGAAAATACTGATTTGAAAATCGTGTTAGCCAAAAAAACTCTTAGAATTCCAATGGGAGTAGTTGAAGATGCAACCTTCACAATTGGCAACAAAAACTTTCCTATCGATTTTGTAGTTGTTGATATGCTAGATGATACTCTTTGCCCAATTATATTTTGAAGAATCTTTTTGAGCGATATAGGTGCCAAAGTTGATTTCAAAAAGGATATTCTGTCTCTTAAGCTTGGGGAAGCGGAAAAAGAATTCCACTTTTCCAAATTTAAAGACATGCCTCAACAAATACAAGTATAAGAGAAAGAGAAAACTATTGAGGAAGTCAAAGCTCTCTTCTTTAGTGATCAAAAAGAAGAAATAAATGAAGACTTAAATTATGAAGAAATAGTTATGGAGGACAAGTCCCTAGAAGAACTAGAATATGAATTCTATTCACTTCCCATTATAGGGCCTCCAACTAATGAGGCTTTTGAAGAGCCAGAAAAGAGAGGGGACGAGGAACTACCACCCCCAAAATTGAAGACTCTACCAGATAATCTTAAATATAGATTTTTAGATGATACAAATAAATTTCATGTTATTATTAGTGTTAAACTTTCAAGAGATGAAGAAGAAGAACTCATGAAAATACTTAAGGAGCATCGCAAGGCCTTTGGGTACTCAATGGATGATTTGAAGGGAATTAGTCCCATGATAACCGTCCATTGAATATTCATGGAGGAAGGTGCTAAACCAGTTGCGGAATTTAATAAAAGACTGAAGCCTGAAATGAAGGAAGTGGTAAGAAAAGAAATAGTATGCCTATTGGACGCGGATATAATCTATCCTGTAAAAGAAAGTGAATGGGTAAGTCATGTTCATGGTGTCCCTAACAAGGGCGGTTTTACTATTGTTCCTAATGAAAACAATGAATTGATACCTACTAGAACTATTGTTGGACATACGATGTGCATAGGTTTCAGGAAATTGAATAAAGAAACTAGGAAATATCACTATACTTTACTGTTCATAGATCAAACTTTAGAAAGGTTAGCAAACCACACTCATTTTAGCTACTTGGACGGATACTCTGGTTTTCCTCAAATAGTTGTTCATCCTGATGACATCCTTAAAACAACTTTCATTAGTCCTTATGGTTTACATGCTTACCGTCTTATGCCTTTTGGTTTATGTAATGCTCCAGCTAATTTTCAAAGATGCATGACTGGTATTTTTTGCGGATTTTGTAGAACTAATAATGGAAGTATTTATGGATGACTTTTCTGTCTATGAAACTTCGTTTACTAGTTGCTTGGATAATCTCAAAAGAGTTTTACAACATTGCGAAGAAACCAATCTTGTTCTAAACTGGGAGAAGTGCCATTTTATGGTCAAAGAAGGTATAGTCCTTGGACATAAGGTATCAGGTAAGGGAATTGAAGTGGATAGAGCTAAGGTTGAGGCCATAGAGAGAATGCCACAACCTAGGGATATAAAAGGTTTAAGAAGTTTCCTTGGTCATGTGGGTTTTTATAGAAGGTTCATTAGGAATTTCTCTGGAATATCTAAACCTTTGACTAACCTCCTACAAAAGGGAGTAAGATTTAATTTTGATGATAAATGTCTCATAGCGTTTGATAAACTTAAAATGCTTTATCCCATGCTCCTATCATTACACCACCTATCTAGGATATGAATTTTGACATAATATGTGAAGCTAGTGATGATGTTGTAGGAGTAACTCTGGGACAACACATAGGTCACAGATTTAATATTATACATCATGCTAGTAGAACTCTTAATAGTGCTCAAAAGAATTATCCTAAAGAAGAAAGGGAAATTTTTTCTATATTTTTCTCTTGCGATAAATTTCGTTCTTATATAGTTGATGCAAAAGTAAGAGTTCATATGGACCATGATGGTTTAAAAGAACTCCTTGAGAGGAAAAACCATAAGCCAAGACAGTTCTGTTGGATTCTTTTATTTCAAGAATTTGAGTTGCAGATTATGTAGAGGCAAAAAATAAAGATGTTGGATGCAGTGTCCATATTATCCCAGCAAGACACCAATCTTATTGAGAGTAACTTTAGTCCTGGTGACTTTCATTTACGAGAATTATTAAATGAACTAAGGACAATTCCTCCAAAAGAGAAGAAGTCTTTGTTGTTGGAGGAGCTTGTCATCCCCGAATAAGTAAAAAACTGTAAGTTCAAGGTAAGTGTTCTTACTTAAATAAGTGATTTGTTTTCACAAATTTTACTTCTAATTTTTTTTGCCTTTGAATTCCTCGTGTTTTTCTGAAGCTTCTGAAGGTTTTTACCAACTATACGGTCGCAACTAGTTGGTCGTTAAACCTTATGTATCCTCTTTGCGAATTTGTATGGATCTATACGGTCGCAACTATACGACCGGAGAAAAATCTCCGGCCGTATAGTTGGTCGTTAAACTCATAGTCATTTTGATTTTTGATGTCTGGATCTATATGGTCGGAACTATATCACCGGAGAAAATCCTCCTACCGTATAGTTGGTCATTAAACTCTCAAACATTCTTCATTTTCCTTTTCATTTTTGATAAAAAAATATTTTGTCGGTTCCAAGTCGGTTACTTAAAGGACCTGGACTCGAGATATTTGGAAATATCTGCTCGGAACCAACTATACAGACGGAGCTATACGGGCCGCGCATGTATAGTTGGTCGTTACAGGGCAGGACTCCTCCAAATCCGTGATTTATTTTCCTATTCCATTAAGATTCTATTATTGGGCGTGAATTTTGTGTTTCTCATGAGTTTTACCGACCTTTGACCCCCCTTATATACTGCCATTGTCTCTCTCTAATCATAATTTCTAAGAACCAATCGAGCAATGCGCTATCCCATCGTAGGCCATGGAAAACCCCTAGGTCTCATTGCTCCTTCAAGGGACCGCTCTAGCATCCCGTTCATGGAGGACGACAACAAGGAGGTGGAGAGGTTTAGCCCGGGGTACAAGGAGTACATCGAGCCAAGTTTCGACAACAATAATTCTGATGAAGTGAGTGACATCTACATCTGCCATGATGTCTATGATCCACCAGAGATCAACTAGGCGGTAATGAAGAGAGAGAAGGTCACAAGCCGCATGGAAAAAGGCGTGTGGAGATGGTCAAGTTCATCACCACGGACCCCATGTCGCACAAGCGTAAGGAATTACCTAATATTGGTGTAGGTGCTAGCAATGGAGTGACAGTGCCACTCTTGAAGCCTACTATTGGTGCTCGTATGAGGGTGAAGCCTCAAGAAGAGTGGAGGAACGGTTTCCACTTCCCTGATCCATCAATCATGGATGAGGAAGAAGAAGCTGCTCCTAGGACCAAGGACCGCGTGAGAGCACTGTAGATATATCAGAAGCAGGAGCTACTCCATCATGTCGAAGTCCGTCACCATCTGAAGGAGATAGAGAAAAAGGACGATCTTCTCAAATTGGTGACTAAACTCGTGGATAAAGTGGACACTTCACAATCTGATTTGCGTAGCTGCTACAGCCGCATCACCTCTCTGGAGGATACCAACATGAAGCTACGCACCGTGGTGTTACATGCCATGGCACCACAGTGATCTATAATAATCACGGTATCAAATAATCGCAAGGGATTATTTGATCCCGCCTGGCTTGATTCGAAGCTTGGGGAGATCTGTAAGACGTTGTAATCTATCTTATAAGTTTTACATTACTATTTTAGTTTTGCAATAGTTCAAACTGGAAATAAAGTTTGCATCATTAGAATTCCCTTCAGGAATAGTCAATCCCCTTTATTAAATTCCGAGTTTATTATCATATATGGAGCAATATTGAGTTTGTTTTTGTCCTATTGGATATATGAATGGCTTGAGTATAATTTACTTGCACTTGATGATAGCAATAGGATAGCAATAGGAGTCTTCCACACTATTGGTATTAATGTGACATACAAAGATATTTTGGTTAATATGTTGTAAGTACATATGTTAATTTACAAAGAAAGAAAAATTATCTAATCAGTTATGTTGAAAAGGAAACCTTGAATAAAGGAGAATTAAAAGTGTTATCAAATTAGAGTGAGAACAAGACGAGGTAGAATATTCAAGCTATAAAGATTGCTTCATATACAATTGGAATTTGGTAATTGAGATCGTTAAACTTTGAATTCCTACATGAAGTGGAATGTATGCCTAGCTCCTTTGCACAGCACTTAAACAAAAGTGTGAGCTTACATATATAAAGAAAAAGAAAGAACAAAAGGGGGGAAGAAGAAAAATAGCGAATGTGCAAAGAGCAAATAGGCATACACCACTACATTGTAGTATGACAAAGAGACGTTTTGAGATTTTGAATCCCAAGTGAATATTTTAAAACTAAAACACTTGAGAGTACCTCGCTAACTCATTCGGTTGAACTGAATACGTTTACATCATATGGAGAGTCATCTTTTGTGAATTGTTAAATGCTAAGGTGTGGAAGTGTTCTAATATTATTCGGACGATTTGAGTAAGGTACTATTCATGAACTTATTCCTATGTATCATATATGATAAACACATGCTACAACTGCCTAATTTATTTTACCGACTCAGCTTCATGAATATGAGGATCACATCCATTAAAGCTAACTTGCTCGGGACAAGTAAGAATCTAAGCTTGGGGAAGTTGATGAGTGCATATTTGCATCATGTTTTATATTATTATTTTGCATTGTAGATGTAGGATATTCGTATTTTATGGCGCTCGCATGCACATTTTATGTCTATTTTCACCAGGATCGGGATAGACGATGGATACAATGGACACAATTCTTGGAGCAGTTGTACTAGGGAGAAAAGGAGTCAAAAACAACAAAAATCACTTATTTGGGAAATATCAATAATACCAAAAGAAAACCTGAAGCGATCAAGGCATATAGATGGTTTAACGACCAACTATATGGCGGGATTAAAATTTCCAGCCGTATAGTTGGTACGACCATCGCCTCCTCAAATAGTTTCACCCCGTGCAACTGGATCAGGGAGACGAGATACAGAACAACCAGAAATCAATGAAACCTCACCTCCGGAAGGCATATGGATGGGGAACTCGTCCACCGGGGATCCATCTTCACGCTGCACAGATCTGGGAGAATAAGGCATCGATCTTCATCATCACCTGCTGCATCACCACCATTTTCATCCATCCCATATACATCTTGTCTAGATCTTGTTGTCATTTTCGTACTCGTCGTGGATTTATACAAGTACTATTCATCTATGATAGATTCCATTGTTATTGCCATGATGTTGATTACCTCCATGTCTGAGTAGATCATTAGTTCTTGGGGAGATGGAGAAACCCTAGTATGAGATTGAAATAAGAAAAATTTATTATGATATTCATCGTTGTAACCATGTGTTAGATTGTCCTCATATTGATGTTGGGAGAAGGCGACCTCTCAATATTTGTCTCTTATGGGGACTTGATGGAGGGAACTATTTGTTGGTAGACGGAGGTGTGTTAGCACTTATAATGACTATAAAGTTGTTGGCACTCCTTATGTATCAACTTGGGAACCGAGGAAACTCACAGAACACTATCTATGCCATGGGATACATCCTACGGGATTAAGTCCCTTAATAGCGAAATAGTTCGATTAAAGTCGATTGATGACTGATGTGGTTATGAGGATGATATGACTAGTGGTTGCTGCCTATTTGTCCAAATACGGAGTTCCTCCCACACATACAGAGTTGAGAATGTTCATGATAATAATCTTTACCTTAGTTCCTTATAATGCTAGAGGTGTATCCACTACTCCCTGAGAACGCCTTAATCGCTATTGCAGTTCCAATCTCTTTTACATGCATGATACATACTTTTTGTGTTCAGTTGTTTTACTTTACTTATTGTTGCTCTTATACCAAAAACCCAAAAACACCTTTTTACGCAATACTAGCATTTTATGTTGTCACTTAGGACTTTATTTAGCATTTCTATTGTAGTATTTATTTCAAGAGTTATTAGACTTCAAACTCCTGCTCCCTGTGGGATCGATATCTTTATTTCAAAACTAGCTACAAATGATCTGTGCACTTGCAATCATCAATGTGATGGCATTTAATACAAATGCTTCTCCTTACACGGAGTGCGTCTTAGCAGTGAGCGACCTCCTCCCCTATCATGAGAGTCAATTTGCCACCAGAGACAAGCCACCGGAGCACTGTGACTTGAAGTCGGAACATCCTTTCCATTCGACGATTAGCGGGTCCCTGGCGACCCACCCCGTCAACCGGTGGAAGCCCTTTGTCAGGACCAAGGGAATAGAGGGGGCCACTTCTTCGTCGGCACCAGTGTAGTTAGTTGAGCTTGCGTCATGTAAAAACGTTTCTGTGTAATGGCCGGTGCAGATGAGAGCAAAATGTACTTGTAAAATATTTTGATGGCTAATCAAAGTGCAAGTGTTTTGCTACAATTCCATTCACTCATATTAACTTGATATTTTGGTCATTTGGTTAGCATTTTTGAGCATTACGCAGTCATGGGTATCGTGCGAGTCCCCGAGCGTGTTTGCCTATAAAAGTCAGTTGTGAGAGCATTGGTTAGCGTGGGCTATACGAGTGGTTTGTTTTGAAGCTATCTAAGTAGCTTAGGTTGACTTCCCGTGACTCTTGGATTCAGTCGTGTGGCAACCCTAAGGTGTACTCTGTACTTGGTGTTTTCCCAAAACACGTGCGGGCTCCAGTTGGTGAGTCCCCGAGTGTGGTAATTAAAAATTCGAATCGTAGGCCCAAGGTAGGTAAGGACGTAGTGCGTTGTTTATCATGTAGTGCGTTTCTCCTCTTAGTTTGGGAAGCCAGTCGCTTGGCGACTCCAAGGCATGCTCTCATACTTGGTGTGTTCCCGAGTCACGTATGGGTTCGTTTTGGAGAGAGTCCCCAAGCGTGTTACTTAACTATTAGAGTCACTATGCACAAGGGTGAGGAGGATAGTGTGTTGTGGGAAGCACGGTCGGTCATCTTGGCTCGGGGAGCCAGTCGCGCTAGGCGACTCCGATGGTGGCTCTGGGTTGGCGTTTTTCATGGATGGTGCAAGGCCTGAGTGACTTTCGGTGCCCTTGAACCACACTACTTAGCCGTGTCGGTCGCTCAACCAAGGGTTGACTACCGTAGTTAGCGTATTTTTTGAACGTACGAGTGCGATTGGCACAAGAAATGGCGAGTGGACACAATTTGGGCAGATAGTATTTTTATTCAGCAGTGGTACAGAGGAGTACAAATTTTAGTTCTAAGATGGCCGTCGCCTCGGATGTCGGTGAGGTAGTAGGCGTCATTGCCTAGGACTCGTCCGAAGGCGATTGGTCCCTCCCATGGAGGGGAGAGCTTGTGCATACCCTTCTTGTCCAAGATGAGTCGTAGGAAGAGGTCACCCTCCTAGAAGGTGAGAGTCTAGACTTGGCGGCTGTCGTAGCGGTGGAGCCCTTGCTAATAGATGGCGGTGCGGGAGCGAGCAGGTCACTTGCTTCATCGAGCAGGTTGACCCCATTTGACGGGTGACATCGTTGTCCTCCTCCACGTAGTGAATGACTCGAGGCGATTTGTCCTTGAGATCGGTCATTATGATGACCTCAACACAGTACACCATGAAGAAGAGGGTGAACCCTTTGGATTGGTTGACAAAGGTGCGAGTGCCCCATAGCATGAGTGGATCTCTTCGACCCAGCATCCTGACATTCACTCGAGGGGGACCTACAGTCTTGGCTTGAGGGCGTGGAGGATGCTCTGATTGGCGCGCTGGGCTTGGCTATTCCACTCTAGGTGGGTGACTGAGGCGAGGTCGATTCGGATGCCATGATCCTCGGAGAAATCAGCCATGGTGCCCTTGGGGAAGTTGGTTCCATTGTCAGTGCTGATATTGTGCCGGTAGCTGTGCCATTAGATCAGCTCACGGAGGAATTTCATGGCGGTCTTGCCGTCGCACTTCTTGATGGGCTTCGCCTTGACCCACTTTGTGAACTTGTCTACTGCGACCAGGAGGTGGGTGTAGCCTGATGCTGCAGTCTTGAATCACCCCACCATGTCGATGCCCCAAACGGCGAATGGCCATGTAATGTGGATGGTCTTGAGAGTCGAACCAGGGATGTGCGTATGATTTGTGTATTTCTAGCACCCAACACATCGCTGAATGATGTCGGTGGCATCGGCATGTGTGGTGAGCCAGTAGTGGAGATAGGGCAACGTCTCGGGCTGCTGCACTTCTTCCCAGTCGGCGAGGAAGTCAGCTAGGGCTTGTGACTGGATGGCTTTGTGTGGCTCATACTTGATGTTGTGGACGCTAATTTTGACGGACCATTTGGTGACTCGCCTAGTCGCATCGCGATTGCGGATGATGTCTTGCAGTGAGGCGGAGGAGACAACCATGATAGGGTGCTCATCGAAGTAGTGAGGGAGCCACTACTGGGCTCGGAAGACCGTGCATACCAATTTTTGATATTGCGGTTAGCGTTGCCTCGAATCAGTGAGGACCTCACTGAGGTAGTAGACGGCGCGTTGCACGGGGCACTCCTTGCCCTCTTTAGGTCGCTTGACAACCATCACGATGCTAACAACTCGATTGGAGGCCGTGACGTAGATGAGCATTGGTTCCTTCTCCGTAGGAGCAACGAGTACTGGCACTGCGAGTAGCACCTCCTTCAACACTTTGATCATGCTGTCAGCCTCATTGTCCCACACGAATGTGGGGTTTTGTAACTACCTCGGTGAATTACGCTCTTAGTTACATGCCTGGATGAGCGAAAGTGGTTAAAATAGTACGGTGGGGCCCGGGGCCACTCACGGTAGACCTTTCGGCCGTCCTAACCACTTTCAGAGCATCGGGACAAGAACGAGCGGCGTAATCGACAGGCGAAGGGATCAACTACATACGCAAGTGAGTATGTATGCAAGCAACATACAACAGTCCTCAGAGCCATTCCATCTAAAAGAAATAGAAAATATTGCAATGCCATACGGCAAGATTCAAATATCCTAGATAGAGATAATATTTTTAGGATAGCTCCTCATACATCAAACATCAGAGTATTAGGTGGAAGCGGAAAACAAGATCCGAGTACAGATAAGAAGCAAGTCGGCATAAGATGCCACATAAATAAACACATACTGCCCACAGATCTCACGGATCCCCGTTCCCGGAATCTCTATACCGAGTGATTGTTGCCAACATCATCCGTCTCCTCCACCCAGTATCCATCTTGCGAGTACACCTGTTCATTTGAATCAAACAATTTATCGTGTGACACCCTAGGGGTACTCAGCAAGTCTTTATGCCTCTAAAGGGGACACAACCTGGGGTGACGCAATTGCAGCAAAAGATAATATCTAGCAAGTCTATAGATACTCGTTAACCATCCGCCTAACCAATGATATACGGATGTCCGTGAATTAAGAACAACAGTTATAACAGTATAATTAACAGATCCATCCTCCTCCCCGCTTACCAACGAGGAAGCAGACGAACAACCCCCATCCGTTGGTAGTTTTATTAACCATTCCATGAGTATTGCACTATTTAATAGTCAGGTACTTAGTAATTTTAAAAGCAATACTTTAGTTAGACTTGTCTATGATCGAGAAACTGTGCTCCAAGTCGTCCATAACCGCGGACACGGCTTTCAGATAGATTTACCCTGCAAGGGTGCACAAATAGCAACACACACTCGAAGCAACTCAAAACCCAACGAGGCATTCACGACAAAGCGATCATAGGATTCAATAATATTTCAAGGTGGCACCCCATTAAGCTACCCGCAACGAAGCTAGCTAACTCCGAGATGGACTCAAGGTTTGTGTGGACGGTGGTAAACGACTGGGAACCCGAAAATGTGACTGGGCTTGTTGATACAGCGAAAACGTGTCACGATCCAAAACAGTACAGGTGCTCCACGCACAATCATAAATAAACAGTAAACATGGCATAAGTACAGGATAGTAATAAAAACCCAAACTAATTGTGGCCCCAAGAAATAGAAATGAATCAAGCTCTAGCTCAGGGGGGTCCATAAGGGCTCCCGGATGTGGATAGTGCGAATAGTCAAGGAACAGGAATCAAGTACTCGGGGTCCTACGAGACACAAGTGAGCATGAAAAACCAAATAGCAGATATAGCTCACTAGTGCCTCTTTCATTAGTTATCCCATTACTACTCAGGTTAAGTTGTTTAGGTACCTCGTTATACATCAGACACTCACATACCCTACACATGCCTTTCTACGTCTCGCATGGCTCAAACAACTCCTGTAGTAATTGCTCATGGGATGGAGGAACAAGCTTCGGTGGGGTTTAAAAGTAAAGGCTATGCAATACTTGGGATTCAATTTAATGCAATCTTGACTCAATGATGCAAGAATAAGATAGAGGCAATAGGTATTATATGTATGCAAGCATGTGGTCTATTCGAAGCAAGAGATGGATCTGGGTAGAACTCCTGTGATTCCTGATAATTCTCCTGTTGGGCGTCTATTCGAAGAAGAACCAAACAAACAAGGCCCACATAAATAAAGTGCACAAGCATATGGAGTTATATGCGACAAACAAACAAGCATGCCATGATGAATGATGCACAATTTACATGGCATGAAAGTAGCATGGCATGGTGAGGTGTGGGGTACAAGAATAAAGCATTTTATTATCTCTTTAGTCAAGTTTTATTGCCATAAACAGTTCTGATTTTTAATGATGACATGATGCATGCTTCAATTCAGAACAAGGAACGCATAGATAGAACGGGCTCGTCGCGCTGATCGATTTAGACATATTATTTGTTGAATTTGGAGTTATAGAATTAAAGTTATTAATTTATTAAGAAAAGGGCATTTTATTGTAATTTTAATCACCTCGAAAATTTAAAGTGCTCAAACAATATTTTGAATAGCATATTTTAATTCCTCACATTTTTCTGATTCAAAAACATATATCATTTGTATTATTTGGGTTTTTAATTTAAAAGTTATTTTGAAACAGATTTGAATTTGTATTTAAACATTTTCTGAAAAAGTTTAATCAAAACAGATAACAGGAAAACTTTTGTTACCCAGCCCTACTCTAGCCCCAGTCACAGACAGGTGGGGCCTGAGCTGACTGGACGAACTGGCGCGCTGAAAGATTTTTACACCGCGGGGAAGACTAGCTGCAGTGACTGATGGGTGGGACAGGCCAATGCGCGGGGCCACACACGGGCGCGCCAGCGGGGCCTGCCATGTGTGGGATCCGGGGGAGCGTGGGTTGGGAAACTCAAAACCACGGGAGCCTTCTTGCAAAACCACACAGGGGCTGACTCGTGGGGTCACTAGGGCTGCGAAGGACATGGGCGTGATCGACAAAAGGTGCGGGGGGGCTTTCTGCAAATCTGCTACGGCTGTGTACTGAACCCACGCGTACTGAACCGCGATGGTCCCAACGGCGGCGAGGTTTTCCAGCGAGGTTTACGGCGGAACAGTGGCGTATCTCGCGTTGCCTCCAAAACAAAACGAGGAGAGGGGATCACCAGCTACGGATCTTATTCAAGATGGAACATCGGAGATGGGCTGTACCGTACGGAGTGCCTCGGGGAACAGCGGGGGAGCGCACGGTCTAGACTGCTCGTCGGCGGGGCACTTCACCGGCGGGGCCAAAATCGGGCGGCGCTCGGCACGTGGAGAGGAGGAAAAGGGGAAGGGAAAAGAGGGTAACGCTCACCTCGTCTGATTCCCCCGGGAATCAGAGGATGGGATGGCCGGAGCGAAGGGGGACGACGAGGTCGCGGCGGTGGTGCATAGTTCACCGGCGAGGGGACAGCTCCGAGCGGGTCTAGCTCCTCCTAGCAGGCTGGAACGACGCCAAGATCCGCGGCGGTGCTTCCCGGCGAGTCCTAGGTCACTAGCTAGGACGGGATCGGCGTCGTGGGGCTCTGACCGGCAGTGGGCATGGCACGCAGGAGAGGAGGGAGAGGGAAAACAAGGACAGGCAGCTAGGGTTCAGCAGCGCGGCGCGATACGATAAGGGCGGGTAGGTCACGCGTTCGGCGTGCTTGCTGACGCAGATGACGGCGGGGACGGCCACCTGCCCGCTGCCGTCTGTCGCTGAGCAGAGAGGGGAGGCGATGGAGAAGAGGAACAGAGGGAGACGGCGTAACGGCGAAGGGGTATGGGCTAGGGAAAGAAAAGGGGCGGCCCAGGAGGAAAAGAAGGGGCGGGCCGGAGCTGCTGCTAGGCTGCGACCAGGTAGGGGTGGGCTGCTGCTGAGGCTTTTCTTGTTATTTTATTTTTATTTATTTAATTTTTTTGTTTTTGTTTTGTTGCAGATTGAAGCAAGCTCATAAAAGGGACAAGGAGATGGATATGGAAATTTTTGCAAATTTTGATTAAAGGGACAAGGAGATGGATATGGAGTGAGGTGAGGATCTTGGTGCACATGGCAAGAAACAGGATCAAACAAAGAGGAAAAGAAATGGGGGGTTTTGTTGATGCATAACCAATATGATGAGGGCTTAGCAAGAGCAATAAAGAAAGATCCAACTCGAGTGGTTTCACAAAGACCCATGCTCCATTTCCAAAAGTACAAACATAACCAAAGAATAGAATGGTGGTGATTTGCATGGCCCATGCATGGGCATTAATGCTAGGTTTTATCTTGTGAAAACAGAATAAATGACCATGGCATTTATACATATGCATTCCAAAATATGGTGTAGAGCCAAGCTAAAGGAAATAGAATTGGATCCAACTCAACTTGGGCATCAAGCATTTATCAATATTCAAATACAATATATCAAGAGCCAAATACAATTAATAATGCATATGAGAGAAGAACCAAAAGGAAAAGGTTTTTATATGATGCTCAAATGCAAGGTGGCATGATGACATGAGCATGATATAATTATGATGCAACAATTATATGTAGGAAGTAGCCATTATATAGACTAGGCTAGTAGCATTGCAATTGTTAGACAATTGGGATGCTACAGGTTCTTCCGCATCAATCGGTAGAGAGGTCATGCCTTCTTACCAATCCGAGGGATGAAGCGACTAAGAGCTGTGACTCGCCCTGCCAGTTTCTGTACATCATGCTGGCACTTGGGCTTCCCGAGTCGTGAGATGGTGTTGATCTTGGAGGGTTTTACTTCGATGCCTCATTTAGAGACCATGTACCCTAGCAGCTAGCCGGTGGGCACACCAAATGTGCACTTCTCCGGGTTAAGCTTGATTTGATACTTCCGCAGATTCGTGAAAGTGTTGGCTAGGTCAGCGAGTAGATCGCTCTGGCGAGTAAATTTCAGCACCACATTGTCAATGTAGACATGGATGTTGTGGCCAATTTGGCTCGCTAGGCACTCCTGCATGCACCATTGTAGGTCTCTCCGGTGGTCTTGAGGCCAAACGTCACCGCAGTGTAGCAGAAGGCTCTGAACGACATGATGAACGACATTTTGTCCTCATCCTCGGTGGCCATTTTAGTCTCATTATAGCCGGATTATGTGTCGAGGAAGCACAGTGAATCGAACCCCGTGGCAAGTCGATGATCTAGTCGATGATGGGACAACAAGCTCCTCGTTTGGTCAGGCGTTGTTGAGGTTGGTGTAGTCGATCCACATCCTCCAGGTGTTATTCTTCTTCAGAACCAGGACTAGGTTAGCCGGCCAATTAGAGTACTTGATGGACCGAATGAATCTTGTGGCGAGTAGCCACTGCACCTCTTCAGTGATTGCTCAGTGGCGCTTTTCATTGAAGGCCCGTAATGACTGCTTGATAGGTCGCGCCTTTGGGTTGACGTTCAATTTTTGCTCAGCGAGTTCCCTCGAGACACCAGGCATGTCAGATGGCTTCCATGCGAAGATGTCACGATTCTCACATAGGAATTCAATGAGTGCACTTTCCTATGCGGGACTCATGTTGGTTCCCACGGTGACCTTCTGGCTCGAGTCGCCTAGAACGAGCTCAAAAGTGCGAGTGTGCATGGAGGCCTCGAAGGTTGCCTGCGCGACACTGGCTGAGGTGGGCTTCTTCAGGATCATCCGGTCGTCCTTATCAATGCCACGCGCATATTTCACGAGTTCCTCCACTTGCTTTATTTCCTTGATGATGACAATGTCGGCGAGCTTGGCGCTGTTGTCCTCACATTCCACGGTCATATCGAGGTCGCCGTGGACGGTGATGATTCCGCCTGGCCCTGGGAGCTTCATCATGGTGTACGCATAGTGGGGGCGCCATGAATTTTGCGAATGCTGGTCGCCCCAGGACACAGTGATACAGACTATGGAAGTTCACCAACTCGAAGATGATTCGCTCAGTGTGGAAATTGGTTGGTGTGTCGAAGGTGACTGGAAGCATCACCTTGCCGATTGGATATGCCTTCTGAACGGGGATGATGCCATGGAAGGTTGTGAGGGTCGATTCGACCATCGACTGCGGGAGCTGCAGTTTCCTGAAGGTGTCCAGGTACAGTATGTTGATGGAGCTCCCGTCGTCCATCAATGTTTTGGGGAGCCAGTAATCAACCACTTTGGGCTTGACGACCAGGCCGACTCACCCTAGGTACTCGATCTTGGGCGCGTGATCTTTGCAGCTCTAGGTGATGCTTTGGTCGGACGAATTGAGCTAACGCGGAACATCCACTTGTGTCACCACCTTCACGGTGATGGCGTAGGCAAGCACCTTCTTCTCGTGATTGGTGTCGAGCTTGGTGATTGTATGCAACGAGCCGACTTGGTTGCCGAAATGGCCAGCATTGTCGTTGTCCCTTGGCGGGTCGTTATTGGGGACTTCCCTTGCTCGCCTTGCCTTCTTGATATCTTTGAGAGAGTGCTAGTTGGCGGTGCTGTGAGTGGCGAGCTTCCCCTCCCTGCTGTGGTAGACATAGGGTTGGTTGAGCAGAGCTGCGGAGTCAAATTGTGGCCTCGTGGGGTTGTTGGCACAGAAGTTGCCTCCTTCGCACTAGTTTCCTTCGTCGCGGCAGAATTGTTTGGGGTCGCGCTGCTCTTAGTTGGTGTTGGCGATGAAGTCGACCCTTTCGTCACTGCGGTGCTTGCCGGTGAGGCGGGTGTTGCTGTAGTGCAGTTCGCGGTGCCTTCCGTTGTCGTGGCCGACCAGCGGTGTCTTCCACCCGACTCGTCGTCTGAGTCTTTGTTGGGGTCTTCCTTCGCACAACGCTTGGCGATCTTGTGGAGGTCGGGGATGTTGTCGAGCATCCGGTATAACCTCTTGATCTTGGCGACTAGGGGTTCGTACCGGCACGCGTTCTTGAAGCAGTGGATCGCCGTGTCCAGATGGATACCAGAGGTGTTGATCCACAGGTCCTGCCTTGGACCGAGTGACAAGTCGACTCGCGCGGTCCGTGGATACAAGGTTCCAGGTCCTCAATGGTGATGGCGCGGGTGTAGGAGCCCTCGAAGTGCCTGACGAAGGTGTCTCGCATATCTTCCCATGAGTCGATGTTGTTCTCGGGGAGAGTGTTCATCCATTAGAGAGTCACTCCCTCCATCATTAGGGGGAGATAGCTAGCGGCAAGTAGATCTGTACGGCCGGCGATCCCCATCGCCATGAGGTATGTGTCGATCCACACTGTTGGATCATCCGTGGGGTCGTACTTCTCAATGTCCTTTGGTGCTTTGAACGTAGAGGGGTATTTCTTGCCTCGGATCATTGGTCCGAAGCACTGTCAGCCGATTCGGCTAAGGGATCCTCCGGGCTCGGGTTCTCGGTCGCCGCGGTTGGAGAGGGTGTTCCCCAGGTCATGTTGCTGGCGAGCTCGCCAGGCTTGGTTGTTGACGATGTGGGTCCACGTATCGATCGGCTGACCGTTGGCGACGACCATGTTGTGCACTAGTTGCAACTCGTTGGTGGAGTTGGTGGGATTTTCCTCCCAAGATTGGAGCTACTGGGGCTCAGGTGTGGGTAGTTGACAGTGTTAGCGACCGTGGGGCAACCGCTCGAGGCCGCACGGCTACTAGTCGAGCCAGAGTATATCCGCCCCCGCGGGTCGATCCCCGTGACTTGTTGCTCGACTACCCTGGCGAGTAGGGACTGAGCGTACTTGACCTGCAGCATGCCCTCTCCCATGATGTTGAGGTTGGTGACTACGGCCTGCCCCGCGATGATGTTGTCCATCAAGGTGGGGTAGAGTGGGAGCCTGTTGCCGTTGAGCTCCTATGGCGTGATCAAGATCCACGGCTGCTCCGGAGGAGGCGAGCGGTGGGGTGGTGGTGGAGCTCTATGCGCGCAGGTGCCCCGGGTGTCGTGCGACTGCCACCCGGTGGTGCGTTACAGCTGTGAACGAGCTCAGTTGCGTGTGCGTGGTCACGCTCGTCATCGAAGTTCATGGTGTGCCCCTGAACAGAGGGGTTGAGGCAAATCCTAATGCAGAGCTTGTGGTAGATCTATAGCTCTCGTGCCGTTTGTCGCTTGAGGCGAAATTCGGCACTCGGCCTGTTCCCTGACCTTTGCCGCCTCTAGCTGCTGGTGGTATTCTTCGACCTGCATTGCCGTCGCTGTCACCAGGAGGGGCATGGTGAAGGGATCCGGAGGCGTGCTGCTACCCGCCATGTAGATGGCGTTGTAGCAATTGGATCTGGCTCGCACCTCGTCAGGGGATTCCGATCCTGAATCAGAGTCGAAGATCCCGAGGATGTAGGGGTCCTCGAAATCCCTGGTGTTTGTTGGAGCCCTAGCATCTGGGGTGCCACGTCCCCGCGTTGGACGTGCCCTGCAACCTAGGAGTCCTCGACCTCTAGAGGTGGGAGGCCTCTTGAAGGGACCAAACCGGGTTGGCATCACGAGGAATTCTCCCAAGGGAGAATGGTGAATGCCATGACATCATGTAAATGTCCTCGAGCCTCGGATAACCTTAGGTACGCCCGTGGAAGGACAGTAACTACACCACGCAAAGCACAAACTATAACCCCGACAGCAAGTATAGGACTTTCGCAGCGTCAACCGCCTCGGAAAATAGAACCTGGTCAACCCTCCTTTTGCACGGCAAGGACAAGTGATCTAGTGGAAAGAGGCTCTCCAAGATGTTGTTTTAGTTAAAAGGAGGAAAAAGTAGAGGGCGCCAGATGAAGACAAGCAACATCGGAAAAGGACACTTTACAAGAGAACAGGGTGGAGCACGGTGAGCTGGACCAAGTCTGTGTAAAGTAGTCTCCTAGACTAGGGTCACGGGGGGTGGCAGTGTGGGCACCCTACCCACTCATGAACCAGGGGAAGAAGCCCGACGCCGCCCTATATAAGGAGCCCTTCTCCTACCTTGTATGGGGACGGATCCCAGAGATCTAAAACCCTCTAATTTCATCCACCATTGTAACGTCGTGAGACAAGCAAGCAATACAACCAAGCAAGAGTAGGAGATTTACCTCCTCACAAGGGTCCTGAACCTGGGTAAAAAACCCCGGTGTCAACTCTCTGTCGTGCATCCTCTCCGCCGCCGTAGCCGTCTCCGAACTCCTTCGGAATCACGTGTTTAGCCCCCTCATGAACCAAGGGATCGTTGAGCCCTAGTTCCTTCGCGGGACAAATCTCCAACATTTGGCGCGCCAGGTAGGGGGATGAGGTGCGTTTTCAAGATCTTCGACGACCTCGGGAACATGTCAGCCGGCAACGAGACTAATGTCAACCGGTCTCTCCGTCATGTGAGAAGCAAAGCCCAGACGGAGCCGGCCCTGTAGCGCACCGTCTCCGAGCAAGTCCCATGGACGGAGGATGAGGGGGGCTCCTCTTACCACCCATCGCAAGAGCCGACCCCCTCCTCGCGCGATGTCACGTTGCTCTCCCGCATCGCATCTACTCGCGGCCACCCCGAGCCGGTCACCTCGGAGGCCGCCAAGCACAAGGTATGCAAGCTCCTGGACCACCCGCCGGCCGAGCAAGGCTAGGAGAAGTGGCGCGACCAGATCGCTGAGCTCCTCAACGCCAGCACCCTCTCCCCGGAGGGCCCGAGGGCTCGGGCCGCGGGCGAAGAGCCAGGGGCTAGGGGCTCGCTCCCGCCCCGTCGATGCAGGGGTGCGGCCAAGCTGGGTGACACCTCGCCACTTCCCGCAAACATCTGCTAGATCATCCTGCCTCCGATCACCGTGGCATCGCCATGCGAGCGCGAGGACTGCCTCGCCGAGGAAATCGCTGCCACGAGGCAGCACAACCGCGCGGACCTTGACAATGGCAGGGCGGTGTAGGCCAATGGCTACCTCACCTTTACCAAGAACCTTCACCACGTGGTCTGGCCGCACAAGTTCCGCCCGGAGACACCGGCGTGCTACGATGGCACCACGAACCCGTGCGAATTCCTCCAGCTTTACACCATGCGCGTCAAAGCGGCAGGAGGAGACGACCGTGTCATGGCGAACTGCTTTCCCTGTGTCTAATGGAGGCGGCTAATACCTGGCTGATGATCCTCCCCGAGGAGTCAATCGACTCATAGGCGGAGGTGAGCTCCCTCTTCATGTCCAACTTCAAGGGGACCTACGAGCACCCGCTCACCTACTACAACCTCTGCCAGATATGTCAGTAGCCTGGGGATACCCTCTTAAAATTCCTACAGAGGTTCAGTCGAGTCCGCAACAATATCCCAAAGATCTCAGACTCCAATGTCATCACTGCCTTCTCCAAGGGCGTGAAGGACATCAAGATGAGGGAAAAGATTGGGATTTGGGGCGAGAGCTTCACCACCGCCACCGAGCTCTTCGGCATGGCCGAGAAGTGCGCCAAGGATGAGGCAGGGCGGATGTTTGGCCTCGTGGAGGCATAAACCACTCCCAAGGCCTCTGGTTTATCCAAGGCAAAGAAAAGGAGGCCAAGTGCAAGACCGCCACTGTCCTGGAGGCAGAGCCGGATCGGAAGAGCCCTCGCGAGGGGGCTAGCGAGCGAGAGCGGGACGAAAGATTGTACTGCCACTTCCACAAGAAGCCAGGCCACCCCACTGATGACTGCTATGAGCTCAAGAAACTCCATGACCTGCGCATCAGCCAGAGAAAGGGAAGGCCGGGAGATGAGCGAGGTGGCCAAGGCGGGGGCAACTAGGGAAGAAACCGCTGGAACAACAAATGCGGCAGGTGTGATGCCCCTCCGGCGGCCACCAATCCAATGCCACGCAACAGCATCCACACCCATAGGAGCAAGGGCGCGCCAAGGATCCTGGGGGCTACCAGGTGCTACAAGGTGCTATAGCTGGCATCCTTGGTTGTGCCCAAGCCCCGATGTCCAACCGGCACTTGAAGCTACTCACACGCGAGGTCGTAGATACCAGACCAGGAATCCCCTCACCAAAGCTCAGATGGTCCCAGTGCGCCATCACCTTTGATGCCAATGACCACCTTATCTCCACAGGTCCTATGGGCACACTCCCCCTGATCTGCACCCCCACCATCAACAACATCGCCGTTGCGAAGACCCTCATCGATGGAGGCGCGGGCATGAACGTGATCTCCACCGAGACCTTCGCCCAGCTGCAAGTGCCTTAAAATAGGATAATGTCGACCATGCCATTATCCGGGGTGACAAGTGGATCCACCATACCCATCGGGCAGGTGCGCCTCTCTGTCACATTCAGAACACGCGACAACTACCGCACCAAGCTCGTTGACTTTGATGTGGCACACATCAAACTTCCATACAACGTCATCCTCGGCTACCCTGTGCTGGCCAAGTTCATGGCCACCACTCACCATGCCAACAACATGTTGAAGATGCCTGGCGGCAGGGGCGGAGTCATCACGGTCTGTTGCGACGAGGTGGAAGCCTTACGCTCCCTGGAGCATGCCTACAAGACCGATACTGCCAACTATCCCGAGGATGTGGATGCCATGGACTATGTCGGAGGCTCCACCAAGAGGAAGCAGATGATGGCCCAGGAGAACGCCATGGCAAAGAGGGCAGCAGCCGCGCTAATCCCACCTCATAAGGGACGGGGCATGACCAGTTCCCGCGACCTCAAGAGGGGATCGGGAGCTTCCCCTCCCGTCCTCACGACGGATGAAGTGCCTCCTGAGGACGGCGACGGAATGAGGACCCTAGACTATACCCAGGGCACGTACTGTGCCTGGTACCCTAGTGACGGCAGCTAAGAGGCTAGATGGGCCGGCAGACCGGGCTGCAGGAAGGTGGACAGACCTCTCCATATGGCGCACTTGACTCCGCGACTTTTTGAAGGTGAACCCCAAAAATCCCTCACCCCTTGTGGTTTTGCCTCTCGATTAGACCCTGTGCGAGCCATGGTGGCGTTTGTAATAAGCATGTACTACTGGCGCTTCCTTGGATCTTGTGTTGCGCGCATGTTTGGCTATTTAGTTTTTCTTCGAAAAAGCATTTTCTCCAAAAAACCGCACCACCAGATTTCCCTCACACGCTCCACGTGAGCAGGGGCTAGGGACGGTACCCTTCACCGGGCCAGCTCCTTGTCAGCATCAGGGCCTAAATTGCCGAGCTCTGAACTCACCGGATAGCCCCAGTCATGAGTTACCTTGTCGCACGGTTCCTAGTGCCTAAGATCCTCGTGCGGCGCATGTACAGGCCTCTAACGGTGGGTGCTCTTTCTCTACGGCCCTCTCCGGGTAAGGTCTACGTCGAACCACGTCAGGACCTAAAGTGTCGAGCTCTGAACTCCATGGCTCGTTCCTCGGCCGTGAGTTACCTCACCCATGGTTCCTGACCTCGTTTTTATCCTTGTGACGGCTCATGAGGACCTATTCCTCCACAACACGAGGTCGTCAGGACCTAAAGTGTTGAGCTCTGAACTCCATGGCCCGTTCCTCGGTCGTGAGTTACCTCACCAACGGTTCCTGACCTTTTTTCTATCCTTGTAATGACTCATAGGCCCTGTTCCTCCTTAGTCCGAGCTCATCAGTTCCAAAAAAGTCGAGCTCTGAACTCCATGACCCATTCCTCAGCTATGAGTTTCCTCACCCATGATTCCTGACCTCGTTTTTATTCTTGTGATGGCTCATGAGTCCATGTTCCTCCATAGCCCGAGCTCGTCAGGACCTAAAGTATCGAGCTCTGAACTCCACGACCCATTCCTCAGTAGTGTGTTACCTAACCCATAGTTCCTGACCTTGTTTTTATCCTCACGATGGCTCATGAGGCCCTGTTCCTCCGCAGCCCGAGCTCTTCATGACCTAAAGTGTTGATCTCTGAAATCCACGTCCCATTCCTCGGCTGTGAGTTACCTCACCCATGGTTCCTGACCTTGTTTTTATCCTTGCAACGGCTCATGAGGCCCTGTTCCTCCGCAGCCCGAGCTCGTCAGGACCTAAAGTGTTGAGATCTGAACTCCACATCCCGTTCCACGATCGAGAGTTACCTCACCCATGGTTCCTAACCTTTTTTTTATCCTTGCGATGGCTCATGAGGCCCTGTTCCTCCGTAGCCCGTCAGGACCTAAAGTGTTGAGCTCTAAACTCCATGACCCGTTCCTCAGCCATGAGTTACCTCACCCATAGTTTCTGACCTTGTTTTATCCTTGCGACGGCTCATGAGGCCCTGTTCCTACATAGCCCGAGCTCGTCATGACCTAAAGTGCCGAGCTCTAAAGTCCACGACATGTTCCTTGGCCATGAGTTACCTCACCCACGGTTCCTGACCTTGTTTTTATCCTTGCGAAGGCTCATGAGGCCATGTTCCTCCGCATCCCGAGCCCGTCAGGACCTAAAGTGTCGAGCTATGAACTCCACGGCCCGTTACTTGGCCGTGAGTTACCTCACCCACGGTTCCTGACATTGTTTTTATCCTTGCGACGACTCATGAGGTCCTGTTCCTCCGCAGCCTGAGCTCGTCAGGACCTAAAGTATCGAGATCTGAACTCCACGGCATGTTCCTCGGCCGTGAGTTACCTCACACATGGTTCCTAGCCTCATCTCTGTCCTTGCGATGGCTCATGAGGCCCTGTCCCTCTACAGCCCGAGCTCGTTAGACCTAAAGTGTCAAGCTCTAATCTCCGTGGCTCATTCCTCGGTCGTGAGTCATCTCACCCACGGTCCCCGACATTTGCAAAAAACTCACACGAAACCCACAAAACCCTCGGCACGGGGGCTGGAAGGAAGAACACCTAATCCTACAGTTTCTCCTCGAGAGGCTAATAGGGTGACCCTGGAGACACCCTCTTCAGCGGTTAAACGACGCAGGGCCAAAACCGTGGGCTCTAAACTTACAACCCTAGAAGGGGGTTAGTTACCTCACCTACGGTTCATCCCCACGGGAGGCGATCGGGAAGGGCATGCGAGCCTCATGAGGCCATGCCCCCTCTCAAGAGGGAGGGCTCTAGAAGTTAACATAGGACCCCTCCACGAGGGTACACGCTAGGGCCTCTCCTCGAGATAACCCCCCGAATCTGCTGCAATCGACGAGCCACGGCTAGCCGCGTGAACACCCTGAGGCCCGATAACCTGGGCTATCCCCTCCAAGGACAGGGGCCTACCCCGCGAGGGCGGCTGCGCGGGCCTAATCAAACGCGGTCCATGGGCGTCAGCCCGGCTTGTTGACCAGAAGGAACCCCGCTAGCTGCACCCCGCGAGTGCCGTCCTCAGGAATCACCTCCACAAGCGCTATGGCTGCAACCTCGCCTCACGAGGGCTCCGTCCTAGGACGCATAACCCCCTGACGGACGCGTTTGATGCCTCTAGGGGACCGTCCCCACAGAGGGAAGGCGCGAACCACCATCACTGACCCCGGCAAGAGGGAGCTACATCACGAACATGCGACAAATTCTAGGCACAACAAAAACAAATAAAAGGAGGGAAAATGGAACAAGGACCTTCACCAGGAAGTTCATCCTAAAGTCTTAGTTACAAAGGCAAAAGGATCCAATCACTTCTTTGGCATCACACCTCCAGAGACCGAGCCCTGCGCATCATGGCAGTGTCGTGGTGGCCACGCCTACTGGGTGAACCAGAGGTGTGGAGGATAGTCTATATGGCACAGCTTCGTGTCGAACACCGAGATGCATAAGTCCCCATTGTCGGCATACCGAAATCATAGCGTGAAGCCACACTGGATGCAGTGCTCGGAGAGGAAGGAACACTAGCCCCCGGAGATGAACTTCTCGCCTCCCGAGAAGGTCATGATGCTCACCTCCCACTTCTCGTGCCCCTAGAGTGGCACAGCTGTGCCATGTCCGGGTGTGCGGTCCCGCGCACGAATCGATTGGGCAGCTTCACCCTCATGAACCAGTCCAAGCCGTCGACGATGACAATGAAGTCGATGACCTGTTCAGGCTCAGGGTCATCCTTGATCTTTATAACCATGGGAGCAAGGGCCGCCAGAGCCGGGGTCTCGGAAGTAGCGGGGATGTGCGGGCCAGATCCAACCTCGGGCCCCTACCGCGCCCTCCGCGGCGAACCCTACCACTCCCACGAGGGCGGTTGCATCCGCGCTTGGCGGGAGTCTCTCCCGATGCAATGCTTGCTTCCGCAGATGCAAGTACGAAAAGAGCTTCCAAGACCGCCGCACCTCCCTCGGCCACTACCGTGGGGTTGCTCGCGGTCGCGCTTCACCAGTGGAGCCTCTACTCCCTCAGCCAAGAAGCTGAGGGGGTGCCATGGAGAGGCGGAGAGGTCTTGACTCAAGAGTGCAAGAGAGGAATGGAGAAGGCATCAGAGTGGGAGAAAAAAGATTCCCTTCCCACCTTTAACTGCGCCAGTCAAAAATACATATCGCTACACCACATGCACGGTATTAACCGCAAGGCCCCACGCGCCGTCACTTTGTTGGAACAACTCCTGGAGCAGGAACAGTGCGCTCCAGATCTACGGACGAGGGCTCATGGTCGATTGGGCTTCACGGCCAGGATTCAAGCAGGCCGAGTCTTCATTGACCAAACAAGCGCAGGGGCCCGTCCATCGTCTGAGGCCGCTTGCCCATTCGGGCCCATGGGGGAACACGTGCGGGCCAAGCGCCCGGGGCTACTCTCAGAGCCCTGGCATCCGGGGTGCCACGTCCCCGCATTGGATGCGCCATGCAACCTAGGAGACCTCAACCTCTAGAGGTGGGAGGCCTCTTGCAGGGACCAAACCGGGTGGGCATCGTGAGGCATCCTCCCAAGGGAGAATGCCATGACATCATGTAAACGTCCTCGAGCCTCGGATACGCTCGGGTACATCCGAGGCAGAACAGTATCTACACCATGGGAATCACAGACTGCAGCTCTGACAGCAATTACAGGACTTCCGCAGCGTTAACCGCCTCGAAAAAGAGAACCCGGTCCACCCTCCTTTCGCAGGGCAAGGACAGGTGATCTCGTGGCAAGAGGCTCTCCCAGTTGCCATTTTGGTGAAAAGGAGGAAAAATCAGAGAGCACTGGATGAAGACAAGCAACGTCCAAACACTTTACAAGAGAACAGGCTGGAGCACGGCGAGTTGGACCAAGTCCGTGCAAAGTAGTCTCCTAGACCAAGGTCATGGGGGGCGGCACTGTGGGCACCCCACCCGCTCATGGACCGGGGGGAGAGGCCTGACACCGCCCTATATAAGGAGCCCTTCTCCTACCTTGTACGGGGATGGATCCCAGAGATCTAAAACCCTAGACTTTCATCCACCATTGTAACCTCGTGAGGCAAGCGAGCAATATAAACAAGCAGGAGTAGGGCCTTTACCTACTCATGTGAGTCCCGAACCTAGGTAAAAACCCCGGTGTCAACTTTCTGCTGTGCACCCGCTCCTCCGCCCTAGCCATCGCCAAACTCCTTTGGAATCGCGTGTTATGCCCCCTCACAAACCAAGGGATCGTTGGACCCTAGTTCCTTCGCGAGACGAATCTTCGACAGTTTTGGAGACTTGCATGATGGAGTCCTTGTGCGACACAGCAATGATGGATCCGGCGGCCGAAGCAGGGGCCGCTGAATCGGCTCCCTTGCGGAGAGCTAGGTCGCTCACGGTCGCGTCGCTGGCGGCCGAGTCGTATTCGGAGGCGATGTGGGTGATGGAGCGGACCTGCTCCACCGAGAGCAGATCATGTGGAGGCGATCCATAGATTATCGCCATTTCCACAGGGTCGATGGCATCTGTGAACCCGACGAAGAGGTTGATGGTGTCGGCTGGCATCACCGCGAAGTGAGTGACCGGACGCGATGCCAGTATGTAGCTGCTCGACTTGATCTGGAGGAATCCTCCGCTTGCAACCATGCGGCTAGTGCCAATCAGCCGGTCGATTGGAGTGTAGGGTCTCGCCGCATATATCAGGCTTGACTAGCCAAGCCCCACGGTGTGTGCCACTATCATGGGAACGGCCACGACAGTCGCTACCAGTGGTAGCGATTGATATGATCGGGGTAAGAGCGAGTCTCCATCCGTGGATCGAGATTGAGAGCAGACACAAGGGTTTACCTTGGTTCGCCCCCCCCCCCCGTAGGTTAAAGACCTACTTCCTGCTAGGTTGTATTATTGGTGAGTGGATTACAAGATCGACGATCTCGGTGGCTAGGTAGCGAGTTGCTTGCATGGAGTAGTTAATAGGACGTAAGTACAATGAGAGCCATAAGGAGGTTTACATAGAGTCGCCTCACTAGGGTTTACAGTATTACAAACGAATCAGTTTAGGTTTCGGAGGCTTTGACCAAATCTGACTAGTCCTAGCTAGAGTCTTGGGCCTCTATATTCAATCTCTCGGCTTCATCCGAAGCCTCCTGTAGTCACTGCACCAGCAGGCCCACTCGTTGTGGTCCTGGGTCAGTCGTATCTCCCTTCTAGGTATACCCTGATTGGCATATCCCCATCATGTTGGAACAAACCAACACAAGTGTTTCAAAGCTCTCAAGGAGCAGAAGTAAACCTCATTATTACACAAATAAAATTGCCACAGGTACGCATGTGATAACCCCCAAGTGTAGGGGATCACCGTAGTACTTCTCAATGTGGAAGTAGGGTATCGATCTGCAGGAGCAAGAAGGAAAAGCTATCTATTCTCTATAACTAAATTGTCACACGTTTTTGGTTGATTATACACTAAACAAGTTTTAAGGAATAAGATGGCTGTTTTAATGGTTGGAAGTTTAATGTAGCAAAACAAGAATATAAAAGTGTCCCAATCCTCTTTAATGCAAGAGGACAAGACACGGGTTTTCTTTTATAGGAATAATGGACATGGGTTCATGGGTTCACTTAATCCTCTCTTCTCCATCTATGGTGATTATCATGTTATGGATATAAAGGTACACACAATTGCAATGTTTTAATGGTTCTTTTATGGTGGCTACATGTCGTAAAACACATAGGTGAAAGAAGTACTCCTTTGTGTTGCTAGGTCACTGTTGCAATAAGGCTAGCATTTGCTTTGTGTCACGCCACACATGATACTTCCCCCTTTTTACTCCTAGATAAAGGATGTTAGGCTGCATTGCTGTCATTCAATACGTATGTCACTGTCACTCAGCCACCCATTACCTTCATAGATCATACTTCTTAATGGAAAATATTCTAAACACTAGTGCAATGATTCATATGTTGTGATATGTTGTTAGTATTATCACATCTCTCTCATCTACCCCCACTTGGTGTTGTCAATCACCTCATGATATGGATAAACAAGGCATTATGTATAGATCTAAACCATTCATGCATCATAGAATATTTCCAAAGTATGACAAACCATACAAGATCCAACACAACGGTAAATGAATAACAAGTACTATCTCATAACATAATATCCACCATAGGAATTACATAGATAGATCCATACTCATGCAAGTCACATCATATGGACTTTAATAGTCATCATACATAGAGAGATTAGATCAAGTTACCACCATAAACCCAAAGGCTAGGGGGTTGACTACTCCCCTCTCATCATAGAGAGTGATGAGGAGGCGTTGGTGAAGGAGGAGATGTGGCCGAAGGCGATTCCGGATGGTGGCGACGAACAGACTCTCTGTTTTTTGTGTTTTCTAGATCCGCCTCTTCTGTGTCAAGGACTCCCCGGGGGATCCTTATATAGGGGTTTTTAGGTCAAGATAACTCCATGGGCGAAAGAATCAAAGCGATCGGACGACCGAGGAAGAAAAGAGGGTAGGTGGCGCGCCCACCTGGGATGGGAGAGCCACCCATTCTCTTTTGGGCCTCCTGGCCCTCCAGGCGAGGTGCTTGTGCTCCAGAGGCTTCTCGTGGATAAATATTGATATTCCCAAAATCTCAGGTCCATTTGACTCTGTATAGGTCCCGAAACTTCAAAAACATTGGAAATAGGGTTTTTCTGCCCTGCCGGGTTATAACCAAAATAAAGGGGATCATTGGTAAATCCCCAAAAATCAATGTAAAACATGGATATAAAATTATATATGATGTAAATATGTGGATAAAAATGTTAACATACTACAAAGTTCATGTATGCATTTTACATGCATCAACATTCTGAAGCTTAACCAATGCTAGTCCTCGAGCATGAAGGTGATAAAAATAAACGTGGACTTTGGAGTTTGTTACTTTTGCTTCTTTCATTATCATGTAAAGTTCATAGGTTCAAATCCTTTCAATGAAACATAATATGAAAGTGTACTATCAAGTTGTAACTTTTGCACATCTGTAAACATGTCAAACAGCCTATTTAGCTTCCAAACTCTATCTCATTAAGTTTAGGATTGATCAATAGTTCATCATTAGTATCTGGTTCCATTTACCCCCATCATAAGCATCTTACTATACTTTATATGCTTTACCCACTTCAAGTTGAATGTCTCATGTCCGTTAACCACAAGAACTCATTATCACATGCTACTCAAGTATAGATCACAAGAAATTTGTTATTATATGCATACAGTTCCAAACAAGGTTCACTAAGGTACCTCTTGCCCCTTTGCATGAAGGACCCTAGGAAGAGACATCCATACTCAGATGATAAGACAAACAGATAAATGAAACATCTCAACATCTTTTTATTTACTATTTGATATGGGGTGGCCCGATCTTCTCAGCAAGCACTTGTCGATGATGATGGTTGATGATACATAACTAGCATGTAGCTATGAACTCTCCCGCTCGAACCCTGATGATAGTGCAACAGCTCTCGAACCCTGTAGGATATTCACAACACCACACTCATGCACACATAGCCGTCGACCACGAACGGTAGTTTGCAACCTACTAATTCCCAGTGGAACAACATATCACACTCAATTGTAGTTGGTAAAATCAATCACAGGTAATTCCAGAGGTTCTATGAAAGAAACAACTCCAAAATAATTTAACATGGTCTAAACCTAACTAGTGTGGTGCCCCATCTATTTAAGAGTTTGGGGGGCTGGCGGCCAAGGTGGGATCCGAGTTGGTCCCACCCAACTAAGATACAAACCGACCCAGAAGGGGTTCGGCCTTAGGAATCTGCCATGGCAGACTTGGACGCGGTTCTGGTGCCGTGGCGGCCGATCGTGCTGCTTTGTGCCGCGGCAGCCTGCCGTGGCAGAGAATGGTGGCGTTTCTCTACCGCGGCAGAGGTGTTCCACGATGTGTTGATATTCCACCTTGTGTGCTTCCTACCTCTCCTCCCTCGCGCATTCTTCATTGATCAACACGCCATGTTCCATTAGCTCCTCGCTCCGTGCTACGCCTTCTTCTCCCAAGTACCTGATAATACAATATTTCAAAGAAATAGGTAGTATAAAATTCTCATTAACTAAAACACCAGGTTCATTAAGAAACAAGTTCACCTATTGTTCTAGTAGCTTAGCATGAGATCTTGTAATTGGTCCAATCCTTATCTCATTGGATTGATCTTTCTTTGCAGGAGTTGGAACATCATTAGTAGTAATTGGGGTAGGTGTAATTGTAGGGATTTCCTCATCCTCTCCCCCCTTCAAAAGGAGTCGACCTCGACGCGCTAAGGTCTTCTCCATCATATGGTGATAAATCAACAATGTTGAAGCTGTTGCTAACTCCACCAAATTGCTCAATAGGTATACCATGTCGTCAGGCTTGAACAACAATTCCTTCCATGCTTGATTCCTTGAAGTGGCAATGTTCTTGCCTTTATTATCAATAGCCTCTCGATTCTTCTCATGAATCTTCTTCACATATTCAGCATGTTTTGATGCCTCCATATCAACTCTCTCATGTAATGGCAAAAGCAACAAATCAAGTGGTGTCAATGGCTTGAAGCCATACACCACCTCAAAAGGACAAAGTTGAGTAGTCGAATGCACACCCCTGTTGTATGCAAACTCAACATGTGGCAAACACTCTTCCCACTCCCGAAAATTCTTATTTATCATGGTCCTCAGCAATTGTGACAATGTTCGATTCACCACCTCCATTTGACCATCTATTTGGGGATGACATGTAGTGCTGAATAGTAGCTTCGTTCCCAGCTTCCCCCATAAGGCCTTCCAAAAGTAGCTCATGAACTTCACATCACGGTCAAAAACAATCGTCTTAGGTACTCCATGTAATCTCACGATGTCCCTGAAAAACAGGTTAGCAACATGCGACGCATCGTCGCTTTTGTGGTAGGCAATAAAATGAGCCATCTTAGAGAACCTAGCCACTACCACAAATGTAGAATCATGACCTCTCTGAGTTTTAGGTAGACCTAGCACAAAATCCATACTAATGTCTTCCCATGTTGTAGTAGGTGCAGAGAGAGGTGTATACAAACCGTGAGGCTTCAGCTTGGATTTCGACTGGTGGCATATAATACAATGGCTCACAAATCTGTACACGTCACGCCTCATCTTGGGCCAATAAAAATGATCAGCAAGCATGAGCAACGTCTTCTCACGCCCAAAGTGACCCATGAAACCACCAGCATGTGATTCCTGCACTAAGAACAAACGCAACAATGATTCTAGAATACATAGTTTGTTAGCTCGAAACAAATATCCATCATGTATATGATACTTATCCCATGCGTTTCTAAGAGCATACAAACGATATGGTTCAGCAAAATCATGGTCAGTTGCATAAACTGCACAAATACTCTGTAATCTAGGAATTTTAACAACAAGATTGGTTAATAGCATGTTTTTCCTAGACAAAGCATCAACAACTACAATCTCTTTTCCCTTCTTATATTTAATGATGTAAGGAAAAGTGTCAATAAACCCAACCCATTTAGCTAATCTCCTATGCAAGTTTGATTGAGATTTCAAATACTTCAATGCTTCATGATCAGAATGTATGATAAATTCTTTTGGCCACAAATATTGTTGCCAAACTTCAAGTACTCAAAAAAGTGCATACAATTCTTTATCATAAATCGGATAATTCAATCTAGCACCAGTAAGTTTCTCAGAAAAATATGCTATAGGGTGAGCCTCTTGCATCAGAATGCCACAAATACCTATACCACTAGCATCACATTCAACTTCAAATTGCTTCGAAAAATCAGGTAATGCAAGTAATGCTGCAGAAGTAAGCAACCGTTTCAATGTATCAAATGCAACATCTTGGGATGCGCCCCATACAAATGGAACACCATTCTTAATCAAATCATTCAATGGTGCATCAATAGTGCTAAAATGCTTCACAAAGCGCCTATAGAAACCAGCTAAGCCATGGAAACTACACACTTGACTCACATTCATGGGAATAGGACAATTCTAAATTGATTCAATTTTAGATTGATCTACTTCTACCCCATGCTTAGATACAACAAATCCTAGAAATATGACCTTATCTTTTGAAAATGTACACTTCTCAAGATTACCATACAGTTTATTATCATGCAACACTTGCAAAACTTGTCGGATAAGATTACAATGTTCAGTTTCGTTGTGGCTATAGATAAGTCTATCATCAAAATATACAACCACAAAATGACCAATAAAATCTCTCAAAACATGATTCATTAATCTCATGAATGTACTAGGTGCATTAGTAAGACCAAACGGCATAACTAACCACTCATGCAAACCAAATTTCATTTTGAAAGCAGTTTTCCACTCATCCCCTTCTTTCATCCTAATTTGATGATACCCACTACGCAAATCAATCTTAGAGAAAATAGCAGCATCACTCAATTTATCTAGCATATCCCCTAAGCGTGGAATAGGATGACGATATTGAATAGTGATGTTATTAATAGCTCTACAATATACACACATGCGCCATGTACCATCTTTCTTAGGCAATAAAATAATTGGAACAGCACAAGGGCTAAGAGAGACATGAATGTACCCTTTATCCAGCAATGCCTGTACTTGTTTCTGTATCTCCTTTTTTTGGGGGATTGGTCCTGTATGGTACATGGTTGGGTAATGTAGCGCTAGGGATCAAGTAAATTTTATGCTCAATGCCACGCAGTGGAGGCAATCTTGTGGGTACATCTTCTAGAAACACATCCCCAAAATCCTGCAAAACAGAACAGACACCAAGAGAAATAGGGGTCATGTCATTAGAAACCAATACCTCGCCCTTATACATGAGCACAAGCGGCATGGCTATAGGATCCTCATGAAATTCTCTCATATCCTCCTTGGTGGCTAATATTAGAAGATTAGGCACTCTCTCACTTTTCGTTATATCACCTGATTTAGGCTCTATTACGTCATGAACATCTATCACATTATCTCGCCGATCTACAGAGTCATCCTTCAAATTCACTTCTATCTTCTGACGAGAATCATTCACAATGTCTTGTGGTGTCATCGGCTGCATAGTAATCTTCTTTCCCTTGAATTCCAAGTGATATGTGTTGGTACGGCCATCATAAAGCCATGGCCAACCCAATAATAGATGGCAAATAGTCATAGGAACCACATAAAATTCACATGTACCATATGATTTACCTTCATCTCACCATTGTCACTTAACCATTGTATGTAGTATGGCTTGGGATGAGGCAAGTAAGTCAAATTCAGCTTGGCACATAACTCCTTAGTTGCAAGATTTCTGTCGTTGCCTTCATCAATAATTACCTTGAAAGCTTTGTGAGGACCAACTAGAGCTTTTGTTTGGAACAAGTTGCAACGCTGAGAATCATCAATTGGTTGCACACTAAGTATGCGTGGAGACACCACAATAGTTGGTGCACTTTCAGGAAAGGCATTAGTATCTTGCTTGCCATCATAATCAGCATCGCCATCAACCTCATCTCCACTCTCATACTCACCTTGTTCATTGACAAACATCACCTTGTGGTTTGGACAATCTCTCTTGTAATATCCTCTACCTCCACAAGTATGGCACTCCACATCGCGAGTACGCGCAGTTGACATATTAGAACCCGAGCTAGAAGCAGGAGCAGCGGGCTTCTAAGCATTGGAACCAAAAGAAGACGTAGGTGCAGGTTTGGCGAATGGTGGAGGATGGCTAGCAACCGCTGCAGGTGGCGCTATAGGGAGGTGTATATTTGGTCGTAAAAGGATTGGTAGATGGAAACCTTGCATGTGACTTAGCCTCCTCTGCTAGTTGTGATTCGGCCTCTCTAGCATGGTGCAATAGTTCGTTCATAGTTTCGTACTTGTGATGACGAACAATGCTCTTGATTTGAAGCTTCAAATTGTTGAGAAAACGTTGCATAGTCATATCAAGGGATTCACGAACTCTAGCACATTGCATAAGCATCTCCATCTCCATGTAGTATTCATCAACTGACATGGTTCCCTGCCTCAATTGTGTCAACTTGTCAAAAACTGATCGCAAGTAGTTGGAGGGTACAAAACAATCCTTCATAATGCGCTTCATCTCACGCCAATCCATGACAGGAAGTTCATTGTCCTCTCTTCTATTCTGCACAATAGAATCCCACCAGCGCAAAGCATATCCATCAAATTCTGACGCTGCAAGCTTGACCTTCTTGTCTTCTAGATAGTCAAACAAACTCCAAAGCTTCTCAATCTTCAACTCCCAAGTGAGATAATCTTCAGGGTCAAGTGATCCATTAAAAGAGGGGATTGAAAATTTGGGCTTGCCCAAACCATCATCGGCAGCTTGGTTCGGAACACGTTGAGCACGTCCCAAAGGAGCAAAACCACGGGCATAAGCAGGAGCAACAGCAGGTGCCAAGGGATTGGCACGTCCCCTGCCACGATGTGGGGCAGCATCAGCCGCGCAACCCTCATCATTGTCTTCAAACACATCATCGGGTTGGTATTCCTGCCTTTGCTGAATTGCCTATGTTAAGGCATTAATGGAACACTTCAAAGTAGCAACATTGGTATTGACTGCTGTCACTTGAGTTTGAATATTAGTGACTACGCCAGTATTCTGATCCACTACCATTTGCACATCCTGGATATTCCTAGCAATGGCCTCTGTGGAGGCTGTAAACACAGGCGTCAAGTGGGATTTCAACACCTCATATTCACGCAAATTCACAAGTTCCTCGTCCTTCTTTTTCTGTGACACAACATCATCATCACTAAGAGACATGATTAGTAGGTTAGTGCAAAAATCAAAATCTATTTGGTGGAACGCTCACAACTCACTCACAACTGACAAGAAAGTAGATCTTACCATTCCAAAGTGAATAGAGATACTTTACCAAACAAAATCAAAGACTTATGCACTGATGTGATGAATTGAATATCAAGGATATGGAGAACGATCATAGGGCACACAAGTTATATATCGTGGAGCTCTAGGTATGGTATCCTAAGTACACCGCAAACAAGTCCTAGTGCTGATCGTACAAAACCCAAGAAACACACACGTGGAGATAAACGTGGCAATGCAACTATGAAGGGTGTTGCACTACGCTCGAGAGACACTAGGAAAGCTCAAAGTAAACAAGCATAAGATTTTTCAATCTATCGGTGCACAAACATATCACTAGGCCTCTTGCTCAAATTCTCCTTTTCTTTTTCTCTTTTCTTTTGTATTGATTCTTGCTGTTTTTGCTTTTTATTTTGCTATAGTCTCACTTTTTTTATAATATGAATCATGGACAATTTATAAAGCACAACACCAAAACCCTAGGAGCAGCCTGTAAGAGCGGAAACTAGTCTCAAAGGGCAAGTTCGTACACTTATGAACTAGAATGGTTGTGGATAAAGTTGTGGAAAAGTGCAATTTTTGTCACTTTTTATTATGGCTGCGTGGCAAAAAAACTAATCAAAATCGTGTCATGGCAGAAGTTTCAGTACCGCGGCAGAAAAACATCGCAAAATCCTGTCACGGCAGAGCACATGCGCGCGGCAGAAAAATAGCCAAAAATGTGTCATGGCAGAGCGGCGGCAGAGAGCTGGTGCACGGCAGAGAAAAACGCCCAAAGCGTGTCACGGCAGGTGTCCGATCCGTGGCAAACAAGGACTCGTGGTAGGAAAACATGTTGTTTCCGTGCCGCGGCAGAGTCGGTAAGAATTTTTTTTATATTGTAAATCTGACTCGGCCAGGAGTATGTAACCAGGACTCTAGCTTGGATCAGATGTTACCTTGTGGCGGTGGAAAACAAAGGTGGATTCCGACTAAAAGCAGAAAACTACAAAGAACAAATCTAGATCTAGACTAATAGAGAAAAACTACCAGCAACTATTATTCGAATACGATGTAATCTATGCTATGGTGATTATTTTTGTGAGGCTTTTTTGTATAGGACTAAAACAAGATCTAATCTATGGATGGATTTGTGGATGCTCACCGAGTAAACGAGGAAATCTGATACCAAGGTGATATGGGGTGGCCTGATCTTCTCACCAAGCACTTGTCTATGATGATGGTTGATGATAGATAACTAGCATGTAGCTATGAACTCTCCCGCTCGAACCCTGTTGCCAGTGCAACAGCTCTCGAACCATGTAGGATAGTCACAACACCGCTCTCTTGCGCATGTAGTTGTCGACCATGAACGGTAGTGTGCAACCTACTAATTCCAAGTGGAACAACAGATCACACTAAATTGCAGTTGGTAAAATCGACCACAAGTAATTCCAGAGGTTCTATGAAAGAAACAACTCCAAAATAATTTAACATGGTATAAACCTAACTATTGTGGCACCCCATCTATTTAAGAGTCTGGGGGCGGCGGCCAAGGTGGGATCTGAGTTGGTCCCACCCAACTACGATACAAACTGACCCAGAAGGGGTTCGGACTTAGGACTCTGCCGTGGTAGACTTGGACGCGGTTCTGGTGCCGCGGCAGCCTACCGTGGCAGAGAATGGTGGTGTTTCTCTGCCGCGGCAGAGGTCTACCACCATGTGTTGATCTTCAACCTTGTGTGCTCCTTGCGCTTCCTCCCTCTCCTCCCTCGCGCATTCTTCATTGATCAACACACCATGTTCCATTAGCTCCTTGCTATGTGCTATGCCTTCTTCTCCCAAGTACCTGATCATACAATTATTCAAAGACTTAGGTAGTATAAAATTCTCATTAACTAAAACATTAGGTTCATTAAGAAACAAGTTCGCCTATTGTTCTAGTAGCTTAGCACAAGCTCTTGTAATTGGTCCAATCGTTATCTCATTGGATTGATCTTTCTTTGTAGCAGCTGGAACATCATCAATAGTAATTGGGGTAGGTGTAATTGTAGGGACGTCCTCATCACTATTTGCATAGCTTTTTATTTGAATGCCTCATAGAATACTCATGCTGTAAATTTCCACCATAAGGGCTTTTAGGCATTTTTAACATGGCTTAGATTAGCAGCCTAGTGCTCCTTCTAACACATATACATACTAGAATATTCTTGATTTTATCCCGTTCATTTCACAATGTTAAGCCTCCACAACCAAAAGATATGAAATCAATAAGGGAGTGTCACGCATAAACCTTCACTTAATTGTTTGAAAGCTTTCCCTATGTCAGCATGGTTGGGCTAACAATCACACTCATAGTTTGTCAAACACATAACTTATTTATCATTAGGTAAGTTTCCCCTTTTGTTTGTGCCTTCAGGTTCGTGGTCACCCCACAACCAACTTTTCTATGACAACCATAACCATAAGAGCAATATTATTTGGAAGCTAAATAAAACAAGGCAAATGAGAAATATACTTGGAATATCATTGATGCTATATAGGTATATATGGTGTACACTGTGGGAATTGGTTTTAAGGGTATTTGGATAAACAAGCTTTGCTTGTATAGGAATTTTGGGGCTAGCAAAAGGAGATCTAAAGAGTGTGCCATCTAGTTTATAATGCCAACATTTATTTTCTCACCTTGCTCCTTAATGTTGAACATAAATATATACAAGAAAAGGATACAAACTAATACTCACAAATAGATCATACTTCATATAAAGTTCTTGAACTTAAAAACTAGACACAATGTGAATTTCATCTTTTCCTTTTATCCCCCCTTCTCTTTTATTTCAAGGCATTCATATTGAGTTTTAATCATTCATCAAGGAAACGTTTATTTTTAGGAGCTTAATCATAAACATTTATAATAATAGTGATGGTGGTCTTCTTAGTGCAAAACAAAAATAAAATAAACAGAACAGACGCTCCAAGTTTCTATGATAGTTTTATGTTGCTCGAAAAACAAAATTTGGAGGTTTGAAAACTGAGAGTTTAATAGGTCCAGTGGGGTGCCTTGGGCATCCCCAAGCTTATGTTTTTCACTATCCTTCAATTTCTCTTGGTGTGATGTTCCTCTATTCCCTGTAAAAAAACTTCAACACAAAACTTTTTCTCCCATCTCTTTTCTGAGTGGTGACATTAGTGGCACAAAAGTATAATAGTTGCTGCATACATATCAAAGAATTTTTTTCTAAATTTTCCAGCTTGCATATAATGTTTCTACATATCCCTAACATATAATATGACTCATAACAATCATTTTAGGACACTTGGGAATGGTTAATACAAAACATGGCAGAATCTGTCCAGATTTTCAGCACAGTAAAATGAAGTTTTTTCGCCCACTTAACATGTCATTAATTTTAGCCAATTTTTTGGCATACAGGGGATGAAAGGTTGTAAATTCTGTGTAAATATGAGCACAATCAGAGTTACATAACAAATTAGAAAATTGTTGCACTAAAAACTGTTCTGCAGGGATTTGCTACTCCATATATTTTAACAACATTTTAACATCCAAAATGGGTTCCACTTGGTAATTTATTAAGAACTCCAGAAAACAAACTAAAATAAAACTCTCTTGCTACAGGAAGATTTCAAAAACCAAAAAAAAAAAAACCCGGGTTGCTTCCCACAAAGCACTTTCTTTATAACCATATAGCTAGGCTTCACTTACTTGGTTTAGGTGATATGGAATTCATGGGATAGCTTGTGTTTCTTTGCTACGTCCTTTTTCCATGGAAAGTATTCCATACATTATACCAATGTCCCATGGTGTGCTCATGCCAATCAAAATAATGTTCAAGTTAAAACATGGTAAGAAGCAACACAAGATATGGAAACAATAAAAACAAAGTCTCACCTTTTTCCTATGCATTGGTATTTTATATATGACTAAATAATAGCAAGTAGAAGCATACCTTTGCATATTCTCAGTAGGTGGACGCAACATATGATAAATAGAAGCATAATGAGGGCACATATCACCTCCTCTTTCATAATAGTTGTATTAATTAGAAGAAATTCTAGCATTGTAAGCATCCAAAGCAAGCAAGTTCATATAATTTTTCATGTGAAGAGGATCATTATAACTATCATGGAAATTCATTTGCATGTTTTCCTCTTTTGAAATAGTTGCTATTGCTATTTTCATTTTTAAGATCATGGTTGCAATGATGATTTTCAACATAAGGTAATTCCAAACCACATATATAGGTCCAAACAAGTGCATATTTCTCCTATATGGTTAACATAGGAGAGTTCAATAATATTATAAGACTCTTGCTAACAAGAGTATCATCATGGAGAACAAATATGTCATCTTCATCCTCATGTATTATACATGGAGGGCAGTTAATATACATAGGTCCATCATCTAAAGCATTATCATATAGCATGTCTAAACAAAATTCCTCATTACCATCAATAATTTTAGTAGTCGAATTATTAGAAAGTGAAAGAGCATTATTAGTTTCATCATAATAGCATGGGTTATAAAAGATGACCATAGAATTCTTAGTTGCACAATTTATCATAGCATGGGTTCATAAATGGCAAATGAGTTTTGAGTTTGAGTGTTACTATCATTTTTGAGAGGTTCCCATACATCCCCAAGCTTAGGTTGGACCATATCTTCTTCTTCATTCTCCTCCTCTTCTTCAATATGCCAATCATGATAATTCTGAGTAATAGTATTCAATAATTCCTTAGCTTCCTCAATAGTCATGTCCCTAGAAATATTTCCTGCAACACTGTCTAGATAGGTTCTAGAACTTTAGTTACTCCATTGTAAAATGCATCAAGCAATTCATTATCCTTAAAACCATGCACAGGACACCTCCTTCCAATGGCACAAAATCTCCCCAATCTTGGGGGACACTTTCTTATTTGTTTTGTGTAAAGCTACTAACTTAAATTTTCATAGCATGTATTTTACTATTAGAGATATACTTATGGAAAAACAAATACAAGCATGCTTTCTTACTAGTAATGGACTTAGGAGCTAATGGTTTGTACCAAGTTTTTGCATCTCCTCCTAAAGAGAAGGGGAACAATTTTAATAAATAATAGTGTTGTTGTATCCTAGTTTTTCCAAATAGGAAAGCAGTATCTTCTAGATTCATTAAGTGCTCATAGGGAAATTCTTCTTCTTTACCATAGAACTTATATGCTTCAACTCTTTATATTATTTCATGTTTAACTTCAAAATCATAATCATTATCTTTAATGAATATTGTAGGTTCATTGCATTTATTAGCAACAGGAAATAGTTTTCCTAGAGAAAAGGTACTCAAGGTTTCTTCTAATTTATCCAAGTCATCTAGATCAAGACTCATAAAAGCTTCAGTGAAAGCAATATCCTCTTCACTAGGCGTCTCTTTAGAACTAGTTGTAATATATTTTGCATTAACATGTTCATCTTTATCATCCATAGTAAAATTTATAATAATTTTTATGTGTTTTTGATATAAGAAAAGTAAAAATTGGAAGTAAATCTAATGAGAAACTCACAACCAAACAAGTTAAAGAAACCTCCCCAAGCTTAGATGATTGCAAGATATAAACAAACTAAAACAAATCTAAAGTCAAGTGTCCACAAGAATAGAAACTTAAGCGCTACGATCCCCGGCAACGGTGCTAGAAAAGTATCTTGATAACCCCCAAGTGCAGGGGATCACCGTAGTACCTCTCAATGTGGAAGTAGGGTATCGATCCGCAGCAGCAAGAAGAAAAAGCTATCTATTCTCTACAACTAAAGAGTCACAATTTTTAGTTGATTATGCACTGAACAAGTTTTAAGGAATAAGATGGCTGTTTTAATGGTTGGAAGTTTAATGTAATAAAACAAGAATATAAAAGTGTCCCAATCCTCTTCAATGCAATAGGATAAGACAAGGGTTTTATTTTATAGGAACAATGGACATGGGTTCAAGGGTTCACTTAATCCTATCTTTTCCGTCTATGGTGATTATCATGTTATGGATAGTAAAGGTACACACAATTGTAATGTTTTAATGGTACTTTTATGGTGGCTACATGTCATAAAACACATAGGTGAAAGAAGTACTCCTTTGTGTTTTTAGGTCACCCTTGCAATAAGGCTAGCATTTGGTTTGTGTCACGCCACACATCATACTTCCCCCTTTTTACCCCTAGATAAAGGATGTTGGGATGCATTGCTGTCACTAAATATATATGCCATTGTCACTTGGTCACCCATTACCTACATACATCATACTTCCTAATGGAAACATTCTAAACACTAGTGCAATGATTCATATGTTGTGATATGTTGTTAGTATTATCACATCTCTCTCATCTACCCCCACTTGGTGGTCTCAATCACCTCATGATATGGCTAAACAAGGCATTATGTATAGATCAAAACAATTACATGCATCATAGAATATTCCTAAAGTATGACAAACCATACAAGATCAAACACAACGGTAAATGAATGATAAGTAATATTTCATAACACAATATCCACCATAGAAATTACATATATAGATCCATACTCATGCAAGGCACATCATATGGAATTCAACAACGATCATACATAGAGAGATTAGATCAAGTTACCACCATAAACCCAAAGTCCAGGGGGATGGACTACTCCCCTCTCATCATGGATAGTGATGATGAGGCGTTGGTGAATGAGGAGACGCGGTCGGAGGCAATTCCGGCAGCAGTTACCCCTCCAACTTCCTCCAGTGTTGGCCATCATACTCTCTGTTCTTGGTGTTTTCTATCTCCACCTCTTCTATTTCGAGGACTCCCCGGGGGATCCTTATATAGGGGTTTTTAGGTTAAGAGAACTCCGTGGGCGAAAGAATCAAGGCGAGTTTGGTAGTAGCATCTCGAAGGTTGATGGAGAGGTTGTTCATATTTTGGATATTTCCTTCAAGACCATAAATATCTTCATAGGTGGTGTAGTAGTTTGGTGGATGCACATCTTGTTTGGGTCCTTCTTGTTCCCCTTCTTCATCTTCTCCTTCCTTTCCCATGGGTACTTCTTGCTGGGTTAGATTTGCCTCAACCTGTGCGTCATAAAACAAATGTACATCCTCGATAGAGAATAGACCATTAGGTAAAGGAGCTGGGATCAAGTTATCCGCTCCAGATATATCAAGGAAGTATCTACCATTAGTTCTATAAATCATACCAAAAGCTCTTGGAGTAGAAAAAACAAGGCAATGACTTCCTGTCAACAGTTGGATGTTACCTAGGTTGATGTGAAGTGCATGTCCAAGAATGGTTCTGACTCCTCCTCCATATATGGGTCCTCAAGACTGTTGAGCTTGATGCTTGAGTTAAAACACAGGAAGGGTGCCCAAATTTGGCGTTAAGTTATAGTTAATAATGGCAGCTTTAGCGAGGATCATCATGTCCTCCTCATTGACTCTCGTAAACTCACCATGTGTCTACAAGGTGTTTGCAATAACATAAAACAAATAACAAATAGCAGAATGATCAATTTGGTTCCCCTTGGGTGTGTTTCCATGAATTCTCATTCTATTAAAGTACCACCAAGGTGTAGGATTTAAAACAAAGGCGGTGGAGCGTATGTCGGTGGTGCTGTTGGCAAACCCAAAGTAGTGATGTTATGGGGTAACCCCGTGGGTGGCCCGATCTTCATGGATCTCGTGGTCAAATCGATGGGTAAGATAGGGGAAATGGAGAAGGTAGCAGAAGCGGACACACACCTCGCGAAGAACACGATGAACACACGCAAAACACACATGATACAAGTCCGACTGCTCTCACTGGTGGCCACCGGTCCGATAGGATCCTCGCAAGAAAAGATCGGTCAACGTGCTCCCTCGATCCCACGCGGAGAGGGAAGAACACCTTAGAGAGGGTCTTGATGTCTTGGCAAAGGGACACCGATGCCAATCCCTTATACAAGGAGGGAGGCGCGATGCAAACTCCAACGAGGTGGTGACGATAGTCAATCCCCTTTGGTAGAATGAGATGAGGAAAAACTAGAGATTCCACAAAGGGGGTTGTCTTTAGTCTATCATCTATGCCTAGGGTTGCATGAGGGGGTGGGGCACTATATATAGGCCAGCCACTAGTTCAAGGGTACTTTAGGAATAAAAGGGGAAGTCTGGGCGGAATAAGGGGTACATGGGCCAAAGGCCCAGCTGGCGGCGTGCAGGCCCATACGCTCAGGCCGAAGACTCCGGTGTGGGGTCCAGAGACTCCGGTGTGGGCCGGAGACTCCAGTTTGTCTACGGTGTCGTCTCCGGAGTGGCAGACAGAATGACCTCGAGCTCGATTTGGGGGTCGGTCCGGAGGTGGGCCGGAGACTCCGGGGCAGGCAGGTCGGAGACTCCGGTGTCTTCAGGCCGGAGACTCCGGTGTGCGTAGGCCAGAGACTCCGGTGGTCCAGCTGCTGCTTCTTTCGTCTTCTCTTCCAAGCCTCCGTCTTGTCGGGGTTGGTGCTCCAGGCTTCCTCCCATGCCTCCGTACTTGTTGGTGTGAACCTATCATGGATATGGGATGGAGTATGAAGTAGTATACCATTCAATGGGGTAGGAAGTGGGCTCACATAGAGAAACGGATTCACCTTTGGAGTCCATGGCGACTTGACATAAGTTGTAGACCATGATGTGGTAATGACCGAAGGTCGGGCTACATCATCTCCCCTCCCTTCAAAAAGAGTCGTCCTCGACTCTACGCGCTCATCACAAAGTAGAAGATGTCGAGAGACCTTCTTGATCCTGGGGTTCACCATATAGTCGTCCTCGGGAAGATTGAATTGACAACACCTCAATGTTCCTTCACCTTCAATGAATCCTACAAAGCTTAGCACAAATGCAAAGCAACACTCAAAGCATAGCCAATTTATGAAGATTATAGAATGAGTCCTCAAGTAGAAGGAAGTCACCTTATGTTATAGAGATAGCTCGTTGAATGGTAGCCATAGGTATCTCTCTTTGATTCGTCTTGTCAACTCTTTGTCCATAGAGGTTGACATGTACGCAAGTGTACCTTCACACAACAAAGACCAAGCAACATATGTTTGTGTGTGATAGAGGAGCATGTCATTTGTGGCATGCCCATTCTTGTTCACAACACTATTAGCACAACTCAAGTATAGCAAACAGGATGCATATGCAAGTTCAAAGTGCATGGAACTCGTTTGAACATCATCCAAATGTGGGAACTCAAAAACTCCCTATAACGTCTTAGTGTGGCACTCAAAGCAATGGACTAAAATATAGATCAACCTATTTGATGCAAGGATAGGAGAATTCGGAAAAAACATGTGAGGAAAGATATCCAAAACAACATCATTATGCGTGCAAGCCAACCATTGGGATGAACAATTGTTCAATATGTTGGATGCCATACACATATCATCAAAAGCCAAAATCATGGGCATTGGAGTATCACAAGCGGAAGCAAAATCAACATGTTTCCAAACAAACCATATGAAAGAGCAAGTGGTCCTTCTGTTTGTTGCAACAACAATACGAGTTACTTGGAAGCTCTCATGACAATACATGCTCATAATGGCATTATGGTTGAATACAAAACATCAGAAAGAGAAATTGATCAACATTTTTGTGGGAACACACAAAGCATCAATATCCAATAGCAACAAGACATGATTGTCACAAGGTGAAACAATACCTTCAACATGCTTGCAAGCAAACCATAGGAAAGAGAAATTTGTCAACATGAAAGATGCAAAGCATGCAAAAGGTATCAGAGCTGGGTTCGATCTTGAACTCACTTGGGGGATGATCTCTAGAGATCCTTTTGTCAAGTTGTGCTCAACCGAGGTTGACATTCTTGTGCGGGTACCTACACACATCATCGATAAAAGAAAGAATGTGTGTACATGGTAGAGAAATACATCATCCATCATGACATATATCTTCTTGTGCACATCACCATGAGAGTCAATCAAGTGTAATTTATGTGCATGGTGAGTATGCAAGTGGTGAATATGCTTATCATGGCATTTACCATTATCTCCAAAATTTGAGAAAGCTATGGGGGCCATCTCAATATAAACCATATGAGAATTATTGTTGGAAGCAAAACAAGTGAAAGAGAAATTATTCAACTTATTGCAAGCAACGGGAGAGATTATAAAACAACCATGACAAAGCATTGTCCGAGGAGTATCATTTTGATCATCATTGCAAGCAAAACATTGGAAAGAGCAATTGTTCAAGAAAGTGCAAGCAATGATATCATCAATGTAACGTTTAGAGCATGGCATGTCTGTGGCAACATCATCACAATCAAATAATTTCACATGCTCATCATTATGCAAAGGCAAAGTATCACATGGAAATACCAATGAGTCATATGTGATATCACAAACATCATCCATAGCATGCCAATCATCACAAGCCATCATCTCCACTAGTGGGATCATGGCATCATCAACACCCGTATTCTTACCTTGTTCATACCTCTCATATGAAGTGGGTGTTGTGGTAGTATTGGCCTCCATGTGGGCGACTTCTTCATCATCTATGGGGATGGCCTTAGCTTCATCCACCATGTTCATCTTCTCGGTCGGAGGCATCATCATCTCCAAGCTTGGCGCTTCTTGATCCATGGAACCTAGCATATCATGAGAAAACACACTAGAGGTAGAGGGTAAGTTGTTAGAAATCAAAGTGGTCTCACATGACCTATCAACTACCACTCTCAACTCACTCGATGTATCCTCATGCCCTCAAAGTGGAAGCACTCAATCTCACATACGGTGGAGTCACTAATCTCACTCTTGTTTTCACTCAAGTGAGCTAAGTGGCTCTCATACTCACATGGGATTGGTACCACATCATCACTCAAGCATATGGGGATAGGCTCGGTGTGCTCAACTCCTTGCGCCTCCTTTGGTGAAGGGAAAATCCCATTCTCACCAAGCTTGACCTTGTCATCGCCATCTTGCACTTTGGCTTGTGAAGTCCTCTTGCCGTACTCGTCCAACTTGGCAAAGTAGAGGTCTTCGTCCTCCTCATCCATGAGGTTGCATTTGTCATCTAGGACATGAAGTCGTGGCATTGACGCTTGATGGCATGGAGGGGAGCTTGCACTTGGTGCCATTTTGGTGGTGACACGAGTAGTGGAAGGTGCCCTTTGATGGTGTCGACGGAGGTCATTGGCGTGCCTTGCCAAAGGTGGATGTAGATGGCACACTTGGTCATCCACATGACGCTCGCGACGATGCTTCTTGTCCTTTGCACTCTTTTCTGTGAGGCGTTGAAATGAGTGCAAAGCATCATTAGTCTTGGCCATCATGCTCATGATTTTGGCAAAGTTGTTGTCCATGTCGCGCTTGAAGTTGTCCATTTGATGGTGGACCTTGTGTTGGAAATATGCCCTAGAGACAAATAGTAGTAAGGACTATTATCATATCGTTTATGATTAAGTTTTATCTCATGCTATAACTGTATTGAGTGGAAACATCAATACACGTGTGATATACAAACAACAAGGGGTTCCCAGTGAAACTCTAGTCACTGGTTCATTGGTCAACGGATGATCATGTTTCCTGATCATGTGGCATTTATGCCAGTTGGAGATGATGAACCAATACCCAACCTAAACATCGTGACCCAATCATGTCGCAAAGTTCAAGTTACGATGATTAGAAATGGATCCTCGTAGACTATTCCTAAGACCATGAGGCTATATCAATTACTGTCTCCCGAGAGTGCTTAGATAGCATCAAACGCCACCTGGTAAAACGGTGGTTATAAAGGTGTGTTCAGGTATTCAGAGGAAATCATAGAGGAAATATATGTCAAGAGCAGGATTTGTCCATCCATGTGATGGAAAGATACTCAAGGGCCCACTTGGAGAAGTTATATCCAATAGCTATGCAACGTGTGATTAGATCACCAGGATATCACTTGTCGGGACGAGTTAAGTAGCATTGTTCAGTAACGAGATTGAACACGACATGGTGATGTCAATGATGAGATCTCGGACAATGCAAGTATCGAATGACAAAGGGTATAAGACACGACTGTCCCGGTTCAAACGACGAAAGATCTTCGTGGAACGCACAGGGGTCACATGGCCATCCAGGTCCCTCTGTCGATCATTGGTGCGGGAGTGTCCCAACCATGTCTAGAGTGTTCCTGAACCGTGGGGTATCACACTTAAGGGCTTGATGATGCTTAGAGAGTGTTTATAGGATCGGTAGAATCACCGAAGAAAAGAAGAGAGAAAACTGGAAGGGTTTCGGTAAGTCCGGAGGATGTCCGGGGTGGAGGTGGAAGGTGTTCCATGACCACAGAGAGTAGATAATGTGTGAATGATTGTTAAATATTGATTTAATCATTTATTCATAATTATTTAATAAATAGAAAATCAATTAAATGTCAAAAAGGCTTAATGGGCCAATTTCCGGAGGGAGAAGGCCCATTAGGGAAAGGAGAGAGGGAGAAGGGGCAAGGGGGCTGGCCGGCTGGGCCTAGCCCCCCACGCGGGGCCCACTAGGGGCTGGCCGGTGACCTGCCCTCCCCCTCCTCTCCTTTAGTCCCACCCCGGGACTTGAGGGGACGTAGTTCCTCCCCTCCCCCTATATATAGTGGGGTATTTGGCCTAGAAAAATACACCCAATAATCAATAAAGGTCTCCCCACTTTTGGGAGGACCTCTAATTGATATTTTCTCTCTCCCCCTCTCTCTCTCGTGACCGTGGTCCCAAGTTTGGACTGCGCGAGCGAGAGACATCTTCACCGCGGAGCGCCGTCGCGCTGCGGGATTCGGATCCGGGAGCTCTACTTCCGCAACTGCTGCTGGATCGGGGAAGCGGGAGTCATCGTCAGGCACCGGACATGTGTAACTCCCCGCGAGGTGTCGCATTTGAGGCACTCAAGTCGTTGGAGCCAGAAGGAGCGCGAGGACTTCATCACGACCTTGAGGTCGGCTTCGGCTCGTCTACATCAACCACGCTCTCCTGAGCGTTGCCAACGCTTTTCGGTCTTCAAGGGTAAGTTCGCGAAAAGCCCCTCCCTTTACTGTATTACTAATAGATAGGTCCTGGCAGCTTCAGGGGTTCAGGGGCGTAGAGTAAAATTTATTGTTTTTATGCGCGGAACCCCTACACCTTGGTGCTCTCAAGGTGGATGATCTGTCTTGGTCGATGTGACTTGAGGAGCTTGTCGTTGTCGTTCTTGAAGTCTTCCATGCTTGGGGAGTTAGTGTTGATGTAGAAATCCATATCACCCAAGCATGTGGAGCCATTGTCGGTGTAGTGCTCCATCATGTCATCCACGCTTGTGGAGGCATACGCATGGTGGGTCATCGTGGATTCTTCATAGATACCATCCTCAGTTCCGGAGTCCGTAGACATGTTTCACAAGACCAAGTGGTGTATATGGAAGTGGTAGGGGTTAGGGATGCAACGTCAAACCTTACTTTACCTTGGAAGATAGTATCGTGCAAGTGGCAACACTTGAGAGCAATCAAAACCAAGCAAAGTGAAGTTCACGCGGAACACCAAAACCAACTAACCACTAAAAAACACACACACAAACCTTATGGTGGGTAGGTATGGAAGGTGGCGTGTCCAAGAACAATCCAAAATCAAGATATTGTAATGGCAAGTAAAAAACCACGATGATCACAAAGCAAAACAAGTGAATCCACAAGATAAGAATTATGTACAAGGAAACACACACGGTGGGATAAATGGGACTTGCGCGATAGAGAAAGTGAGCTAAGAACCAAATGATTACCTAGCTAAGACTATAAGCTCGTGTCGCACAAGTGCAAGGAGAGACGCTAGTTCGATTGGAATAAATTGGTGGGCTACAAGATATGCACAATAAGTATCACCTATTTGATGTTCATCGAGCTTGCGCTTCCTATTCTATGAGGCACTTGTTTCTTTCTTTCTTTCTTTTTTTCTTTTTATTTTTCTATTTTTTTCTCTTTTTATTTTCTTTTTACTTGCCCCTTCCTTGTGCCAACAACTATACAAGATAACAATATGAGATAGCGTGCTCACAACTTTTGCTCGGAAGTCTACAAGCTATCAAATGTGCATAGCCCAAGCAATCATAGGAGGAACTAGTCGCAATTGGTGTTTGTTGAACTCAAAGATAGTGTATCTCACAAAGGAAAGCAAGTGGAGAGAAGTCGCGGAATTTATATACCATTCCTCGCCGATCTTCACCCTTTATTGGTAGATTCTGCCTTGCTCACAGAATTTGGATGGAGTATATAGCATAAATCATGGATATGATGATGTAGAGATCCTTCTCCTCTTCAAAGCAAGCTAAAGAACACCAAAATCCGAGTTCGTATACAAAAGTTATGCTCAAAATCGTGAAGCAGATTTGTCTGTTAGCATGTAGGGCGGAGACTCCGGTCTGGGGGTCCGGAGACTCTGGTATGGAGTGAATCACACCAAAAAATCCTGTTCGGGGCCGGCGACTCCAGTCCAGGGCCGGAGACTCCGGTCCGGTCGATTTCTACGCGTCCATAACACGAACGGGACGTGATTTTGGCAAAAAAAACTCGAACCAAAACACCAAATTGGTGGGGGGAATCAAGGAATTAGGCCATGGGAACGAAGTGGAAGGTAGATCAACAAGTCTACCAAGTAATCCACGGATCAAAACCTACCGAACCGAACTCAAATCACAGATCGATCCAAAACAAGAATTGGGGCTATCATCACCACCATCATCACCATCTCCATCCTCATCCCCATCTCCATATTGCTGTAACAATTAGGTTGAATCTTGCATTAGTTCATACGGGAAACTTTCCTGGTGTTGATTACTCTTAGTAGTTAATGCTATTGAGTGAACCATTGAATTATTGTTTATGTTCAGATTGTTATACATCATTATTCCATCTCTGATCGTGATCCATATGATGTCTTGTGAGTTGTTCGTTTTGTTCTTGAGGACATGGGAGAAGTCTTGTTGTTAGTAGTGGAGTTGTGTTGAGAAAGATTCAATAGATTGTTATTTAAGTTGTGGTGCACTTCTTCTAGTGGTGTCATGTGAACGTCGACTACATGACACTTCACCTATATGGGCCTAGGGGAATGCATTTTGTATTTGGCTACTAATCGTAGGGGTTGCCGGAGTGACAGAAACCTGAACCCCCGGTAGGAAACCATTGCACAAGGGACGTAAGGGTCTTAGAGTTTAAAGCTGTGGTTAGGTTTCTACCTTAATTACTTTCTTGTACATACGGATGTTTGCAAGGGGTATAATCACAAGTATGTATTAGTCATGGATGGGGCGGTATATTAGCACAGGTTAACCCACACAACACTTAGCAAGCTAAAGAAGATTAATCAACTATATGAAGCGAAAGCACTTGACAGTCTTCCCATGTGTCCTCGAGAACGTTTGGTCCTCTTAAGTAATACAACCGGCTTGTCCTTTGCTGCATAAAGGATTGGGCCACTTGCTGCATTTATTCCTACTGTCTTTTATCTACTCGTACTTTGTTTACTTGCTTTATCGAAAACCCCTAAAAATCCGTTTGCTAAGTATTTGCAGAGAATTCCTGATCCATACCACTAGCCAGCACCTTCTGCTCCTCGTTGGGTTCGACACTCTTACTTATCGAAAATATTGCGATACACCCCTTATACTTATGGGTCATCAAGACTATTTTCTGGCGCCGTTGCCGGGGAGTGAAGCGCTATTGGAGAGTGGAACTAGTAAAGGAAACTTCTACTGTGAGTATTGTTTACTTCTGCTAGTTGCTTTATTTTCGTTATGGATAATTCGCTGAGTTTCTTATTTGGTAATGCTACTACCACTGCTAAGGTAGGAGATAAGCCACCACCTGCTAAGAATGATGTTTTCAAAATACCTACAAGAATTATTGATCGTGTTATGGATAACTACTATGTTGGGGATGGTATTGTCCATCTCGGTGATCATTTGCTCTTTATACATGAATTATGCGGGTTGTTCAAGTGTGCAGGTATTACTACAGATCAAGTTAAGAAGAAGTTATTCTCATTATCACTAAAAGGAAGAGCTGAGGAATGGTATAAGCTGCTGAAGAATGGTCAAGCTCTGGAATGGGAGGAAATATTGCCTCTCTTCTATTCAAAGTTTTATCCTCCTAGTGAGATTCATAAAGATCGCAATCAAATATACAACTTTTGGCCTCTTGATGGAGAGAGTACAGCTCAAGCTTGGGGGAGATTGAAGTTACTAATGCTCAAATGTCCCATTCATGAGCTCCCCAACAATATTATTATCAATAACTTTTATGCAAGACTCCCTCTACAAGACAAGGATTTATTGGACGCTTCTTGTGCTGGATCATTCACTCGTATGGAAGAAGAAGCTAAATGGGATCTTCTGGACTGTATTCAAGACAATGCTGAAGCTTGGGAGAATGACAAAGGTAGAAAGTCATGTATAAATTATGATTATGAATTCATTGAATCTTTTATGGGAACTGATGACTTTCAAAATATTAAAAATGCTTATGGTCTAGATTCTCAAGCTATTGCTTCTTATTTTAAGGCTTTTGCTTCTTACATTAAAGTGCCTAAAAAGAAGTGGAATAAGTTTCATGAACCTTATAAAGATATTGCTAAGAGTGTTCCTACAAAAATACTGAAGTTTATACTGCTAATCATGTTTTACCTAAACCTTATATTGAGAAAATGCCTTTTCAAGTTAAGGTAAAGGAACATTCTATGATAGCTAGTATGGTTAATGCAAGTACAAATAAAGCTGTTGAACCTGATAAATAAATGGTTGATGAACCTATAATAGCAAGTGTGAAAGACTTTGTCACTAAGTATGAAAAATAGGGACACACTATCCTTTGTAAGGATACCTCTAATATTGTTTCACAGAGTATTGTTATGAGAGCTAGAATTCCTTTGTTTTCTGCCAGAATAAGTGATCGTTGCTATGATGGTCCTTGCGATAGCTATATTGTTAAGTTTATGCATGATACTGAAAGTTACTATAAAAGAGGGCAAAGTGTTCTTATGCATCTCAATAATATCAAGTTTCCTCGTTTTATGCTAAAAGTTTTTATGTTGCACTTCTTTTGCCTTCTTATGCAAGTAGCCTCTGGTTCAACAACTTGTTTGTTTACACAATTCCCTTGCATAGGAAGTGGGTTAGACTTAAATGTTGTGTTTTTGCTTCTTAATGCTCTCTTTCACTTCAATTCATATCCCTATGAGAGCTTCTTCAAAATTATCATGCCCATCTTAATGGCTATAAAGAAAGAGCTTTATGGGAGACAACCCAATTTGTTTTTGCTTTTAGTTTGTGTTTGTTTCTTTGAGTCTTGAAAGTTATTACTTCGGTAATAACCACTCCTTATCCGTTTTGTTTGGTTCTTGTGTCAAGATCAACCTCTAATGAGAGAGAAGTAATATTTGGGGAAGTTGTTGTCCCGAAACAGATGTTTGTGCTTCACCATAAAAAATCGTGAGAGATGTCTGTAGGTCGGATTGAGCTGTAATATTTTGTTCTTCTGCCCTAGGTTGTTATTTAACTTTTGTTAGTTTTGCACTTTTTGATTTGATTAACAGAAGATTTTCGAAAATATTGATCTTTACCTGGTGGCCAGTTTTGACAGATTTTGCCACTCTTGCATTTGCTTCTTTATTCGATTTTCTTTTTGAATTCTTTTTGGGTTTTTGGAAGGAGTTGCTATAGTAGCTTATGTTTTGATGGTTTTCAGTTGAAGTTGGATTCAAAAGGTTTTATCATTTCACTTATATGTTGCTAATGAGAACTGTGTAAAGTTTTGTGTGAAAGAAATTTCTAGGAAGTGGAGATAATGGTGTAATAAGGAAGAGAAGGGTTTTATGACTAAAGTAATAATTGTATGAAGATGAAGATATTGATTATATTCAAGTGATGACTCCGGAAGAATCCACTAAATACCAAATTCAGAGACCTGCAGAGTCCGTGTTCAAATAGGTAACGGTTCTAGTAAGAAAAGTTCCGCGAAAATACAATCTAATTATATTTTTGCAGTTTTTAGTCAATAAGGAAAGCTACGAAGCGAAAAACAGACGGAAACGGAGCCAGGGTGGCCCACACCACCTTGTGGCACGAGCGCACACCGGCCGCGCCACCAGGTGGTGAGTCCACCCCGGACTCCACCTCCAACTCGTTTTCACCCAGTACCTTCCTTTTGATATGAAACTTCGTAATATATAACCCCCCGGATCTTCCGAGGTTCGTATATTGTGTTTTCATTGTGTTTTCTTTTCGATCTGTTTCTGCCAGGACATACTCTTTGAAGGTTTATAAGCACAATGGTGTCCGCTAAGGATAAAGGGAAGGAGCCTATGGAGGAGGATCTCCAAGACCCCAAGCAGGGGCTGGTACCTTTAGTCACTTGCCCTGCATCAACGGAAGCCCTACGAGTCACTAAGGAGTTCTGCGATAAGTACCGAGACTTGAGGAGGAAGGTGGACATGCTTCAATGGGAGAATAATAGGCTTCGCAAGATGCTGGAAGATTTCCTCACATCAACTAAGAAATTATTACCACCACCACAAAGGAGTAATTCATCATCAGGTTTGGCATCCCCTTGGTTTGTTCCAAGCATGGGGGAGTGCCGTGGTATCACATCACTATCTTCTATCTTTTTACCTTTTTAGTAGAGTCATATCATGAATAGAGAAGTTATCATGTAGTATGGTTTGCATTATGGAAGTGTCCCCTCTCTCGTTAGATATGTATCCCTTGGTGTGAGTTGCCGTTATGGATTATTAATGAGAAGTTCTATCATTCACTCTTTTGCATAGCTTATATTAGTTTTCAATTCATGGTTGTATGATTAATCTTGTTGTTAGTATTGGTATCACTTTGGGATCATTGAGTTAATCTAGTTGGTTTTGGCAAACCTGGCTCGGTTAGTAGCACACTATTTTTGAGAGTTGAAAGAAAAGATAGAAGTACTCTAGACAAAAATAATTTCATCATCTTTCTTTCTTGATTTTCTCATAAGTTTAGTATTCTCTAGTTAAGATCTTTTGTGCTTCCGAGGAAGATTGCATGTTTGTTTTTTATCGCCTGTATGTTTGGTTGTTTCCTTCAACTCTTATACTTGCTACCCAGCCTTGCTAGCCAAAAACCTGTACTGAGAGGGAATTCTTCTCGTGCATCCACCTCCTTTAAACCAAAACCTTTGCCATTTGTGTCCACCATACCTACCTAGTAGCATTATTGCTATTCCAAGTAAATTCTTGTTTTATCTACCTCCCAAATTAAACTTGTTATGTGAAAATTAGTGATTAAAGCTCTCACGAACTTGATGGCACACTTTAATTTCTTGCACTTAATAAACTTGAACCATTGTGCTCACCTATGTTGCGTATATTCTTGCGCTTTGTAATTTGTGGATTAGCAGAACCATGCTGTCATGGGGAACGCTTTCATCATTGCACTAGTACTTCGTACCTAGTTGATATCATGTTCTTTTGTCTATGGATGTCGTCGGTGTGAAATGAAAGGGGAGCTTGTAAGTCCATGGAGTTATGCATGTGTGTTAGAGAAACGCCTGGGCCACTGGTCTAATCCATGCTGACATGGTGGAAACCTGCAGCGTAACCATAATGAGTATCTATGAAGCATTCTTCTTATAAAAAAGAGATAGATATTGAGAAAAATAGAAAAAAAGAGATATTATGAAAAGAGGAAAGAGAGAAAAAAGCACCATATTCCCATGGTAAATAAGAAGATTGTTGAGATACTTGTTGTCTCCTTGCCTTGTCATTTTGATACCGGGATTCTTTCGTATCATCGAGCAAGGGGTACCCGTTGGCGGTTCTCAATGATACACATATGCTTACGATGACAAGAACTTACCGGTGACTAAACTTGAGTAGCATGAGGAGCGGCCCTCGTATTCAAGGGACATGAGATTCTCAACTTACAACTTGTCAATGCATATCCTCATATTTTATCACTATAACCTTAATCACCTAAAGATGCCTATGATAGGGGCAATGAGAGCTGAAAGCTAGTAAGTATCATAATTTTTGGGAGCTCTTTATGAGACTTGCAATCCCTGCTTCCCTCTTTGAAGGGCTTTTCTTTTACTTTGTATTTGAGTCAGTAAACCTACTCCCTTCTACCTCAGCTAGTATTTTGATTTGATGTGTTTCATTCATTCATATGATGATTTATGCAATCCTGTCTTATGTTCCTTGTTTTCCACATTGCTCTTATCTTGATGTTTACTACTTTGAAAGCTTTCATTGAAAAACCAGCTATTTGTGAACTCCAGCAAATTATCAACTATTCTTCGACCAAGAGCTAAGTTTGCCATTACCAATTGTGATTCACTTTATGTATCTTTATTGTGTTTCCTTTACTTATTACAAGTTGAGTTATATAATAGTGAGTTGTCTTCTATTATGATCTATGCTTTTGATGAATGTGATGCTTCTTGTCCGTATTATTTTATCGACTCTTCACTCCATAAACCTGAGGTCATGTTTATTGAGCTCAGTTTCGCTTGGGGACAAGCAAAGTCTAAGCTTGGGGGGAGTTGCTACGTCCATTTTGCATCACTATTCTATGTCTTAATTCACTATTATTCATTGATATATTTCGTATTAAGAGGTGATACTTATGTTATTTCATCTGTTTTTGCATGGTTGATGACTTTTGGAGCATGGACCGCTGCAGTCAGGATTCTGATGGAAAAGGTGCCGTTTAGAGGCAAAATTCGCGAAGATCAGAAAATCCGGGAAATTATACGGAAAATCCTATTTTTCTAGAAGACTTAGGATGCCGGAAGACGAAGTGGAGATGGGCCACATGGGGCCCACACCACCCCTGGCGCGGGCAGCCCTAGGCCGTGCCAGGAGGTGGTGTGGCCACCCTGGCCCACTCCAGCCTCTCCCCTCTGGCGTATATCATCCTCCCGAAACCCTAAGACTCGGGGAGCGACCACAGAAAGATTCCGCCACCTCTGTGGGGCGGAAAACACCGAGAGAGAAAGATCTCTCCAGCAGACAGATTTCTGCCGAGGGAATTCCTTCCCGGAGAGGGAAGATTGTCGCCATCAACACCACCATCAAGCTGGACTTCATCGGGATCATCATCATCATCAACACCATCATCACCATCTCCATCCTCATCACCATCTCCATATTGCTGTAACAATTGGGTTGAATCTTGCATTAGTTCATAGGGGAAACTTTCCCAGTGTTGATTACTCTTAGTAGTTAATGCTATTGAGTGAACCATTGAATTATTGTTTATTTTTTGATTGTTATACATGATTATTCCATCCCTGATCATGATCCATATAATGTCTTGTGAGTAGTTCGTTTTGTTCTTGAGGACATGGGAGAAGTCTTGTTGTTAGTAGTGTAGTTGTGTTGAGAAAGATTCAATAGATTGTTATTTAAGTTGTGGTGTACTTCGTCTAGGGGTATCATGTGAACGTCGACTACATGACACTTCACCTATATGGGCCTAGGGGAATGCATTTTGTATTTGGCTACTAATCGTAGGGGTTGCCGGAGTGACAGAAACCTGAACCCCCGGTAGGAAACCATTGCACAAGGGACGTAAGGGTCTTAGAGTTTAAAGCTATGGTTAGGTTTCTACCTTAATTACTTTCTTGTACATACGGATGTTTGCAAGGGGTATAATCACAAGTATGTATTAGTCATGGATGGGGCGGTATATTAGCACAGGTTTACCCACACAACACTTAGCAAGCCAAAGAAGATTAATCAACTATATGAAGTGAAAGCACTTGACAGTCTTCCCATGTGTCCTCGAGAACGTTTGGTCCTCTTAAGAAATACAACTGGCTTGTACTTTGCTGCATAAAGTATTGGGCCACTTGCTGCATTTATTCCTACTGTCTTTTATTTACTCGTACTTTGTTTACTTTCTTTATCGAAAACCCCTAAAAATCGGTTTTCTAAGTATTTGCAGAGAATTCCTGATCCATACCACTAGCTAGCACCTTCTTCTCCTCGTTGGGTTCGACGCTCGTACTTATCGAAAATACTGCGATACATCCCCTATACTTGTGGGTCATCAGATGCTCATCGATGCGGTCTAGCCTCCGATGATGCAGTTGGATGGATCGTCTTTGCCGATGATGCAGTTGGATGGATCATCGATGCGTGTGCCGAGCTTCCCCCACTGTAGTAAGGTCACCACACCAAAGCATGGACGCAAGAGTTCCTTGACCTTGGAACTGCCTTGTTTGAGGGTTTTACCCCTCAGTTGCATGCTCCCATGAACTCATTGAGATGTACCTTGTTCCCCCTGTGTAGAGCACGCGATAATGCCACCACGCGCTTTCTCCATAGAGATCGCTTGGCCCTGCTCACCACCACCACCACCGATGTAGCACATTGTGTGAAACCATCCGTCTCGGATAGAAATGGGAGACCATCCTTGAAGTAGAGCCTCATGGCCTGCCTCAAAGGGGCCAAATACCCATGTTTCGGAAGCAGGGGCGATGGCTCCTTAGGCGGGGCCATAACTAAGCTTACCCTAGCTGGTGTGTTGGGGCGATGCTGTGGAAGTGAAGTGGGGTTAGTGGGAGAGGGGGAGTGATGGTACACAATAGGTATGGAGTCAAGGCTCATGTGAAAATAATCCTCTCCTATTTCCTGAGAGGGTAATAATTCGAAACTCGTTGCACTAACCGCTCAATCTTTATTTCCCTACTCAGCATAAGAGTGTGAATATATTAAAAAGACTAGTCATGGCTACCCATCAAATTGCGCAATGTACGAGGACAGATGGGAGACCAAACAAACCGGGTTCCATTTCAAAGACATTTATGACTGTCACCTTAGTTTTCTCTCATATTATGTCTGTTCCACTACGAACCATCGAATTGTAGAAACACCATCAATAACGGGGAAGAGGACGTGGCACGTTTTCTGACTGGCGGGTCTGCCACATCCACCGTCGATGGCACGCATCCATGTTTGAGGATTAGTTCCCACATTATTGTGTGATTTTCTTTTTTTTGTTACTCCTAGCTCCGCTCCGCTGCACTCATATGGTCCTCCCGTCACCACTTCATTACTTCGTGTACCACTCTCGTCCTCCCATTGGTCCATCATCCTCCCGCCCTCCCCTCCCCTCCCTTCCATGTCTCCTTTCCCTGTCTCCTTGCTCCCGTCCACCACCTAGGAGCGTCTGGAAACAAAGACCACGAGGCGGTCATTGGGTTCTCACCCAACAATGCTGGTTGTGATCCAGATCCCGCTCTAAGATGGATCCTGCATAGATGGAGAACACGAATATGGGTCCTGCACTGATGGAGTGTACGCAGATGGATCCTTCAAGGCTGGAGAGGGCGGAGGAGGGCAAAATAGGGGAAGAAGATGTAGGGTGCTAAGCTTTAGTGGTCTAGAGCCCAATGAGCATGATGTACATCCTCCCTGAAGGGTAAGAACAGTAATTCGTTCTCTGCATTGCCCAATTAGTGTTTCTAGTCCCGTGATGATGGTCGAGATATGTGTTCGTAATCGTAGGACTTCTGCCCAGCTTGTCCTTTATCATGATGCTTTGTCAAGCAAGCATGAAGACATTGAAATGGGTGACGGTGGGGATGATTCTATGCTCGAAGATGATGATCATGATGAGAAAGCATATATCCAGATGTGGCTACTAACCCTGATAGGATGGAAAGTAGGGATATTTGGTTTATTTAAATTTTGAGCGTGACTATGGGACTGACAAGGAAGAGGAATGTGAAGATGCGGAAATGGGATGAAAATATGATGACACGGACAAGTGAAATGGATCCTTTGGGCACCTAGAGGGGGTGAATAGGTGCTACTCCAAATTTTAATACCTTTTCAATTTAGGCTTGAGACAAAGGTAAATTCTCTAGATATGCAACTATGGTGAATTTCCCTATATGCCAACCTAGCTACTAACCGAGTAAAGGCAGTTAGAGGAACGGGGTAACCGAAGTGGAGCAGGCAAAGACACATGATTTGTTTTACCATAGTTCCTTCCTTGTTAAGGGAAGTACATCTGTGTTGGAGGGGTGAGCGGTACTAAGACCACCACGGCACAATAGGCCTTACCCTGTTCTCCGATGAATCTCACCACAACTGGCCAGATCCACCTTTCCAATATATGGTACCCTTCAAGGTGGGAACAAGTGCCTTTAAAACAAGATCGGGCACACATCCACAACCGAATTGGAGGCTTCCGAGATGACAAGAATCTGCCACAAGAAACAAGTTTTATCAAATCACACGAATAGATATCTAGATATTCAAGAGAAACACTAGATCAAAGGGGCCGTCAAGTGAATGAGGGGAAATTGAAGATCGCTTGGTGATGATGAAGATCAGGGCCTCCTTCTTCAATCCTCCAAAGTTCAAGCCCTTCGGATGGTTGGAAGTGGAGATCTTGTGGAATTTGAGGTTCAGCAGTTGATGGATGTAAAATGCATCCATGAACTTTGCACTTTATTACTTGATATTCCAGCATATTTGCATCATATATGGGGTATATTCATGTTTTATAATGATATTAGGGAATAATTCACACTTCCCATATTGTTTTGGAATTAACCCTACCGAGGCAGAAAACTCATGTTTCAATATTTTTGACTTTCAGGTACCCAAACGATGTCTAATTGACCTGAAACTTCATGGGGCCCAATATTTATCAGAACCAAGAACATTGTGCCAAAGATCCGTGAGAAAAGAAGACCGGGGAGTAAATGAGCCTAGCGCAAGCGGCTAGGGGGCCTGGCCGTGGCTGGTGTGCTCGTTTTCCCCTCGAGTCTCCGATGCCATCAATTCTTGTTCCTAGGTGAAGGTTCTGACCTAAAACCAAGTAAAAAAAAGGTCTCCCAATGATTCTCGGAAGGGAACACCACAGAAGATAGAAACACAAAATAGAGAGACGGGAGGCAGGAGATTGGAGGGGGAAAACTCCGGTGGGGAACTATCAGTGTAATCTCCACCTCATCCAATGATTCCAGCACCTTCACCATGATGAAGGGGGAGTAGTCCACCCATGGACTATGGGTTCGTGGCAATAGCTATTGTATCTCTATCTCTCTCATGATCTCGATTGTCTTAGAACTGTATGAGCTGCATAACATGATTACGGTCATATTTGTATTACCTATGTGGTGGATCTTTATATAGTTGATATTTGAGATTCCAATTGCTTATTATTGGAAGTATATGAATAGATGCATATCATGTACTTGTTTACTTGTTCTGATCAAACTTGTATATGGGAGCGCGTGTTGGGGAACATGTGCATTAGTTGGAGCAGCAGGGGTGATCTTGTGGGTAGGACAGTAAAACTTGTGAATCACTTGGGTGTTTACCTTACTTAGTTGCCTCACTGGGGATAAAGAAAATACCATGCTTAGACTAGATCAAGTATCTTCTTATTTTTACTTCATGTCATAGAACATAATGCTATACTCTAAAATTGATCTTAATACTAGATTGCTTGGAGACCCCCTTTCTAGTGGAGTATAAGTGAATTGTTAGTAAAATAACATATCTATGTTAGGACGTGATGCCCATATGAATTGTTATCCATACTTTAACATGTTGCACCAATATTATGTCAACGAGAGTGTCCCGTGTCTATCACAACTCAAAGAGAGAGTGCATAAGCGAAATCATGAACCCCGGTCCATTTTAAACCATAAGAAAACACTATCCAACAGATCTACATCACTTTATTTTTAATACTAATTAAATACGAAAATACAAAAACATTTCTCATACTTGCAAACACCAACCAAAACCCAAAAACATCATATTCCATTACATTTACCACCATTGCATATTTACTTTACTATTGCATTGCATTTTAATTTTATTGTATTTTATTTCAGTTTTTCTTACATACACCGTGTGCTTGATAACCACTTGGTGAGGTTGAGGGCACAAAACAATCTACAACTATTTTGTAGGTTGCTTGACGAAGAACAAAGAGGATCATTCTCTTACACACAGCTCCCCAAGAGTTCGATATTTAAACCCTCGAGTTTCCCCGTGGGGAAGACTTCCATTTACTACATGACCCTCCAATTAGAGTCTCAACCGTTAAGGTGCAGCGAGAAGCTCTTACGATAATTGCCAGGAAGTTTTCTAGCGCTCGCGTCAGAAGTGCATAGCAATTTTGTTAGATCCAAGCGACTCTAGATTGAACATGGGGAGGGGTATTTGTACCCCCTCCCAAAAAACTGTCTTTGGAGTCAACTGGGGCCGGCTAATCTAGTCCAAGTGGGGGCTAGATTATCCACCTAGGGGCAAAACTCTGAGCCAGAACAGAATATTTGGAACAAAATTCCGCCCCCCTACCAAAGCGACACGCCTCAAAGTCCTCAGCGAAATTCCCACAGGGGTGGATAATCAGGCCCACTGGGAGGAGTAGGTTATCCGGCCAGGGTAAAATCTCTGGGCCTAGCTAGAAAATCCAGGGAATTCTCCGCCCCCATCTCTGAGCTACCCGCTATTTGGTCCTTAGTTGTTTCTTGGGAGGGCGGATTATCCGGCGGAGCAGGGGGCCAAATTATCCTGCCATGGGCAAAACTCTGGCTCATCGCCAAATATACGGCCAATAATCTGCACCCTTACTAAGCGTCACGCCTCTGGTCCTTAGTCGATTTAGCCAGGGTGGATAATCCATCCCTATCCAGGGGCAGATAATCCGCCCTCAGATTCTTTGTTTTGCTTCATTTGGCCAGGAGTTCTTTTGGGGAGTACTATCTGTAGCACTCAACACACAATTAAAGTATCCTTGGTATTGTTATCTAACACATAAAACTCTAGGGATCATGAAATGCTCTTTCAGTCTCCACCTTTTTGGTGTTAGACAACAATACTAGGGTTTGCATTAGTGCTCTAATAGACATCACCATTCCAAATGATAAAGAGACTCCCCCATAAATGTGTGCATATAAGTAGTTTGCATTTGAATAAAAATGCACACATATAGGCTCAATACCCTTTATGGATTGGAAACTAGGGGCAAATGATGAGTTTGTGAGAGATTTATCATAACAAGCATAACAAAATTCTCACTCATATGTAGGTAATACCATTTCAATAAATCTGTATTGATAATTACAAAGATAATGCCATCTCAATAAATCCATAGTGATAACTCCGAACATTAGTCCATATCCAGAATTCCATAGATAAATCCATGACGATAACCATAGTCTCACAATCACTCGACATAGTCTCAACAATACAAACCAAATAGCAAATAAAATGTCAACGCTAAGTGTGTAAAAGCAAGGATAGAAATAGTGTGAAAAGAGGCAAATGTGCTTGTACCTGACCCACGCAAACCCTCGACAACCTAATAGAACTACTTCCCCCCTTTGGCATCGAAATGCCAAAAAGCGAAAAGGGAGAAGCTAACACCCTGGAAGATCACTCGTCCTCGCCTACATACTCATCATCATACTCCTCCTCTTCGTCCTCCTCATCGTCATCAGCTGGAGGATGTGGCGACGCCCTCGACGGGGCTAGGAACAAGTGTCGCTCCATTTCACCATAGTTGATACCTGAGGTGTTCCACTGAGCATATGGAGTGGGAGTGGACTGCTGCGGGGGGGGTGCCTTGAGTCCCAGAGACATGATGAAGGATGAGCTAGTGAGTATGGGCCATATCATGGCGCTAATGGTAGGAATCATAGTGACCCTTGTGGGTATAGACTCTCATGCATATAATGTTGCATTAAAACCAATTCAGATGTTTCACCTCTCTAGCAATTGGTAGGACCGGGGGACCTCCTCCCATGAGTGTCAACACTAGCACAAGCATCTCCCATAAAAGAATCAGGCTCAACAGGGACAAAGGTAGTCCGCTTCCTCTTGACATACGGCTTCTTGACCTTGTGTTTTCCATCCAGCGGACCATTGAAATCTTCATGAGGAAGCATGTGTTTGAGAATCTTCATGATGTATGGATCATAAGGGATGGACTCACGATTGAACATTGCGTTAGTCATCTCATGGTAAATAAAGTCCATGACATCCAATGAGTAATCTGCAGAAGAGTCATCACTGTTAACACACTCAGCAGTAAAACCAAGTAGGTTGACAAGATGGCCATGAATCTGATCATTGTTACCTCCACTAGGAATAATGCAGTGACGAAACATGAGAACCTGCTGAGCATAAAGCAGAAGGAGACCATCAACCATGCCAACCACACTAGGACGTCCATAACAGGCTGAGAGCATTGAGTCCTTGATGGGACGATTGGGTCCACATATGCGATGCCCACAAGAACAATATCTACCTCTAAAGGGGTAGGAGAGCACCTGAGCAAAACCATAAAAGTCTATCATACAATAGTTGGTCCCTGTCATCTGCTTCATGGTGCGAGCCTCATCCCCACAAATCACCAAGGTGAAGAAAAAATGCTAAACAAGTTGAATGTCATAGTCACATTAGAGTGCCATAAGATGGTGCGGCCCCATCTTCTCAGTCACGGCAAGAGCCTCATTAAATTGGGGCTTGCTCTTTGCATTGGTAAAATCCACTGGGCGCATGGGGCAAATCTTCCAAATGGAGTAGATGTACTAAAAGATGTACATCTGATTAGTGCACCAAAAGTTGGGGTCATCGATGTCCTCATCACGTGGTGTATCCACAAACCAATCTCACTAACAAAGAGTGGAATACTCAGTGATGTCCATGTTCTTATAGTTGACCCTCGGTTGCTTGCCCTTCTTCTTCATAGCAGAACGAGACCTCTTCTCCATCTTTACATGTTTAGCCATTTGTTCAGCCTCTCTTGTTTGTCTCCTCAACTCAACCTAGTCCACAATTTTACCCTCTACATTGTACTACCAATAGCGAGCACAGGGTCTCTGCTGATAGGTCTTAGGAGCACTACGAGAACTACATTTGAATTGAATAAGGGGGATATCAAAAGATAAGCACACACACACACAAGTCTGGGGGAAGTGTTAAAATCGATAGAAAAGCAACCATGATGCGAATACACTATGGATCAAAAAGTAGCAGGTCTGACCCTTCTAGGGGCGGATAATCTGGCCCTGGCGAAAATTTTTCTTGTCGACTTAGATTTGAGGCATACGCATAAATCGACAAAAATGGTTGATAGTCTATAAAAATTAACAAGCATATGAACCAATGGGCAGCCTTTACTCCAAGTTTCAACAATAGAAACATAACTTCCACACAAAAACAAAGAATGTGGGAGTTACCCTCACTCATCGGAGGATCTACTTGGATGAGAAGGTACCCAGGGAGGAGGAGCAGATCCGATCGGGAACCGAGGGAACCAGTGGCTGGGGGAGCTCTGAGAAGGAGGGAGACGACTGATAGAGGCTAGGGGTTGGGAGGGAGTTTGGGAGGAGAGAGATACTATGTTTTAGCCTCTCCCCCGACCCCTGCCCTAAAAGAAAATTCCGCATGGGTTAGATAACCTGCCCCCACTAGGGGCGTGTAATTCGGCCCTCTCTGATTTTTCCTGTTTACATAGGTTTCATGCCAACACAGTCTCAAACAACCTCACAAATTAACAAATGGACTTGTGTGCAAGAGAGATATATGTCTTGAGGTGGGATTAGGCTTAGGTTTAGATAGCCAAACTGAGATGGTACTACACACCCAAAATTGCAAAAACAAAAAACACAGAAAAACCAATGTTGAGTGTGTTTTCCATAAGAACAAAATATAGGAATTAAGAACCAAAAAGAACTACAAAGAAACAACTCTTCACCAAGAAGAGGGCGGTGGTCGAAGCCACCATGTAGGAGTGGATGGTATGACACCTTGAAGATGTATCTTGGGTTCATGACCAGTACTCATCAATAAGCTTACATATCACAACATGATATTAAGAGATATGATTTTTCTTACTTTTGGCATTATGGGGGGAGGGTTAGTCCAATAAATTAGGACCACAGTCCGCCTATGTCCATTCCTACATTTAAACCTAATAATGGTTAAGATATATATGTGTACACAAGATGTTCAAGTCAATCTCCTTGAGTCTATGATATTTAGCTCATTCCTCAAGTAGCAGAATCTTGCTTTCATCTATTGGCTTTGTGAAAATACCCGCAAGTTGATCCTTCGTGCTCAAATAAAGTAACTCAATATCTCCACGGACAACATGATTGTGAATAAAGTGATTACGAATTTTAATATCCTTCGTTCTTGTATGTTGCACCGGGTTGTAGGAAATCTTGATAGCACTCTCATTGTCACATAAAAGAGGCACTTTGTCACAAGTGACACCATATTCTTTTAAAGTTTGCCTCATCCATAACAATTGAGTGCAAGCACTTGCAACAACCACATATTCAGCTTCGGCGATGGATAGAGATATTCAATTTTTCTTCTTAGAAGACCAACATACCAAAGAACTTCGCAGAAATTAACAAGTACTAGATATTGATTTTTTGTCATCCTTATCACCAGCCCAGTCTGAATCCATGTATCCACATAGAGAGAAACTTGAGCCTTTGGGATAACGCAATCCATAGTTTGTGGAATGAACTAAATATCGAAAGAGTCTCTTGACCTCCACCAAGTGGCTTTCTTTAGGAGCAGCTTGATATCTTGCACACACTCCGACACTCAACAAAATATCGGGTCTAGATGCACAAAGGTAAAGCAATGATCCGATCATAGACCGATATACCTTTTGATCTGCATCTTTACCATTGGGATTTAATTCAAGATGGCATTTGGTTTGCATTGTTGTAGCAACGCCACTAAGGTCCATCATGTTAAATATTTTGAGCATGTCTTGAATGTACTTTGCTTAATTTATGAAGGTTCCTTCTATTAGTTGCTTGATATTGAATCCAAGAAAGAACCTTAATTCTCCCACCATAGACATCTCAAGCCCGTTAGTCATAAGCTTTGAAAATTCATCATTAAAAGCTTTGTTAATAGAGACAAAAATAATGTCATCAACTTATAATTGGCACATGAAAAGCTCCCCCTCAAAGCCACAGTCTAACAACAACTCTTTAAGATGCTCGTACCATACACGTGGGGCTTGTTTAAGACCATAGAGCGCCTTATCGAGTTTGTAGACATGGGTAGGGAAGTTATGGTCCTCGAAGCCCCGAGGTTGCTTAACATACACCAATTCATGTAATGGACCATTAAGAAAGGCACTTGTAACATCCATTTGCTATATTTTAAGATTATGATGCACAACATATGCAAGAAGGATACAGATAGACTCAAGGCGAGCCACTGGAGCATAAGTTTCACCAAAGTAAATGCCTTCCACTTGAGAGAAACCTTGTGCTACCAGTCTTTCCTTGTTTCTTACAACAATACATTCTCATCTTGCTTGTTTTTGAATATGCACTTCATGCTGCTAGCATTGCGGGACTCTTTGGGCTTCTATACTAACTTCCAAACGTTGTTGTGCTCGAAGTTGTTGAGTTCTTCATGCATAGACAATACCCCATCCGTATCTTCAAGCGCTTCTAATACCTTTTTAGGTTCCACCATGGAGATATGATCTTGATGTTCACTAAAGCTTGCCAACTCTATTCTTGTGGACGCCCTTCTTTTTAGATCACCGACCACTTTATCAAGCGTGTGACCTCTGAGTTCTATATTTCTTTCGGCTCAAGCTTTGCGACGAGTTTCAATTTCCTTATTGTTCCTTGGAGGAAATTCTTCAACTTTTTTGTCCCCGTATTGACCACTAACAGGACTTTGATCAATATCAGGTTCAGCACTAGCAGTAGGATGAGAGTCTTTCCCTTGGTATTGATCAACAGAAGTTTCAGAAGGTTGTTGTTGGGAGAGCCCGGATAATTCGTCTTGGGAGTTTCATCTGATTCTTGATCGTTGCTGGAACATGAGGGGCATGTCGGGCCAGATAATCTGGCCTTTAGGGGCCCGGATAATCTGGCCTGGGACTTCCAGCTTGATCAGTTGGGGAATGATCTTCAGTAACTTGTTGGGTAGGTGCATTATTTGCTTCAGTAGGTGGAGTTTATTGATCTTGTTTAGATGAGGGCTCTACTTGAGTAGAGCATTGTCCTTCCCGATCCGCCACAAGGGGTTCCTCAAAGGGGCAGAAAAATCCCACACCCATTCTTCTTATGGCATCTTGGGGGTATTTCAACATCTATATCACAAACATAAACTTGCCCCCACATGGGAGCCATCATTTTCCTTGAACACCACACTGGAAGCTTCTACAACAATTCCAGAGGTCTTATTGTAGACTCTATAAGTGTGGGATTCAACATCATAACCAACAAAAATACCTTCTAAAGCCTTTGACTCAAATTTAGACAAATGAACTCCTTTAATGAGAAAGAAACACTTACAACCGAACACCTGGAAGTATGAGATATTGGGCTTGTTACCAGTAAGTATTTCATAGGGTGTCTTGTCCAAGATCTTGCGGAGGTAGAGTCGGTAGGATGAGGACAATTAGTGGATACTGCTCCAACCAAGAAATTGTAGGGAGACTTAAATTCGGCCAACATAGATCATTCTATATCCATTAAGGTTCGATTCTTCCTCTTAGCTACACTTATTTAGGGGTGTACGTAGCGTAATATTGATGTCGTATCCCCTCTTCACTTAAAAACTCATTCAAGGTGTAGTTCTTGAGCTCGAAGTCGTTGTCGCTTCCTATTGCCAAAATGGGAACATTGTGTTAACGTTGAACTTCATTGGCAAAATCGATGACTATTGGTTGAGTCTCACTCTTCAACTTGAATAAATAAACTCATGTGTATCTTGAGTAGTCATCAACAATTACAAAACATTACTTCTTCTCGCTGAGACTAGCATGTGATGGAGGACCAAAGAGATCCACATGAAGAAGCTCTAAGATCATCTAACAAGAAACGGTCGTCTTTATTCGATGGGGAGAATCATGCATCTTTGCTTCAACCCAAGCCCTACAAACACAATCTTTGGCAAATGAAACATTTTATTTTATTCCAAGGATGTGGCCACCCTCGTGAAGACTTTGCAAAGTTCTCATGTTGACGTGGGCTAGACGGCGATGCCATAACCAACCCACATCAACCTTTCCGAATAAGCACATCAGACCTCTAGTGGTATCCCCGAAAAGTCCACCACATACAAGTCATTTTCGACATACCCAATGAAAGCGAGATTTAGAGACTTGCTCCATAAGATTACCACAATATAATCATCAATAAAAATAGCAAATCCCATCTTACTAAGGGCACAAACTGAGAGTAAATTATAACCAAGAGCCTCAACAAGCATGACATCCACGAGAGAAATATCGTGGACGACCACAACCTTGCCAAGACCTAATATCTTTGATTTTGACTTATCACCATAGGAGATGGTTATTCGATCATGATTGGGTCTCATCTCCATGATGATACCTTTCCTTCCGGTCATATGACTTGTGCATCCACTATCAAGCACCCATTTTGATCCATCAGAAGCATAACCCTATAAGAAATTAATTCTTGGTTTTAGGTACCCATTTTTCAATGGGTCCTATTTTTTTAGTGATAAGGGTCTTGGAAACCCAAATAGACCAAACAATATAACCATCATAAGGACCAACATATCGAGCATAAACATCACCATAATAATCATGAAACAACACATAATGGGGATTACTAGGTCCTGCAAAAACAGCATTATCAGTTTTTTCCTTCGTGATGTCATTTTCTACTGTGGTTCTTGTCTTTGCTTGAGTATGTTGGGCCTTCTTCTTATTTTTCTTATTCATGCTCGTCTTGGGAATATAACCAAGTCCTTCTTTCGCATGGTTTGATCTTTTCTTACTCAAAAGATCATCTAGTGCTTCCATACCTTTGGAAAGAGGTGACTTGGCAAGCTCATCTTTCAACCTAGCATTTTCCTCAAGAATATTCGCATGATCAGACAAAGAAGTAGAGGTGCTAGGGACATCATATTTATCTAGTCGAGTTTGGATCTGATCATGAGACTCGTTGAGAATAGAGTGTTCACTCTCCAAAGCCTTGTGGGCAATGTCAAGTTTCTCTAGCTTCTTGGTTAGTCTAGCATGAGCAACCCCAAATTCAACCTTTTCCTTTTTAAGCTTTCTTTCTTTAGCAATATCATGATCATGTTCTTTTAGTAATTTAGACACAATCTCGTCATGTGACTCCTCGATGGATTCAAGATTCTCCTCAAGAGAATTTTGAATCTCTTCCTCTTCCTCTAGAGCATTTTTCAGGGATACTATCTCAATTTCATCTTATCTTTCAATTGTACCCTTTTCTTCAAGGAGTTCTTCCGAGTGAACGAGTTGACCCATGAGGGCTTCGAAATGCTTCTTGTGGTCACCTTGCAAGTTAGTTATGTAATGATACAAAGAAATAACTTCTTCCTTAACCTTAAGACTAGTAGGATCATCCATATCAACATTCATAGTAGTCTTAGGAAGGGAAGTGGTAGAAGGTGATACCTCGGAATCCGTTTCCATAAGGCAATTGACGTTCTTGTTGGAGATGTTCTCATTTGCGAGTCGAAGAGAGAACAGGTTGGTGTGGAAGTGGTGGCAATGGCTGCCACTTCTCTTGGGCTTTCATCATCTTCTTCATCTTCACTTCTGGATGAGTACTCCTCTTAGGCCACCAACACTATTTTTGGTTGCTTCTTGTAAGGGTTATTCTTCTTGTTGAATAGCTTCTTGCGTGGATATTTTGACTTATCTTTGAGAACTAGTCTACCCCCATGGTCTTCTTTATTTTGATAGGGGCACTCGGCAAAAAATTGAAAACGGTCTCCACAATTATAACAAGACCTCGGTTTTGGACCATTTTCCTTTCTTCCACTAGACCCATTTTTGCGTTCAAGCTTAGATTTTGCTTAGCGGGATCTTTCCAAAAATTCCTCGCATAGAACGCTATGTACTCAGCAAGTGCATGTTTCACTTCCTTGTGACATCTCACGGTAGTTATGTCAATGTTCCTTTCATATTCTTCTTGCTTAACCACGATGGCCTTCAAGGCAAGATTAACACCATTTTGCATACCAATGGCTCGTGCATGAGCATATTCAGCATTCTTGGCTGCTACTTTGAAAGAAGCCATTTCTTTCATAACTTCATTTGAAGTCATGAGGTGCTAGTTGTGTCTTCCTTGTAGGCTCTTCAAATGCGTGGGTTCAAATGGCATGAGAGCACTTACATACTTCCTCTTGATCCAAGCATCATCAACGTGTGTGGCACCATGATTTCTAAATGTTGTGGAAATGGACTTGTATTCTATACATATCTTCATGATCCTCACCATCCATCATGTATAAGCCTTCCGCTCGATTACTTAGAGCATAATACCGGTTTCTTCTCATGCTCTCATTTTCGATGAACAACTCGTTGAGGGCATCCCAAGCTTCCTTGGTGGTCCTAAGATGTTCAATATGTGGCATGTCCTTGGGACTCACACCAAGTTGTATCATGTGTAAGGCAGTGGCATTGAGTTTACAAACAACAACTTCTCTTCTAGTCATACTGGTTGGATCCGCAACATGGAGACCAACCTTGATAATCTTCCACAACTCAATGGATGAACTACACACATGAGATTTCATCAAAAATTGCCATTGATTAAAAGAATATGCACTTAGCTTGGGTGGATCACACATATTGTTTATATGAGGATAAGGGATTGGTGGATCATGTGAGTATATGTTTGATACCCTGCTATAATCCTCCTTACCACTTACCTTTTTGGAGGAGGAACTCTTATTTTTATCTTCACCCTCCAACTCTTCTTCATTGGAGTTAGCCTTATTTTAATACTTTTTCAATTTAGGCTTGACACAAAGGTAAATAATCTAGATATGGAACTATGGTGATTTTCCCTATATGCCAACCTAGCTACTAATCGAGTAAAGGCGTTGAGAGGAACGGGATAACCGAAGTGGAGCACGCGGAGACACATGATTTGTTTTACCATAGTTCCTTCCTTGTTAAGGGAAGTACATCTGCGTTGGAGGGGCGGGCGGTACTAAGACCACCACACCACAATAGGCCTCACCCTATTCTCCGATGGATCTCGTCATAACTAGCCTGATCCACCTTTCCACAATATGGTACCCTTCTAGGCGGGAACATGTGGATTTACAATGAGATACAGGCACATATCCAAAACGTAATTGGATGGTCCCAAGATGACAACAAGCTGCCACAAGAAACACTTTTAGCAAATCACACCAAAAGAGATCAAGATATTCAAGAGAAACACTAGATCAAAGGGGCCCTCAAGTGAATGAGGGGAACTGAAGATTGCTTGGTGACGATGAAGATCAAGGCCTCCTTCTTCAATCCTCCAAAGGTCAAGTCGCTCGAATGGTTGGAAGTGGAGATATTGTGGAATTTGAGGTTCAGCAATGCAGAGCAATTTCATTAGATCCAAGCGACTCCAGATTGAAGATAGAAAGTTGCCGTTGGAGTCAACTATGGGCGGATAATCCGACCCAAGTGGGGGCCGAATAATCTGGCCGAGGAAAAACTCTAGCCCATAACAGAATATCCGGACCAAAAGTATGTCCCCCTATCAGAGCGATGCACCTCAAAGTCCTTAGAGAAATTCACACAGGGGTGGATAATCCGGCCCACCGGGAGGGGTGGATTATCTGGCTAGGGAGATATCTCCGAGATTGGCTAGAAAATCTAGGGAATTCTCCGCCCATATCTTTGAGCGATGCGCCGCTTGGTCCTTAGTTGTTTCTTGGGAGGGGCAGATTATCCAGCGGAGCTAGGGGCTGGATGATATGACCATGGGCAAAACTCTAGCCCACCACCAAATATCCGGCCAATAATCCGCCCCCTTACTGAGTTCCACTCCTCTGTTGCATAGTCGATTTAGCCAAGGGCAGATAATCCGGCCCTAGCCAGGGCAGATAATCCACCCTTAGATTCTTTTATTTGCTTCATTGGCCAGGAGTTCTTTTGGGGAGTAGTATCGGTAGCACTCGATGCACAATAAAGTACCCTTGGTATTGTTATCGCGCATACAAAATCCTAGGGATCATGAAATGCCCTTTCAACGAGGACATGCCAGTGATACACTTTGATAGGGACAATCCTACAATTAATTAGGGGACTGTCTTTGAGACTGTGGAGGATTGTCGATATGTAGTTTCTACCTATGCAATAAGAGTTGGGTTCGAATTATCATTGCAAAGAGCAACCAAAAGATATTTAGGGTGCATTGTACGGAAAGTAAGGTGTGTAAATGGAGATTGCACGCATCGCAAATGCGGGGTTGACACCCATTTCAGGTTGCAATAGCTACATTTAGTTTCAGTCTTTCTCATATTTATTCTATTGATATGTCCTCTAATTTATTTTTAGTGTTATCGATTGTAGATCAAGGTAAACACGAAGAAACACAACTTCCCCAATACTTCTTTAAGTGATAAAATTAGACCGGCGACAACCAAGTGGATTTCTTCTACTGTACCTGACTGGGTGAGGCAGGATCATAACACTAGACTTGCTAAACTCAGAACAAAGATTAGCAAAAAGTTTAACGTTCTGATTCCTTACCACAGAGTCATTGATGGGAAGGATATGGCTCTAGACTTTATTTAAGGCAAGTGGAATGAAAATTTTCACATGTGTTGGGCCACGCAGAGATAAACAAAACTTTTTCCCTACACGGTGATCCCAAGATCTAGCTAAGGTTGTAGGCCATGAGGATTACCACTAGACGCGCAATTGCGGCATTGATGAAGCACGTCGCTTGATGCAGTGCAGTCCTCACGATCCGTTCCGATCCACGATCATCAAAGTGCTGAACGTACAACACCTCCGCCAGTATCCACATGTACTAGGAGGAGCGCCGATGGTGGACTGCTAGGTTCGGTACGACGGCTGGACTGAACTGGAGCTAGGGTTCCAATGCATGGAATGACCTAACCGTGTGCTCTAAGCACTTGTGCCCTAGATTATATAGGGAGTGAAAGTGGGCTCCACTCACTTGTGGCCCATTCACTAAAAGGCCTATATTAGTCACTGCAAGTCCAACTCACTGACTCAGTCCATGTTTGATTCGGGTCCAACCCAAATAGATTTCCTATTCGGGTGTAATCCAAACTTGCTTCCGCTCTTAAGTGTATGACCCGGCAGGCTCACGTGTCTGAGTCTCACTCATAACCGATCATTCTTTAGCGGCTCCTAGCAGAACGTGCCAACTCCCAAGTATAAAAGAGTCATAACGACATACCTTCCAATGTGACTTTCTTCTGAGTCCCGTTTGCCTCATGATATGCCTTGTCGAACTATAGGCGAATAATCGTCATCCCTTAAATAGTTCGAATCTCTTTCTCCATCCGAGATAAGTGATTCATCTGACTAACTCTTAGTCGATCGCATCGGTTAACACTTAACCGAGTTGCGCAGGTCCATGCTTTCCGAATCATATCTTTTGAGAGGGCCTAGAGAATATCTCTCTAGGTAGAGGGGCCAAATCCCATCTTGTTCATCCACATCACCCATCTTGATTCTTAGTTGACCCAAACTTTGTATTTATAACTACCCAGTGATGGAACAACGTTTGACATAACCTAAGTCGGTGATCCTCAACTCGGATCATGCAATAACCTCAGGTCTAAGGATTACATTGATTGAGACATACAAATGACAACTTGTTCGTTCCATCTTAATATGGGTCAGTCCGACTCGCTAAACTCTTTATCCGAGTCTGTGTAAGTCAGAATAGCACCTCCATGCCCATGACAAGTGGAACCGAGTCATCAGCCAACTTTCACATTAGTCTAAGTTGTGTGTCCAACACAACCTCAACGACAAAGGACAATTAGTATGAACAACATGAATATATAGTTCCACAATCGAATCACATATTCAATGATACATATTAGTAGTTCATACAAGGACAATAACTTTATGAATACATTGTGAATAACATCATACATGATTGCCTCTAGGGCATATGCCCAACAAGATGTTGTATAGTTTCAAAGATGAGGTAGATAAAACATCACCTGGTAGTGTTGTTGACATTGATTTTGAGGTTGTGAAAGGAAGATAAAAGGTCTCGAGGGGATTCAAGTATAAGCAGGCAGATAAGAAATGCTTTAGGAGATGTTTTGTCTGCCTGAAGGCATGCTGGAAGGCATTCTAAGATGGCTACAGGCCATACTTGGCAATATACGCAACTTCTTTAACAGGAAAGTTCAGGGGACAACTTGCTTCTGCTTGTGCCATGGACGCGCATAATTGGCTTTTTCCCGTAGCTTATGTTGTTCTTGAGGGTGAATCAAATGAAAGCTTGACATGGTTCATGCAGAGACTAGATGCAGTAATTGGTCCCCCTGAAGGCTTGGTGATACACACTAGTGCATGCAATGGGCATGAGAATGTTGTTGATCTTGTGTTTCCTAGGGTTGAGCATGCATGCGACACCTCTCTACTAACTTCAGGAAGTAGTTCAAAGGAAAGATATTTGAAAAGAACTTGCAGAAATTAACATATACATACACCCCAAGCACGCATGCTACTTACATGTAGAACATGTATATAGTTCCAAAGGTGAAAGAATACCTTGAAGAACATCACAACAAGCTATGGGCCATAAGCAAGATTGGTGAGTTAAATAAAGTGGATTATGTTTGAAATAATTTGGCAGAGAGTTTCAATGCTAAGATTAGGAGCATGAATACACTTGCAATTGATATTTTGTTATATGCAATAAGATGGTGCATAAATGGTGAAGATAGATTTTAGGCCAAGAATTTGTGCAAGAAAATTTGAAGGCCATAAAATAGTTCCAAAGGTGTTTTTTTACTGAATGCAAGAACCAAGGAAATGAGAACGATAAAGATGAGGATGGTTAGAAGTTCCAGTATATTGGCTGAGGTTTATGTAGAGTACACGCATGGAACTGAACAGAGGTATACTATTGATGCATGTAAAATGCATGCATGAACTTTGTTGTTTGTTGATATGAATTCCAACTTTTTTGCAACATATATGATGGTATATCCATGTTTTATATTGATTTTTTGGGATTTACCAATGATCCCCTTTATTTTGGTTATAACTCTATAAGACAGGAAAACCCTGTTTTGTGTGTTTTTTGCTTTTAGGGACCTAAACGAAGTCAAATGGACCTAGGATTTTGAAGCATCAATATTTCATCAAGATAAGGACCTGAAGCGCTGGACCACACGAGGAGAGCCCCGAGTCCCAAAATATCCTATGTGGCGCATCCAATTAAGGGGGACATGCCACATGTCCTCTTTCGCACCTCGGTTGGCCGATTCGCTTAATTTTTTCGCCCACCGACGTGTTTTGACCTAAAAGCATCTATATATACCCTTGGGTGGTCGTCCTTGATAGAGACATATGCGGAGGTCAAAAACACCAAAACAGAGAGTCTGATGGTCGCCGCTGGAGGAAGATTGGAGGGGGAACTGCTGCCAGAATCACCTCCTGTCACCTCTCCTTCTTCACCAATGCCTCTTTAGCACTCTCCATGATGAGAGGGGAGTATTCCACCCCCTAGACTATGGGTTTGTGGTGGTAACTTGATCTAATCTATTTACGTATGATCATTGTTGAAGTCCATACGATGTGCCTTGCATGAGTATGGATCTATCTATGTATTTCATATGGTGGATATTGTAGTATGAGATAATACTTTTTATGCATTTGCTGTTCTGTTGGATCTTTTATGGTTTGTCATACTTTGGAAATATTCTATGATGCATGTAATGGTTTGATCTATACAAATGCCTTGTTTATCCATGTCATGAGGTTATTGACACCACCAAGTGGAGGTAGATGAGAGAGATGTGGTAATGAATACAACATATGAATCATTGCACTAGTGTTTATAATGTTTTCCATTAAGAGTAGGTAATGAGTAGCCGAGTAGCCGAGTGAATCATTGCACTAGTGTTTATATGAATCATTGCACTAGTGTTTACGTATGATCATTCTATGATGTATGTAGGTAATGAGTAGCCGAGTGACAGCTGCATATGTATTGAGTGACACAATGCATCCAAATATCCTTTATCTAAGTGTAAAAAGGGGGAGTATGATGTGTGGTGTGACAATAACCAAATGCTAGCCTTATTACAAGGGTGACCTAGCAACACAAAGGAGTAGTTCTTTCAACTATGTGTTTTAACACATGTAGCCACCATAAAGTTACCATTAAAACATGACAATTGTGTGAACTTGTATTATCTATAACATGATCATCAGCATACATGGAGATAGATGATTGAGTGAACCCATGAACCCATGTCCATTGTTCCTATAAGAGAAAACATTTGTATTGTCCTCTTGCATTGAAGAAGATTGGGAAACTTTTACATTCTTACTTTGTTACATTACACTTGCAAGCCTGAAATCAACCACCTTGTTCCTTAAACTCATTTTGTGCATAATCAACTAAACCTTGTGACACTTTAGTTGTAGAGAATAGATAGCTTTTCCGTCTTGCTCATGCGGAGTGATACCCTCCTTCCACATTGAGAGGTACTACAGTGATCCCCTGCTATTGGGGGTTATCAATTGCTTTTCTGGCGTCGTTGTCGAGGAGCGTAGAACTTAATTTTCTAGTCTTGTGTGCATTAGACTTTAGATTTATTTTAGTTTGTTTTATATCTTGCAATCATCTAAGCTTGGGGAGGTTTCTTTAAATTGTTTGGTTGTGATTTTATAATTAGATTTACTTTCAACTATGTATCAGTTTTTACTTTCCTTATATGAAAAGCACAAAAAATAGTTCATTTGTTATGTTCATGGAATTTATGAATCATGTACTTAATGCAACCCCCTATGGTTGGAACAATGAATTATGAGCAAATGAAGTTAGTAATGGAAGCATGGAATGAAACTTACCATACATGTGTGATAAGCATAATTTATCTCGCTGCATAGATTAATATCCTAAGCATCTAAATTTCCAATGCAAACTTGAGAGTATGCCTATAATTTCTTCCTACCATAATAATGAATTTATGTACACTAATATGAATGCAGCTAAGGAATTTACTAATTTAATGGGGATTCCTGAGATAGTTATGCTTGTAACAAATATAGATGAAACCATAGCCTCACATCTGAACTTGCTACTGCGCTTGAACATCTCTTGAAACTTTTTTGTAAGAATATATATATCCTTGAGTACTATAACAATCTTGTTGCTACCAAGGAGAGATCTAATGGTTTGAAAGAACAAGAATAATAATATAGAGAAGAAGAAAAGGTATTAGAGGATCCTCCATCTGCTTACTCACCATGCTCTTTTGATTCTAATGATGATGATGATCAACACATGCGAAATGATATTATTATTGATAATAGTCTTGAAAGTGGTGATGAATATGGATTTAGCATCATGTTTGATAAAGCTTTGGATGACCCTCCTCGTGTAACAATAATACATGTGGCATGGGAAGATAAAATTATTATTTCAAGTAATGATGATCTCTATGATGAAAAACCTATCCTTGATGAATCTATTGATTTACATGCTTTTTATGATAATTCATATGATAGTTGGGTAGAAAGAACTCTTGGTAAAGATGAATCTAATAGTGATATTGCCTCCATAAAACATGATCCATTGTATGATATTTGTGAAACCATGATCCCCATGTCATTGACCGACCAGAATGTATTTGCATGTTATAATGATAACCATCATGAAGTTGAAAGTGCCACAGGAAACACTAATATTTTGTAGAAACAAGATGATAAAAGGCTAAGCTTGGGGAATGAAGAGGAAAAAGATATGGTCCAACCTAAGCTTCGGGTGTATGGGAACCTCTCATAGATGATAAAGGACATAACACCAAGCTACCACATGATCTCCACATCACTTGAAACAAGTAAGTCAAGCCTAGCTATATGGCTATAAAGAAAACGTTTTTCAAGAGGCAAGCCAGTTATTTTTTTATGCATGCTTGATGTAGTAAAAGAGTACCTTTTTAGTGTATTCTCTGTAGGTTAGCAATGAAGTACCAAGTAAAACCCATTTTGATGCTAGAAAGTTGATAAAACACATGGAGTAACAAATTCCTGCATAACACTGTTTAGCCGAAAATTCTCTGATTTTTTCTGTAATTCCGATTGCTCTCATATTTACAATGTAGTTCAAAAATTTCATCCTCTATATGAAAAAAAATTAGCAAAAATTCCTGACATGTCAAGGTGGTCGAAATAATTATGTTTTGTTGCTGCTGAAAATCTGAACAGATTCTGCCCACTAGTGTTTGAGCCATTCTTTTGAGTCTCAAATTGATTTTCCATGAGTCCTTTGATATGCTAGGAATGTGTAGGACACTATATTATTGCTGCACTATTGAGGAAAAAAATTCTATGAATTATATGGCATCTATTATCATATCCTTGTACCACTAATGTCACCCCATAGAAAAAGAAATGGGAGAAAGTTTTGTGTTGAAGTTTGGAATGGAGGAACACCACACCAAGAGCTATTCAAGAATGGTGAAAACCATAATCTTGGGGTTGCCCAAGGCACCCTGATGTACCTGTAAAACTCTCGGTTTGCAAACCACTAAACATTGTTTTTGAGCAACATAGAATGATCGTGGAAACTTGGAGCGTATTTGTTTAGTGTTATGTTTAGTTTTGCTTGATATGCTTAAATAAATAGGATCACCATGATAGATATTTTGCATGCTTAGGAAAGAGCTATTGAAAAAACTATCCCATGAATGAATGCCATGTTCGATTGAATGCCTTGCTTGAAATAGAAAAAGGGGGGAAACAAGCTATGCATGTTATTGCTTCTAGTCGGATTGTTCAGATGCTTTATGGAGTGATAACTTACAAGTGTATCATCTAGTGCTAGTTATTATATTCAACATAAATGGTCCTCAATGATTATATTGTCTTCTAGAAATGATCTAGTACTATGGGAACTTTTTACATTCCTATAGAAGGTCAAATTGTTACTATTCCTTACCCCACCATATTGAAACAACCTCCTTTAGCACAACAAACTTAGCATTTATATACGAAATACCTACCCAAATAGCTCAAGATATATCCCAAAGTATACTGTCATGTGTGAGTTATTATTTAGCTTCCAAACACTATTAATATGGTTATGGGTGACATGGAGACGTTACTTGTGGGGTGACCACAAACTCATTGGGTATAGAGTATCACCTCCCAAGTAGCAATAAGAGGATGCATAAAGTAAAAGATGAGGGAAAAAAACCTCCAAATATTTATATGATATAAAAATGTGTGAAGAGTGAGTATGCAGAGGCTAGGACTTCCCAAAAATCAAAACAAGCAAAAACTGACAAAGAAATACAAAGAAATAGCAAAGAGAGGAACACTACTAGGAAAACAGCTATAGGTAGACAAGATACTCTGTGGCGCATATGCAAAACCATGTACCACAGAAAAATATCAGTGGTGCCCTAGGAAAAATGCGCCACAGAAACTAAATAACTCTATGGCGCATTATAGTATCCATGCGCCACAGAAGTTATGTGGGACCTGCCAACCGGGGTGGGGCGATCCACTTTCTGTGGCGCATAATGACATATGCGCCACGGAAGTGATAAGATCTGTGGCGCATATTCCCTTATGCGCCAAAGAAAGTGGAAGCGGGCCCCATCACATAATCTTTTTGACCCACTTTTTGTGGCGCATAGGTGAATATGCGCCACAGAAATGTTTGCTTTCTATGGCGCATATCCACACATGCGCCACAGAAAGTTGACCTGGGTCCCACTACTTTAAAGTGCACCACCTTTTTTGTCGTGCATATTGCAATATGCGCCACATAAGTTTGAACATTTGGGGCGCATGACAGCAATATGCGCCACAGAACAAGGCATCTGGATCCATGTGCAAAAAGGTGGCAAGCTCACCCCCTCTATCCACCACCACCCATTTCACATCTCTTCTTCCTTTCTACCTCCTCCCAGCTCGTCTTCCTCCTCCCGCCCACCCCATTTTGCCCATAGTTTCTCCATTTTCTTGTAACTAAACCTACTTTGGTCCATAGATTGGTGAGTGGAAGCCTCCCTCCAACTTGTAGATCTAAAAGTTCCTTAATTTTCTCTCTCACATCTCTATATGTTTACTAATTTCCTCTCCACCAACTTGTAGATCTATTTGTCCACACTCTCTCATCGCGCAGTCTCGTCTTGCAATTATTGAGTCTACTAGGTGAGTACTTGGCCATGAACATGTAGGTGAAACTTGTCGCACGGGAGGTGTGTGCGATGCATGGCGAGACGATGCTTGTGTGGTGCATGAATTTTTGCATTGGGAGGAAGTTTTTTGTTGCTTGCTTGTTGTTGTCCCAGCTGGTCTGGTGCATGGATGTTTGCCGAAATGTTGATTCATTTCCATTCGGCAAATTTTTGCACTACCCATATGTCCTAATTTTAGGAAAGGTCATGCCGAATTTTTCTGGTTAGCATTCATGCATGTGTGTGTGCATATGGTGTGGTTCTAACCTACTCTCTATTGTGACCGCTCAGGAAACCATGGTCATCACGATGAGCGATGGCCAAATTGCTAGGTACAAGAAATACACAAAGGAAGACATGATTCTGAACAACAAGACCATGATAAGATGTCCATGTCGAACATGTAAACTCTAGCGCTGGATCGACCCTCATTCTGGACAATTGGAGGGTCACCTGCTCAAGCGCGGTTTCATGCACGACCTCAATGAGGCAGTGGAGGACATGGTGGTCACGAAGACGTGGGTGGGCGAGAAGACGAAGAGTCTACAGGGCATGATCATCATGACGAAGGAGATGCCAGCGGGCATGATCAGCATGATCATCATGAAGAAGGAGATGGCGACGGGCATGATCATCATGAAGAAGGAGATGCCGACGGGAATGATCATCGTGAAGAAGGAGAAGACGCAAACACACAGACGTTGGTAACTTCAGCCTTGCAGGACCCTCATGTTGAAGAACTGCTCCTCAAGGAGACAAGCAACGCCAAAGCTCCAGCTGGAGAGAAAGCCAAGCTGGCCCAAACGGAGATAGACTGGATGAATCCATTGTATCCTAGGTGTTGCCCCAAGGATACACGTTTGAGTGTAACACTCAAGGCTCTAGAGATGAAGGCCAAACACAAATGGAACGGCGTGAGCTTCAACGTGAACATGGAATACTAGCACAACTGACTTCCTAAGGGGAACACATTGCCAACAAGTATCGACGAGGCCAAGAAAATCATGTGCCCTCTCGACCTACCAAACATTAAATATCACGCATGCATCAATTATTGCGCGCTTTATCGGAACGAGTATGCATATAGAACCACATGTCTAATGTGCAGCCAAGGACGGTACAAGAGAGGGAACAAGAAAGTTCCTCAAAAAGTGGTATGGTACTTTCCTATCACCCCCCGTCTATAGCAATATTTCGTAGATCCTAAGGAAGAAAAGCTCATGCAATGGCACGCGGAAAGGGAGAAACCCGAAGATGATCCGAAGAAGGGCAAGATCCTGACACACCCTTCAGATGCTAGCCAGTCGAATGCATTAGACATCGAGTTCAAAGAGTTCGGGGGCGATGCAAGGAACGTCGGGCTGGGTATGAGCACCAATGGACTCAATCCTTTTGGAAACCAGAGTAGCGCGCATAGCACCCGGCCCGTGTTTGTATGGTCGTACAACCTCCCCCTTGTGGTTGTGCACGAAGCAAAGGTACGTACACATGAGCATTATTGTTGGCTTGTTACATTTAGGCTCCTAAGTTTTAATGTTGGAGGACAACCCATGCTCCAACTATACTTACTGGAGCTACATGCTTTGTTTTCTTTTAAAATAAAACATTGGTTTTTATATGCTTACATACTCTAGTACTTTTATGATTAAGATACAACTAAACACGCACTATTGTTAGATGGTTGGATGAATCCCTTCTAAGATGCATATATTCCACATATATATCCCATAGCTCAGGTGTGTGTGAAATACTACAGTACAAATATATAATGAATGTATGCTGCAACCATTTGTTAGCATCACACAAGTGTGCTAGATCAACAGCTTAACCAAGTGCAAGCAAATAAGTGATTTATTATTGTTTACTGCTAGTGGTTTCTACTTTACTATTTGTTTACTGCTAGTGACCACCATATCATGCGCATACATGATCTGATCCTATAGTAGGGTTTGTGTGGCTAATTGTCTTGATACTGGACAGATCTGGTTATTGTCCAACAACATCACTATTGTTCTATACACTCCTCTTGTCCACTTTCTACTAGAAATGATCAAGAATAAATATGCTATGTACTGGATCAACTTTGTATCTTGGTTGGTGGTACCTTGTATATTCCTTAGAGTGTGCCCTTGTAGCTTGTTCCAAAATCCCTTGCTTCTTGTGGATGACCTCCTCCTCCTAGCTATTTCATTAGGTACTAAGATCTAGATATAAATGGAGATATTCTTGTTGTGCTAGCTTCTGTTCTAAGGCTGCTGCTAGAAGATTCTTGTGGTAGCTCCTCTCCCTGGTGACCTCTTGGTAGTTCTTCAACATTGACTGCAGTCTTGTAACCATCTCTTGGTGTTCTGATGGATTCTGGAAAGTTAGGAGCGTATGGCTGGTATAAAATAGGTTCTTTATGGTATATTGTTATTAAATTGATGACATATCACTGGTGTTGGATAAAATAGTCTGTTGGCTACTGCTGACAGTTATGGTCATGTGAATGATTCAATATCTGGTACCATTGGTACTATGTATGCTGTTACTGCTACTGTTTGATTCAATATCTGGTACTATATGGTGTTCTCTAATTCAATGCGGCTTTGATGGGGCTGTGAATGGGGTTATCTTCTTGTGTGTGAATGTTGCAAGGATTTCAATTGAGTTGCCCATTTCTCCCGAAGTGTCGATTCACTTCCGTTTTGGTTGAGAAATGGGCACTCCTAGGTCAAAAAATTAGCAAAGGTCATGCCGAATTTTTCGGCCGAGATTTGTGCTAACTTTTTGCCTCTTTTTAATAGAGTGCAAACATGAGGGCAACAACGAGGCTGGCCCTTCTAAGAAGAGCATCAACGAACAAGCTAGACAGGACGAGTCATTCTGGTGGGGGTCCCAACAGTAGCAGCAGGAGGAGGAGACGAGAATGACACTACCACCGGAGGAGGAGGCGACCGCTGCCAGAGCTACTGGGGGCAATGAGGGAGGAGATGCTGATTACGTGGGGGCCGAAGACGACTATGATGAAACTAGTGAAGGCGGCGGTGAAGAGGATGACACCACCGATGGCGGCGCCCGCACCAATGGCGGCGAGCGCACGAATGGCGGTAGCAGCAACCTGGCCGCTTCTCAGAAGAAGAAGAAGGAAAAGAAGGATCAGAAGGTGCCAGTGCTCGCCACTGTCTGCAATGAGTTCACTGAAGTCACAGAAAGTGGCCAACCCATTGCGCCAGAGGCGTTTGCCAAAGGGTATGGCCTGTAACTCGAGTGCATCGTCTGGGCAAGCATGTCGATCAACACGAAGTACATCAGACATGCTGACAATGTAGCTTTGGTCGATAACCTCCTTGATACGTCCCAAACGTATCTACTTTCCCGAACACGTTTCCTATTGTTTTTCCTCTAAACTTATATGATTTGGATACAACTAACAGAGACTAACGCTGTTTTTAGCAGAATTACCTTGGTGTCTAGTTTTTTTGCAGAAAATCAACTATCAGGAAAAATCCCAGAAAATATGCCAAAAATCCTATTTCACCAAAAAACTCATAGAGCCAGAAGACGAGACGGGGGAGGGCCACGGGGGGCCCACACCACCTGTCCGTGCGGGCCAGGCCAGGCCGTGCCTAGCGTGGTGTGGCCGCCTCAGTCACCCCCTCGGCCTCCCTCTTCTCCTATAAGTTACCTCTTGATCTAAAAACCAAGGAGGTTCAACATTTTTCCAGAGAGAGTCCCGCTATGCTGCCACCACCAGATTCCGCGATTCCGAACCAGAAACTCCGTTCTAGCACCCTGCCGGGATGGGGAATTGGAGGAGATCATCGCCATCATCATCACCATCGCTTCTCCATCGACCATCCATGTTTCCCCCATCTATGAGTGAGTAATCCCCCATTGCAGGCTATGGGGATGCTAGGGATTGGATGAGATCGTTCATGTAATGGCATCAGATTGTTACGGCATGGTGCCTAGTATCTATTATTAGTGCTTTTTGACTTTGTTGCAACTTGTTATGCTTAATGCTTTTCACTAGGGCCCGAGTGCCATGATTTCAGATCTGAATATGTTATTGATTCATTATGATAGTATTGTTTATGGTCTTACCTCCAAGTTGTATACACATATTGTTGTCCGGAACCAAAGGCCCCAAAGTGACAGCAATCGGGATAACCGGAGGTGATGGCTTTGATGTGAGGATCACATGTGTTCACGGAGTGTTAATGCTTTGCTCCGGTGCTCTATTAAAAGGAGCACCTTAATTGCCAGTAGTTCCCTTGAGGCCCCACAGCAAACGGGATGGCAGGACAAAAGATGTTGTGCAAGTTCTCATTGCGAGCATGTATGACTATATATGGAACACATGCCTATGATTATTTAGTACTTGGATGCTTTATCTTATTTATCTGCAAATGCCCTATGTCTTGATTGCAATATGAATTGTCTTGTCCATGCAACGCCCGTCCATCCATCCCTATGCCTACCGCGCTTTAATTCTACTGTTTACTGCAATTGATACTACTGTCTTTACTTTTACTACTACTATTACTTTACTATTGCTACTAAAAGACTGTTGCTACTGATAAACTGTTGTGAGCAAGATTGTTTCTAGGTGTAGCTGAATTGACAACTCATTTGTTAAGGCTTATAAATATTCTTTGGCTCCCCTTATGTCGAATCCATAAATTGGGTTTCACTTCCCTCAAAAATACTGCGATACACATCCTATACTTGTGGGTCGTCAAGACTATTTTCTGGCGCCGTTGCCGGGGAGCATAGCTCTATTTATCAAGTTAACTTGGAATCACTATTGTTCGCTGCCATCCATCCATCATGGGTAAGTCTTGTGATGGCAAGGTCCCTATTTTACCATCCACTACAAGAAGAGGTACGGTTCTGAACACCGCTATTGCTCTTGATTCACCATCTGTTATGAGTAAGTTCCTTACACCACCACATACACATGCTACACGCATTGCTACTACTTCTGAATCTGAAACTTCTAATTCTTATGATGCTGCTTCTACTATGCTTGATAAAAGTGGTTCAGTAGGTCCTTTCCTAGATGTTACCATTGCTAGAACTATAGCTGGAAATACTAAAACTCCTAATGAAGACACTACTACACCTGCCAGTTCACCTGAGTCTAGAGAGAGCTATGATACTGAAGATGGTTATATAGAGATGACCGATGAATTTATTAAAGAATGTCAAAACACCCATGATAGGAGTGTTATTAAGAGTCTCCTTGAGAGGCGTACTATAAGGCCTAAATTATCTCCTATGCTAAGTTTGCTGCATCTCCCATAAACATTAAAGATAAGGATTATAATTTCTCTCTTGATTTATCTTACATAACTATTGTTGAGAAAGAACCTTTTTGTGGGACTAAGAATGAAAGTTCTATAGCACATATGACTGAGCTTTCTACCATGAGTGGCTTATTTTCTGATGATATTAAGATGCGCATCTACTTTGTTGCTAAAATTTTCCCTTTCTCACTGAAAGGAGAATCTAAAACTTGGTTTAATAATTTACCTCTTGGATCTATTCATAGCCCTGATTGCTTGATTAGTACCTTCCTTCAGGAATATTTCCCACCAAGTGCTAGACATGCTATTTTGTAGGATCTTTTTGATTTTAAACAGGGAGAAAAAGAGATATTGTCGGAATCATGGGCAAGGTTTTTTCCTTTGATTCATGGACAGGCTGGATGTCCATTAACTAAAAATGAGCTTCTTGATATATATTATAATAGACTAACTGAAGAATCTAGGACATACCTGGATAGTTGTGCTGATTGTGTTTTCAGGAATAGAACCCCCAAGGAAGCTGAGGAATTAATGGCTAAAATAAGCAAGAATTATGAAGATTGGACTCCTCCTGAACCAACTATACCTGAGACAACTACACCTGAGTTAATTGTGCATGCGCCTATACCAACATCAAAGAAGAGGGGAGTTATTGAACTAAATGATGAAGTGATATAGGAAGCCAAGAAATGTCTTAAGGAGAAGGGTATTAAAGCTGAAGACGTGAAGAATTTACCTCCTATAGAAGAATTATGCAAGCCAATCTCCCACTCATCCACTATTGAGGTACACTCTCTCCAACATTTTGATGAAGGTGATATTCCTTACTCTAGAGCCATTATTGGGCTAAAATATATTGTGGAAAGAACCTCTAATGATGTTAAAATGCTTGTTAAACATTTTCAAATGGTTCAAACTCAAATTGATCAGCTTATTAAGGTACAAAAATACTTGCTAGTTAATGCTGCTAAAGAAAAACATGCTTATGAAATTAGAACTAGAAGTGGCGCTGCCACCCAGGATCCTCTATATCCTGAGGGGCATCCTAAAAGAACTGAGCAGGATTCTCAACAAATTGAAAATAGTGGTACTACTCCTAAGAAAAGGAAAAAAGAAACATAAAACTATTGTAGAACCTTCTGAACCTGCTAAAGATCCCAATAGTATATCTATCTCTAATGCCGAAACTGAAAGTGGTAATGAGGAAAATGATGCTCCTGGTAAAGAAAAAGTTGAAGAAGAACCTAAAAGGCACACTAAGAATACTAAATACACTAAAGAAGATTTTGTTGCTAAGAAACATGGTAGTGAAAGAGAGCCTTGGGTCCAAAAACCTATGTCTTTCCCTGATAAGAAACACAAGTCAAAGGAAGATGAACACTATAATAAGTTTTGTAAATGGATGAAACCTATATTTTTGCAAATCCCTCTGACTGATGCTATTAAATTACCACCTTATTCAAAGTATACAAAGGATATTGTCTCCAATAAAAGGAAGATCCCTAATGAAGAGATTTCTACTTTGCTTGCTAATTATTCCTTTAATGGTAAGTTTCCAAAGAAACATGGAGACCCAGGGATTCCAACTATTCCATGCTCTATTAAAAATCGTTATGTTAGAACTGCTTTGTGTGATTTGGGAGCAGGAGTTAGTGTCATGCCTTTTTCTCTCTATAAGTGACTTCAATTGGAAAAAATAATACCAACTGATATATCTTTGCAAATGGCTGATAAATATACTACTATTCATGTTGGTATATGTGAGGATGTACCTATTCAAGTGGCTCATAATTACTTGATATTAACTGATTTTGTTGTGGTTGAAATGCCTGAAGATGATAATATGTTTATTATTCTTAGGAGACCTTTTCTTAATACTGCAGGAGCTGTTATTAATTGTAATGAAGGAAAGGTGACTTTTAATGTTAATTATGAGGAGCATACTGTCTATTTTCCCAAGAAGATTGATAGGACTTATGGCTTAAATTCAATTGAATATGTTGAGGGCATCCAAGTTGGAGAAATATATTGTCTCAAAGCACGAGAAAAATATGAAACTATTATGATGGGACCATTGCTATCAAGGTTGAGGTAACATAATCATTAGTGGAATACAAAGTTTTGTTTCATATAAAATTGTTTTGGTAAAAAGACCTGATCAACCTTGTTAACAAAGGGATTTTAATGAAAAAAACAATGTTTTCACCATGATTATTTTTGCTTACTTTTATTCTATCCATTTTAGTTTTTGCTTTCGTTTAGTTTACTTTTCTATTGCTAGTTGCTCGCATATTAGAGTGTCTTAGAACTTCTGAAGTTTTAGTTTTGTTTTGTCATTGCATCATTCTAAAAACATCTTTTTGTCAGAAAATCATTCATCTATACCTGAAAATTGCTCAAAAAGAAAGTGTCTCGAAAAATTCCAGAAAATTCATATTAAATTTTTACGTGAAAAAAGGGGCAGAGAAGTGCCTAGAGTGACCCAGGGGGGCCCACCAGGAAGGCTCACCACCTGGTGGCGCGGCCACCCCAGGGGCGCGCCTGGCCATGGTGTGGGCCACCCCTGGACCTCCACTCACTCTCTCACTTGCCACTGCTTCCTCTCTCCCGAGAAAACATCAGTTCATTGCTCGAAATCGCGTTCTTGCTGTTCTTGTCCATGATTTTTCGATCCCCTTGCTCATCTCATCTTTGCTGCTGAAAGTTGGAGCATTTGTTCTCCGGTATGTGACTCCTCCGCTTGTACAAGTAGATTTGTGTTTAGTGGTTTATATCTTGAGTATTTTGCTGCTATAGGTGACAGGTTATGAGAGCTTGTAAGCTTGTTCAATGCTTAGATATATTGTTTTGATGCATGTTTAGACCTCTTACAAGTCCCTATGAGTAGTTCCCTTCATTATGGATTCATTTTGCAATCACTTTATAATGGATGTTTAAATATCAAAGATGAACAATCACACCTTTGGAGAAATATTTGAGAGGGACACACCCAAGAGGGCAAGTCCTTCAAGATCAGCCTCTTAGTTTAGGCCATCATACAATGAAGATCTTATTGCACCACGCTTTGGCAATGCAGGAGATGAGGGATATGCTCACCCAACTACCTTCCCTTGTTTTACCTTTTTGCAAGCTGCAGGGATCCTGAATGATTTCTTACTACTGGTTCAGAGGGTTGGCCTGACCACGTACATGGAAGATGAGAGTGAGAAATATGTCGTGCTTGCCAAAACTTTCGTTGGGAGTTCCATTTTCACTAACACCCCTTATCAATCAACTTTTTTTTAGAATTTATAATCAGCCTATTACCATGTCATTGGAAAGATTTTGCAGCGTTATAGGTATAGGCATGATAGGGACAGTGAAGAAGATCCAAGGTCGACCCGCTGACTTGCTGGAGCTCTATCGAAGTGTGACAAATGACGATGACCACGTAGCTCAGCACGGGAAGATAAGGAACATTCAACTCTCAGCTCTTAGATATTTTGCTTATTATCTTGCCACTAGCATTCTTGGTAGGGAGAACACTAGTAATATCTCTAATTATCATTTAGCCTTTCTTGCTACTTCACTTAATAATGATACCAAGTACAATCTTGGCTCTCTCATTTCTCGCCGCCTAGATACTAGGTGACCTATTTATGGGGGCATTATTGCCTCATGTATGGTTGCTGCATTAGAACTTTCTGTGGATCCTAATGACACTGTGTTGGCACCACAAAGGCTTGATCTTACTGCTATGAAAACGCATCACTTCGTCACTTCTAACTCTGATACGGACAGTTTAGTATACAGGATGTAGTTTACTGACGGAGACAAGAGGGAAATTCCTTTGCCACAATCCACTCTGTTTAGTATTTACAGGAGGCCATGGTCGCGTTCTAAGGAGGAGGTGGATGAGTAGCTCCGCTTACTTGGTTTCCACAGGCAGCACCAGGAGGATGTGCCTTCTTACGACTACTCTACGCACTACTGTGGGGCGTCCTCGAGCTCGTATCAGGACGAGGGCACCTCCACGCCGTACTACGGAGGTGCTTCATCTTAGCCAGCTTGGGATTGATACCCACTTAGGCCAAAAGCCTAAGCTTGGGGGAGGTACACCGACATCACACTCATCTACATATCATGTCTAGTCGGTACTTTGTATATCCATGATTCATACTCTTTTTAGTTTTCCTTCTTTCTTTACTTTTGCTCTCTAAAACACAAAAAGACCAAAAATATTTTCTTTGTTTATCTTTATTTGTTTCTTTGGTTTGCTTTTTTCCTTTTTGCTTTGTTTGATCTATTCGATAAACCCAAAAAGATTTGCTTTGCATGTTCTTCCTTTTTGTTCTTGCCTTTAAAAATTAAAAACACCAAAAATATTTGTTGTTCTTCTTTGGTTTTGTGAAGTTCGTTGCAGGGTTTAGCAGTCCTCAGTGGAGTTTGGTTTCATGTAATTATTCAAGCCTCACAAGTGAAGGGCAATAGTGAGGATTAATGACAACTTGAGGTGTGGTAAGAGGCTAGTAACGAACTCTATTTGTTTTCATTTTTATACATATACTCATCATTGTGGGCATGCTTAGTCTGTTCATGCAGGGTGTATGTTATTTATGGATGCTTAGTAGTTCTTGCTTTCTTATGATTAGCTCCAGCTTGCTAATGGTTTGTAGCATGTCATATGAATGTTTGCTTGCATTGTTCTATTCATAACTTGGTATGACACTGTGGTAACCTCCTCTGAATGTTTCATTTGAATTGAATTGGCACATGCTCACGCATGCATATGACTGAAACAATAATCAGTTAAGCCTCGATGAATTATTTTGCCTCAGGGGTCTTCAATCACTTTCATGCCATAATTAGTCATGTTTTGTTGCAAGCATGATTATGACAGTTATTGCTCTCTCGTTTATCGCTCCCTTACTATTTCTAGCCTTCACTTGCACTGAGTATGAGCTCTACTCATGTTTCCAACTCCCCAAAACCAATATTGCCAAAAGTGTCCACCATACCTACCTATTAGCATCATTTGCTAGTCCGTGCATATTCACTATGCCTTGTTTTCTTCCGAATAAAATGTTTGCTTGTTATGAGAAATTTAGTTAGTAAAGCTCTCATGAACTTGATGGCACACTTTACTTTCTCGCACTTAATAATCTTGAACCATTGTGTCCATCTTTGTTGCGTATATGCTTGCGCTTTATGAGTTGAAGTTAGCAGAACCATGTATCATGGGGAATGCTTTCAACAGTGCAATTATTATTCCGTTGATATCATGATTCTTTTTCTTATGGATCCCGGCGGTGTGAAATAAAAGGGGAACTTGTAAGATCATGGAATTTGTATGTGTGTTAGACAAACGCCTGGGCCGCTAGCCTAAGCCATGCCTAATTATGGTGGAAACTTTCAGCATAACCATAATGAGCATTCTATGAAGCATCCTCAATAAAAACCTACGCAAATAGCAAATAAAAAGATCGCTGAGATGCTCATTGTCTGTTGCCTTGTCATTTTGATATGGGATAGCTCTTGTGTCATGGGGCAAGGGGTACCCCGTTGGCGGTTCTCTATGATACATATGTACTTACAATGACAAGAGCTTACTTGTGACTGAAGTTGAGTAGCATGAGGTTCGATACTTGTAATGAAGGGGCATGAGATTTCAACTTATAACTTGTCAAGCATATCCTCTTAGTTGTGTCACTTTAACTTTAACCATTTAAAGATTCTTATGATAGGGTCAATGAGAGCTCAAAGCTAATGAGTACCATACTTTCAGCATTTGGAAGCCTTTCAAACTATTCAAAACCTTTTCACTTCCTTGTTGAGTCACCACTTATTCTATAAGCACTTTCTTGAGAGCATAGTTGTCATTCTTAGTGTAATGTGCTTGTCTCAAAACAAGATTAATTATGTCATGACTTTGATGCATGTATCTTTTACATCTTTACTTCTAGTCTTCACTTGAACTTCAGAGGTGCCTTGGCATCTATGTTTGCCCTATGATCAATGGCAAGTGAGATACCACTCTATCATACCTTTTGATGAGCATTGCAATGTTGCTTATGTTTATGTTTCATGCTACTTACTATTTTTGAGTTAGAATCTCTGCATAGCTTGCAATGACTTTTGAGTAACCTTATCTGCATACTCCTTATTATGAATTGACCAAGTACTTGATCACATGTTGAGAATATATACATCTTATGAAGCAAATGTGTTCGTGAAAGTTTCTTTTATCGCACTCAGTTTTCAACTGAATTGCTTGAGGACAAGCAATAAGCTAAGCTTGGGGGGAGTTGATATGTCCAAAACGTATCAACTTTCCTAAACACTTTTGCTATTGGTTTTCCTCTAAACTTGTGTGATTTGGATACAACTACCACGGACTGACGATGTTTTTAGTAGAATTACCTTGGTGTCTAGTTTTTGTGCAGAAAATCAACTATCAGGAAAAATCCCGGAAAATGTGCCAAAAATCCTATTTCACCAGAAGACTCACGGAGCCAGAAGACGAGATGGAGGAGGGCCACGAGGGGCCCACACCACCTGGCCACGCGGGCCAGACCAGGCCACGCGGGCCAGACCAGGCCACGCCTGGGGTGGTGTGGACGCCTCGGTCACCCCCTCGGCCTCCCTCTTCGCCTATAAATTGCCTCTTGACCTAAAAACCAAGGGGGGTTCGACGTTTTTCTAGAGAGAGTCCCGCTACGCCGCCACCACCAGATTCCGCGATTCGGTACCAGAAACTCCGTTCTGGCACCCTGCCGGGACGGGGAATTGGAGGAGATCATCGCCATGATCATCACCATCGCTTCTCCATCGACCATCCATGTTTTCCCCATCTATGAGTGAGTAATCCCCCGCTGTAGGCTACGGGGATGGTAGAGATTGGATGAGATCGTTCATGTAATGGCATCAGATTGTTAGGGCATGGTGCCTAGTATCTATTATTAGTGCTTTTTGACTTTGTTGCAAGTTGTTATGCTTAATGCTTGTCACTAGGGCCCGAGTGCCATGATTTTAGATCTGGACATGTTATTGATTCATTATGATAGTATTGTTTATGGTCTTACCTGCAAGTTGTATACACATATTGTTGTCTAGAACCAAAGGACCTGAAGTGACAGCAATCGGGATAACCAGAGGGGATGGCTTTGATGTGAGGATCACATGTGTTCACGGAGTGTTAATGCTTTGCTCCAGTGCTCTATTAAAAGGAGCACCTTAATTGCCAGTAGTTCCCTTGAGGCCCCGCTGCAAACGGGATGGCAGGACAAAAGATGTTGTGCAAGTTCTCATTGCGAGCACGTATGACTATATATGGAACACATACCTATGATTATTAGTTTTACTACTGCTATTACTTTACTATTTCTACTACAAAACTGTTGCTACTGATAAACTGTCGTGAGCAAGATTGTTTCCAGGTGCAGCTGAATTGACAACTCAGTTGTTAAGGCTTATAAATATTCTTTGGCTCCCCTTGTGTCGAATCAATAAATTGGGTTTCACTTCCCTCAAAAATACTACGATACATCCCCTATACTTGTGGGTCATCACTCCTTAAGAAGCTTCACAAGCTATAGAGATTCCTAGAGAGGTTTAAAAACCTGGAGAGAAAGAACCCGGTGAACAAACTAGCCCTCACGAAGATGAGCAACGCCTTGAGCAGCTGGAAAACCCGGGTAAAGAATAGCATTGACAAAGGTGAAAGATCGGAGGTTATTAGTAAGAAAAATTTGATGCTCGAAGATGAGGAGTTTAAGATATTCAAGGCGGATATAGCAACTGAAGACGCTATAAAATGGACTAAATGGGACAGGAGTATGCGGGAACAGAACATATGTAACCACCACCTTGGAAGCGGCGGTTATAGAGGGAAAGAAGCCATTTGGGACAAGGAGGACGCCGACCTTGAATGCCTGGGTAAAGACAACCCTTGGCTAAAATCACGGACTTGCAGCTTAGGCACTTTGTCCGAGCCCGCTACTACCTGGACAAGGAAACAGGGGAGTTCATCACCGATGATCCGAAGGTGAAGGAATTCGAGAAGAAGCTAGTAAGGAATTTATCGCTGATCCCAAGTCTATTGTGTTGTAATTAAAATAATGAAGCCGAGAATCTAAATGGGTTCACCTTTCCTTGTCTCTACAGGAGGATGAACTAAACGCTCCTACCAAAGTGTCATCCCAGGATTCGACAGAGCCGTGGGACACGGTTTTTAATAGGGCGACTAATGCTTACAAGAAGACGGACATGGGGTTGCCGCCGTCCTCAGCTGGCTGTGTGTTCGGCTTTGGTACGAGCATGAAGTTCAAGGAGTACTACAAAGAGGACGCTAAGAAAAGAAGGGAGAGGAAGAACCAGTTGGCGGCTAAGGATAAAGCCATTGTTGAAGAGCTGAAGATGAAGGTGCAGACACTGGAGGAGAAGGCAGTGGACAAGAAAACAGTGGACAAGTTAGTGGAAGAGAAGCTCCGCGCGATGATCCCCCTAAGTTTTTCGAGGGGCTAACTACTTGGAATGCGGGAGGTCGACAGGGGCCGATACATCTTCCCAGCTTAAGCGATAGCAACTCGGGCATCAACGTTAACGTGTCGCTGGACCTGGTGACCCCGCCGGCTGTCAATGCCAGGACGCAGCCGCTCGTTTTGGTCACACCGACGCCCCTCCCGCCAAAGATACCAAGCGTAACCGACGGCAGTGGTGCTTCATGAGGCACCCAAGCGGGAGAATGCAGATGATGATAGGACGGCCGCCGGCATCGGCCGTGTCTCTACATTAGCCGACCTCCACACCATCACCAAGGTAACTAATTAGTTTGTGCACGTAATATCCTTTATGCCTTTGATGCATGACTACTACCATCTCATGATGCCCAACAACATGTTTTGCCTCAGGACACTTCTTGCGTACTCCTGCTTAAATATGTCGGCGGTGAGTTGAAGGATGTTGCCAAGGGCACTCTCATACAACCGACGAGCCGCACGATGCACAACAATCCAATGGATGATGACGTGATGAGGGTCAGGTTGGCTCGGGTGTTGCCAGGGTGCGATGACATGGACCCCCCTTTCAACCTCAGGGATCCGACAAACACAAGACCCTTATAGAATGCTAGAACTAGCCCTTGCAATGGCCGAAGACCCAGATTCATCTTGCGGGGGAGCACCGGCGCCACGTCACAATCGATCGCCCGGCCACCACTTCGGAAGTTAGCAGCCGCCATCGTCGCCACCACCAGCTGTCACTAGCAACTCTTGGTAGCGTGTGTACTGCCCCATGGCAAAGACGTTGTGCCGCAACCGCTATCGCCCCCTCTACCACCACCACATGATGGCACCCATGAAGATGATGATGAATTGGTCAACGTTGACGACTTCATCAACACCGGTGCTGACAAAAGGATTATATATGCCTTCTGTGGATGAAGAACCCTTCATAGCTCGCGACCATCAAGATGGTCGGCCCAATACATGCACGCAGCGCCTGGTCTTCTATGGTTTTTCTCAAGAGACGCCTCCGGCTACCGATCCACCATAGGAGAAATCGGGATTGGTTTTCAGCCCCAACACACTACGAAAGGCAGCCGATGAGCAGATGGCAGTGGAGGACACGGTTGCGAAGAAGAAGCACCAGAAGAGAGATAATAATAATAATAGTAATAAGAAGGGTGCGAGCCAGCCTCCTCCGAAGAGTATCTGGGCTCAGGACGCCGTCGTCGTACCATCCACACAATATGGCTTGCCCCGAGTGCATGTAGCTGGTGATCTGATATTGACTCCGGATCTGCTCCACATCGCGGTTGGACCCATGTTAACTTTGCACGAGGGTGTCAAGACACTAGAGGGCATCCTTCTTAAAGACAAAGATCCAAATTACCCGGTTTTCACGGCCAAGCTGCCATTGGACATGGGCTTCAACAATGAAGCCCCCGCGGATATATTCTTCATAGCGTAGGAGGACATATTCAAGCTGTTTCTGACGAAACGGTTGGACTATAACTTAGTCCGCCTATACGCTCTCAATCTAGCGATCAAGATCAAGAGAGAGAGTACCCCGGAAGTCGCGATAGTGGATCCCTACTACATGCGGGGTAGCCAGTTGGTCGAAGGATCAGAGGCATGGACCAAGGTGACGGCGTACCTCGAGAAGTTCATGGTGGAAAACAAGAGGAAGTTCACACTTCTTTTGCCTTTCTTTCCCGAGTAAGTACACACTCGCTCATCGCCGTCGTAACTTATGCATTTTTATAGATTTCTTCCTTTGCTATTTTCCAACATTTTGTTCCAATTATGTTGCGTAGAGAAAAATACTGCACACTCATCGTCCTTTCCCCGAGGTATTCTCTAGCCACGTATTTCAACGCGGGGAGTTTGACGAAGAAGAAAGACTACACTAGAATAAGGGGTGTTCTCAATGAGGCTCTCCAGGGCTACGCCAAGAAGGGATGCACCTTCGTAGATAAGGGGGAATATATCAAGGATGGAAAACACGTGTTTGAGCACGTGCTCGAGTTCCCCTGCGTCAAACAGCCTATTACTGGTAGCACCAAGGAGGCCTTCTACGTCCTCAATCACCGTAAAGGCTATGTTCGGGATTGCCATAACCTCACGCTGCCATGTAATCTCCGAGGATGGGCCGAAACTTTGGCACGAAGCAACGATGATGATCTTAGAGAAGACTTCCATCACATTTAGCTGAAGTTGTCGCAAATCATCGAAGATGTCAACTCAAGGGGGGCCTACAACAAGCTAGAGGGTTGAGTAAGAGGGAGATCGAAGAACGCCTCTATAAGCAAGGAGACACAATGACGTGGATGATGAAAGACGGCTATCAACCGCCCCCGAAGCCGAGCAAGAAGAAGAAGTCTTCATGATCGATGTGTGCCTAGCATGATCGAGTGTGTGTATATTCTCGATGGACGCTTGTTGTAGTGTGTGTGTCATAAACTTTACTATCTTATGGTGAAAATGGTCGTTGTTGTTAGACTTAAACTATATTATGGTCGTGTTGTTGTTGAACTTATTACTTCTATGATGATCGTGATGCCATCTTTTAGGTTTATGGATCATTAGTTTTATATTTTTTGAACATACATATATGGATGTGAACCCTTTATTAATTCTTTTTGTTGCATGTTTTACTAATATGCCTTGTCATCTATAGAGATGGCGACGAGGTGGTATGTCGTGTACATGGGTAGGATTCCGGGAGTCTACGAGGAGTGGGAGGACTGTCACAAACAAGTGAACAAGTTCAGCGGCAACATCTATAAAGGATACGCGACTAGAGAAGAGGCAGTAGCCAAGTGGAGGAACCACCTGTGGAAGAAGAACCGAATGAAGATATTGGTCGGGCTCATGCTCTTGCTCACCATCATCACAGCTGTATTTTATTTGATCCTACTGTAGGTGGTGATGACCACTTCATATTTGTAATGTGAGATGATATGAACTTTGTATTCGGCACTTGTGTAAAAATTCGGCACTTGACACTATATATATATATATATCTCGATCGGGCTCTAAGTGTGATGAGATTATACTTGTGTTTGTATTATATGTCGGTTTTCATCTACTATATGTGCAATGTACTGTTTATACCTGATCTAGATAAATACTGTATAAATCTTGTATAAATAACTGATTATACAGTAGGAAAGTATTTTACTTTGAATACATGTAATATAGTCAGTGGCGCATATAGAAATGGTATCTGTGGCACATTACATTATGTGGCGCATTGGATTTTATGCGCCACTGAACATATTCCTATGACGCATATGCAGAAATACGCCATATAAGTCTGAGATTTCTGTGGCGCATATCTATATGCGCCTGATATCAGTGGCGAGGCAACAGTGGCGACCATGATATTTCCTACTTGCCAGCCATAAAAAATTTCCAACCTCCTTTGCCAATATTATGACCATAGGACCACCACTATATATATATAGCATGGAACTATTCTATCATCATGTATAGAATTATATTCTATACATGTTTCACCATATATACCTATATAGGGCGGGAGCCACTGGTGGAAAAATGGCCTCTAGTCCCGGTTCATAAGGGCCATTGTGCCGGTTCCAGAACCGGGACCAATCACTCGGAACTAATGCTAGTCCCGGTTCACACACGAACCGGGACCAATGGGTCTCCACGTGGGCGGGCGAGCTACGAGGGGGTTGGATCATTGGTCCCGGTTCGTGGGAAAAACCGGGACCAATGGGTCCCCACGTGGCAGCGCCAGAGACGGGCGGGGGTGGATCATTGGTCCCGGTTCTTGGCACGAACTGGGATCGTTGGTCTCTGTGCCGCGGCAGGGTATTGTGCCGTGGCAGGATTTTCGGGCTATTTTTTTGCTGCGGCAGGGTTTTGTGCCACGGCAGGATTTCGGGCTATTTTTCTGCCACGGCAGTATTTTTTTATAAATTTAATGGTTCTACATATATACAGCAATAATGAAACCACGATATATATATTACACATCATGCATGATGACAAATATATACACCGTCTCATTCGTATTCTTGGTCGAAACATATTTTAATTACAAACGATACTCTCACACGAATTTGATCTAATTTACACTTGTTTTATACACTTCACCCTTCCAAATGAAGTGGGTAATAGTATTCTCCTTTCGGATCTATGACTTGTTCTAACAAGAATCCAGCAATTTCCTCTTGAATTGCTTGCACGCGTTCTTGTGATAGAAGACCGTCCCACATCCGTTCGATCTAATATAAAGAAGGGGATCAATATATATGAATGAAACTAAACACAATTGGTGGTAATAAAATAAAGTTGTGATTATTGTTTATCGTACTTCAATTTTTTGATGTTCCGGCCTGCCCCTTCTCTTTGGTCGTTTGGCGAATGAACTCGCAGACATAGTATCCACATAAGTTATTCCTGGCTTCCTACCTCAAGCACTTTACGAGAACGGAATTCAATCAAAATAATAATCAAGCATGATAATGGTGGTATTGAAACTAGAATCAAAGAGATGCGTGGATCTAGCAAGTAGTACTTACAGTCAATGGTCAAAATGTAAGCTCTGGCTTCCAAACACCCCTAGTTTTGGCGGTGAACCGTTTCCAAGCCCTCTAGAGGCATTCCTGCATGTCCGCCCACTTTTCTAATGGTGTGTATTTCGAGTCCAGGACTTTTACTACTCCGGTGTCAACAAAAATGATTAAGAGAATATAGTGAAAGCTAGACACACTAACAAAATATAACACGAGTTAATTATAGGCTTAACATCGAGTAATCGAAAATAGAATGTGTACAAGACAGTAACACTCACGCAGTGTTGTAAGGAAATAGTATTTCCCTTCTGTTGCTGAAATACTTCACCGCTTGGAACAAGTTATCCTCTGTCTCTTTGGGAATTGTTTTTAGAGTAACTTCATGAACGAAATTACAGTCAACAAACCCAAGGTCATAGATTTGTCCTTTGTTGCATTCTTGAATCTTCATTCTGCATATATAATTAGTATAGTGATTAGTAAGATTATACAAGCAACGAATGAGATGAGCTAGAAAGACTTAATTACAGAAATTAATAATACTTACAAACAATAGGCATTGACGATAGCTTTGTCGAGGGCGTCTTGTTGGTAAAACTGAAATAATTCTGGAAATTCAATCAGTATGAAGCCATCTCCATAACCGTAATGGTGGTGTTTATATGCAGCATAGATCCAGTTTTTGGAATCAGCACAGGCTTGGATGTACCATTTATGCAATCTTCACATTTTTGTTGGTAGATCTTTGACTAACTCGGGTTTGACGAGAGGAGCCCCGTACTATTACACGTATGCTATTTCTTGGTACCCCTCGAACTCATTCATACTGCTCATGTACTCAGTAATAGACAGTCCATATAATTGGGCTTTTTCTCCGTACAGTCGAACAAACTCCGGATCAATGTTCGGATCATGCCGCTCCTGGATCATCCACTCATTGGTATCGTACACTTTGAGCGGTTCGATCGATTGATTTTTCTGTTGTCCGAGCTGGGCAACTTCTTTCCCGACTCTCCGCTCTTTTGCCTCAGCCGACTTGGTAATAGAGCGATTATAGTCTGATGTGAGCGCTATGGGTTGGTGAACCTGAATCTTAAGCGCGGCTGCTTTGGCTTTATCTTCTGCGGTGACCGGGAAAAATGCCTTTATCGGCTTTTTCTTGTTAGCCATGTCAATCTTCCACTTTTCATAATGGGCAGCTGCGGCCGCATCAGTTTCCTCATCTGTCTTCTCGCAAGGTATCTTCTTCATATTCTGATGAGGTACTCTTGGGAGGGAAGATTGCTTACGTTTCGGTGATCGAAACATGCTCTTGCTGCTGTTGGTGGTGGTGCCCCCCTTAGTATACTTCCGCTTTTGTCTCTGAGGCTCAGGGGATGGAGACGGCTGACGCGGCGGTGGAGACGGCTGACGCGGCGGTGGAGACGGCTGAGGCGGCAATGGAGACGGTTGCACTGAGTGGTGAGGCGGTGAAGGCGACGGTTGCGCTGGAGAATGGTGGGGTGGCGGCGAAGGTGGATTGCTGCTCTGAGGAGTGGGTGGCCTTGGTGGCACATAATTTGGAAGCATGATGCGCTCCTTTAGCCATAGAATAGTCCCCCCTTTGGCTTCTCCTAGTTGAGTCAACTCCATATCTTCCCCTGCAGGGTGGTCCAGCTTTAGCTCCTCAAAATCTTCCTTCACCTCGTCCACCGTGACGACAGCGTACCCTTTTGGAACCGGTCTGCAATGCCAAGTTGGGTTAGGCCCAATTGGTACCGCCATGCTGACCGTCGCCGTCACCCTTAAGTTCATAACCTGCACCTTTAGCTCACAAGTTGTTGTCTCCGTGATATCATCCACTAGGTAGCGTTTAGGAGGAGATGTCATCGGTGCATCATCATCAACATCATGGAGCTGCGTGGAAGCGACGTTGCTTTTCTTATTCGATGGGGCGCCAGTACCCTCGAATGTAGCTTCTACCACATGCCGCTGAGATTGGCTGCTAGTACCTTGTTGGCTAAGTATGTCGAGTTGATCCTGGTGCCGCTTTAATGCTTCTTCTACATTATGCAGCCGGTCTGCAGCGGCCGCTTTCTCAGCTGCCTCCCTTTCCTTTATCCTCTGATGGCTTTTATCGGGATATCTCTTCATTTTCGGGGGAAGGCAACCTTCCACGGCTTGGAGCCTGGTGTGCCTCGTGCTCGTCCGTCGTGTTCAGGATTTTTAAGGGCCCGTGTGAGCTCGTCGTTCTCTCTATCGGGAACAAACCGTCCCACTGCAACATCATCTACTGCATTTCTAGTATCGTTGATGGGCAGTAGGGGATCATCTTTGTGTTTCTGATTATATATTGCCCTCCCTTCTTTGTCCAACGTGCCCCCATGGTCGTAAAACCAGTTTCTCGCCCGTGGTGTCCATGTTGCGGGCTCTGGTCTGATCCCGGCAGCTGTGTAATTTTCAAGTGCATCCCACTTAGGCATGCAACCGGCGTAGCCAGCAGGCCCCATGTTATGATGGTACAGTTTCTTAGCAGCGTTCTCCGTATTTATCCTAGACCTTTCCTTAGCTTTCTCCGATGTCTTGTACTTCACAAAATCCTCCCACTGATGTCTTAACTTAGCATAGCCGGCTTCATTGAAATTCGGAGTCTTCTCTACCTTGACAAAGTTATGGTAGAGTTTCTTCTTCCAGTTCTTGAATGCATCGGCCATCTTGCTGAGAGCAAACTTCTTGACTCTTTGCACAAGCTCCCTTCTTGCTCTCTCCTCCTCATCTGGAGTCACATCTGGTTCCAGCAGGAGGAAATTAGTCATGAGCTTGTCAAAAAGCTTATCTTTGGTGTTGTCGCCGACATACGGGACTCCACTGCTGATTGGCTGATTCCATTCTTGAACGGTGATCGGGATGTAGTCCCTCACAAGAACTCTGCATTGCTTGACAAATTTTCTTGCGACATCGACGGGAGCTTGCGGTTCGCCATCTACACCGACCACGTCGATCCTATACCTCACAATGGCATCCAACTTTTTTGTTGGGCCTCGTTTCGTTCTTACGGAAGAAGTTCTCGATCCGGATGGCTAAAAGAAGAAAGAGTGTTAATATATGCATGTATATATAGACATCAGCATTTTAATTACAAAAATACATATATACACCTCGCCGGTGTTTGTGAGATTTAAGGTTCCGCCAGAGCCGTCGCCTTCTTCCTTATCGGGTTCTCCCCTGTCCCAGGCTTCGGCTTCTACCTCACCGGAGCCGTCTCCTCGGTTGAGAGACTCATCTCCCTGACCGGAATCGTTCAGAAACTCACTCGTGACATCGATATCGGTATCTTCATTTTCGTAGATCATCCCTTGGAGGATGTTTTCCTGATGTGTTGGATCCATAGTATCTGCAAGTTAAACAATCAACACATGGCATCGATAAAGATATGACAATTTAAACATAGTTGAAATTTAACCCTAAGGCATGCTTAGCAATTTAAGTGAGATCCGAAGGGTCCAAACCCTAGTACAGGAGAGACCCCGAAATCACCTACGAGGGGTTGATTTAATTCTCTTATTAAACTTGTAATTAAAGTTTTTGAACAATGCATGATTATGATTCTATTGTGTAGATCTCATTTTTCTGAACATTTTGATATATTATACATATTTTTCTGACTTAGAAATAATTAGTTATTGAATTTATAAGATTAAACTCTTTTCTGAAATTATTTAAACATTTATTAAACTTTTATTGCGTCAGCATAGGTAAAGGCTGACGTCACCTAAGGACGGGAACCTTTTCTCACAGATGCATTGCCTACCCACAGTAACTGACTAGTGGGGCCAGGGCCACGTTGGACTGCCACGCTGGCAGAGCTTACTCGACGCCCACGTCAGGGCGCCACATGAGCGCCACCTTGGCGCCACATGGGCTCGCCGGAGGGCACGTCGGCCGGCGGTGGTTAGCGGCACTAGAGTGCTTGCTAGAACGCGCAGAAGGTCGGGTTCGAACGAGCGCGTCGCGAGAAGCTAACGGTGGTCGCGCCGCCCCTTATTGGTCATTGGAGCGTCGTCTGCGACGGCGGCCGACGGCAGCGGACAGTGGCGCTCGGCGACAGAAGGAAACGAAACGAGAGGTCCTGGAGGACCAGCGGCTCACCACGAAGACGATGGACGGGTCGACGAGGCTGGAGGAGCTCGGAAGCAGCGGCAACCACGAGGGCCGGAGTCGGAGCAGACGGTGACCGTGGCGTCGATTTCCAACATGCACGGTCGATTCCTCAGACGGTGGTGGTGCGGCGGCAACGGCGGGCATCAACGGCGTGAAGCGGACGCTCTGGATTTGGGCAGCCTGCCGGCGTGATTTTGCTCCGCCGTAAATTTTCCTTAGCCACGCGTCCATGTGCTCTGTGAATTGGGGCAGTTGGGGAGGAGGAAGGCCGGGGATGTTAACTATACAGACCATTGGTCCCGGGTCATCCCAATAACCGGGACCAAAGGTCCAACGGTCCCGGTTCGTTCCACCAACCGGGACCAAAGGTCTGGGGCACGGGCGTTGTTGTGCTGCCATGTGCACGGCCGCTGGTCCCGGTTAGTCCTACCACCCGGGACCAAAGGATTGACGGTCCCGGTTCGTGCCAACAATCGGGACCAAAGGCGTGTTAATGGCAGCGCGCGCATCCAGGATCATCGGTCCCGGTTCGTGGGACGAACCGGGATCGTTGACCCATTTTTTCAGATTTTGGCAAACCTTTTGGTCTTCCCGCCATTTTCAAATTTGTTTCTTCTTTAATTAATAAGATGTTTCAATTTAAGATGATTATTTATTTGGAATTTGAAAAAACTTTTAACAAGAAAAGTGCTTCAATTTAAATAACTAATCAAAAACCATTTTCTATTTTCAAATATTTTTATTTGAACTATACAATTGTACTATTTACAATTAAAATTGCATTAACAAAATATTTATTGCATAATTTGGAATTTTAAAAAACTTTTAACAGGAAAAGTGCTTCAATTTAAATAACTAATCAAAAACCATTTTCTGTTTTCAAATATTTTTATTTGAACTATACAATTGTACTATTTACAAATAAAATTGCATTAACAAAATATTTATTGCATAATTTGGAATTTTAAAAAACTTTTCAAGATTTGAACTACAAGTACATGAGATAATGCTTGTGAATTTTAAAAAATCATTTATAGGTTCACAACATGCTATTTCATCAGTTTGTGATAATGTGCCCATATTGTGCACACATGTGCATCGGGGTGTTTTGTGAAGCAACCACCAAATTAAAGTTTGGCATTGGTACCAAACCATATTTCAAAAATACTATACCACCGTATATGGACAATTTCCCAACCGGTGTATCTGGAACCTTTCTGTCCATCCCTCATGTAAAAGACAAATTCCTACCGAATCGGCAGGAGGTTGCCAAGATTTGAACTACAAGTACATGATATAATTCTTGTGAATTTTTAAAAAATCATTTATAGGTTCACAACATGCTATTTCATCAGAGATCCACTTCAAGTTCAGCGAGGCACAGCCCCGGTCTAAGAAGCTTCATGCTCGCCGTTTTGAATATAGTTTGAAACGGGCATAAGAAATTCAAAAATGATCCAAACAATGTGAAACCTTCGCGTGGTGTCATATTATGTGTCACAGTTGCAAGGAAAAATATTGAACTTGAAAAATTGCAAACATCATAAAAAATCCTTCACAAAATGACCTATCATGTTCGAGGTTTCATGGCATTTAGGTCAAACCACCAATGTTATGGCTAGAATCAGGGCATAGTTTGTGATAATGTGCCCATATTGTGCACATATGTGCATCTTGGGATGGCTTACGATGTTGCAGGAGGAAGTTTTCCCTTTCGACACACGAAAAATCCAATTTCCATTTTTGAGGTGCCGAAATCGGGGTGTTCTGTGAAGCAACCACCAAATTAAAGTTTAGCATTGGTACCAAACCATTTTTCAAAAATACTATACCACCTTATATGGACAATTTCCCCACCGTTGTATCTGGAACCTTTCTGTCCATCCCTCATGAAAAAGACAAATTCCTGCCGAATCGGTAGGAGGTTGCCAAGATTTGAACTACAAGTACATGATATAATGCTTGTGAATTTAAAAAAAAATCATTTATAGGTTCACAACATGCTATTTCATCAGAGATACACTTCAAGTTCAGCGAGGCTCAGCCCCGGGCTAAGAAGCTTCATGCCCGCCGTTTTGAATATAGTTTGAAACAGGCATAAGAAATTCAAAAATGATCCAAACAATGTGAAACCTTCACGTGCTGTCATATTATGTGTCACAGTTGTAAGGAAAAATATTGAACTTGAAAAATTGCAGACATCATAAAAAATCCTTCACAAAATGACCTATCATGTTCGAGGTTTCATGGCATTTAGGTCAAACCACCAATGTTATGGCTAGAATCAGGGCATAGTTTTTTTGATAATGTGCCCATATTGTGCACACATGTGCATCTTGGGATGGCTTACGATGTTGCACGAGGAGGTTTTTCCTTTCGACACACGAAAAAGCCAATTTCCATTTTTGAGGTGCCGAAATCGGGGTTTTCTGTGAAGAAACCACCAAATTAAAGTTTGGCATTGGTACCAAACCATTTTTCAAAAATACTATACCACCTTATATGGACAATTTCCCAACCGGTGTATCTGGAACCTTTCTGCCCATCCCTCATGAAAAAGACAGATTCCTGCCGAATCGGTAGGAGGTTGCCAAGATTTGAACTACAAGTACATGATATAATGCTTTTAAATTTTTACAAAAATCATTTATAGGTTCACAACATGCTATTTCATCAGAGATCCACTTCAAGTTCAGCGAGGCTCAGCCCCGTGCTAAGAAGCTTCATGCCCGCCATTTTGAATATAGTTTGAAACGGGCATAAGAAATTCAAAAATGATCCAAACAATGTGAAACCTTCGTGTGGTGTCATATTATGTGTCACATTTGCAAGGAAAAATATTGAACTTGAAAAATTGCAAACATCATCAAAAATCCTTCACAAAATGACCTATCATGTTCGAGGTTTCATGGCATTTAGGTCAAACCACCAATGTTATGGCTAGAATCAGGGCATAGTTTGTGATAATGTGCCCATATTGTGCACACATGTGCATCTGGGGATGGCTTACGATGTTGCAGGAGGAAGTTTTCCCTTTCGACACACAAAAAAGCCAATTTCCATTTTTGAGGTGCCGAAATCGGGGTGTTCTGTGAAGCAACCACCAAATTAAAGTTTGGCATTGGTACCAAACCATTTTTCAAAAATACTATACCACCTTATATGGACAATTTTCCAACCGGTGTATCTGGAACCTTTCTGTCCATCCCTCATGAAAAAGACAATTTCCTGCCGAATCGGTAGGAGGTTGCCAAGATTTGAACTACAAGTACATGATATAATGCTTGTGAATTTTTTTAAAAATCATTTATAGGTTCACAACATGCTATTTCATCAGAGATCCACTTCAAGTTCAGCGAGGCTCAGCCCCGGGCTAAGAAGCTTCATGCCCGCCCTTTTGAATATAGTTTGAAACAGGCATAAGAAATTCAAAAATGATCCAAACAATGTGAAACCTTCGCGTGGTGTCATATTATGTGTCACAGTTGCAAGGAAAAATATTGAACTTGAAAAATTGCAAACATCATAAAAAATCCTTCACAAAATGACCTATCATGTTCGAGGTTTCATGGCATTTAGGTCAAACCACCAATGTTATGGCTAGAATCAGGTCATAGTTTGTGATAATGTGCCCATAGTGTGCACACATGTGCATCTTGGGTAACATTTTGTCCCGGCTAGTGGGTGCAACCGAGACTAAAGATGCCGGTGGGATAAGGACGCGTGGGTAACCTTTAGTCCCGGCTGGTGGGTGCAACCGAGACTAAAGCTGTCGGTGGGATAAGGACGCGTGGGTAACCTTTAGTCCCGGCAGGTGGGTGCAACCAAGACTAAAGTTGTCGGTGGGATAAGGACGCGTGGGTAACCTTTAGTCCCGGCTAGTGGGTGCAACCGAGACTAAGGGTGTGTTTGGTAGCCTGGGTGTGCTTTCTTATCTCATACAAGCTAAGTACATCTATGTGGACCTCATACAAGTTGCATTATTGTGTTGTGTTTGGTAAGTCGGGTGAGTTGAGATGAGCGTAGCTAAGATCTTGTTTGGTAGGTCGGATCAGTTGAGCCTAGCTATACAGAACTAAAAAGCAATGGGGTCCCTAGATTAAAAAAAGAAAAGCAATCAGGTCCTTTGATAGAAACCGTCGACGCTCCAGGAGGTCGAGCTCCTCGTCACCGGGCCGCCGCCGGGAGGTCGCGGTCGAGCTCCTCGTCAATAGGACGCCGCCGGGAGGTTGTGGTTGAGTTACTTGTCAACGGGCCGCTGCCGGGAGACTGGGGTCGAGCTCCTCGTCCACGGGCCGCCGTCGGGAGACGAGCCGATGCGGCCAGGACACCGGTCTTCTCCGGCGATAGGAGCCTCCGCCATGCTCCTTCGCTGACGTCGCTGCGCGCATACACCGCCAGGAGACCGAGCTGCTCCTTCCCTGCTGCCAGGAGACCAAGCTCTGGCGAGGACGCACGCCGCCGAGAGCTCGACATGCCTGCAGTGAGCCACCAGAATCTCGGCGGGAATGGCGACGAGGGCGGTGGATCTCGACGGGGACGACGACGAGGGCGGTGGATCTCGACGAGGACGGCAACGAGGGCGGTGGAGCTCAGACGGGGACGGCGACAAGGGCGAGCTCAGACAAGGACGGTGCCACTGTTAGGAAGGGGTTGCACATCGTGCGAGGAGGGGCAGAATGAGGGTGCGAGCTGTTGACCCCTATCAGGTTGAGCGCTGGCGTGGAGGAGCTCGGAAGCAGCGGCAACCACGACGGCCGGAGTCGGAGCAGACGGTGACCGTGGCGTCGATTTCCAGCATGCACGGTCGATTCCTCAGATGGTGGTGGTGCGGCGGCAACGGCGGGCATCAACGGCGTGAAGCGGCCGCTCTGGATTTGGGCAGCCTGCCGGCGTGATTTTGCTCCGCCGTAAATTTTCCTTAGCCACGCGTCCATGTGCTCTGTGAATTGGGGCAGTTGGGGAGGAGGAAGGCCGGGGATGTTAACTATACAGACCATTGGTCCCGGGTCATCCCAATAACCGGGACCAAAGGTCCAACGGTCCCGGTTCGTGCCACCAACCGGGACCAAAGGTCTGGGGCACGGGCGTTGTTGTGCTGCCATGTGCACGGCCGCTGGTCCCGGTTAGTCCTACCACCCGGGACCAAAGGATTGACGGTCCCGGTTCGTGCCAACAATCGGGACCAAAGGCGTGTTAATGGCAGCGCGCGCATCCAGGATCATCGGTCCCGGTTCGTGGGACGAACCGGGATCGTTGACCCATTTTTTCAGATTTTGGCAAACCTTTTGGTCTTCCCGCCATTTTCAAATTTGTTTCTTCTTTAATTAATAAGATGTTTCAATTTAAGATGATTATTTATTTGGAATTTGAAAAAACTTTTAACAAGAAAAGTGCTTCAATTTAAATAACTAATCAAAAACCATTTTCTATTTTCAAATATTTTTATTTGAACTATACAATTGTACTATTTACAATTAAAATTGCATTAACAAAATATTTATTGCATAATTTGGAATTTTAAAAAACTTTTAACAGGAAAAGTGCTTCAATTTAAATAACTAATCAAAAACCATTTTCTGTTTTCAAATATTTTTATTTGAACTATACAATTGTACTATTTACAAATAAAATTGCATTAACAAAATATTTATTGCATAATTTGGAATTTTAAAAAACTTTTCAAGATTTGAACTACAAGTACATGAGATAATGCTTGTGAATTTTAAAAAATCATTTATAGGTTCACAACATGCTATTTCATCAGTTTGTGATAATGTGCCCATATTGTGCACACATGTGCATCGGGGTGTTCTGTGAAGCAACCACCAAATTAAATTTTGGCATTTGTACCAAACAATATTTCAAAAATACTATACCACCGTATATGGACAATTTTCCAACCGGTGTATCTGGAACCTTTCTGTCCATCCCTCATGTAAAAGACAAATTCCTACCGAATCGGCAGGAGGTTGCCAAGATTTGAACTACAAGTACATGATATAATTCTTGTGAATTTTTAAAAAATCATTTATAGGTTCACAACATGCTATTTCATCAGAGATCCACTTCAAGTTCAGCGAGGCACAGCCCCGGTCTAAGAAGCTTCATGCTCGCCGTTTTGAATATAGTTTGAAACGGGCATAAGAAATTCAAAAATGATCCAAACAATGTGAAACCTTCGCGTGGTGTCATATTATGTGTCACAGTTGCAAGGAAAAATATTGAACTTGAAAAATTGCAAACATCATAAAAAATCCTTCACAAAATGACCTATCATGTTCGAGGTTTCATGGCATTTAGGTCAAACCACCAATGTTATGGCTAGAATCAGGGCATAGTTTGTGATAATGTGCCCATATTGTGCACATATGTGCATCTTGGGATGGCTTACGATGTTGCAGGAGGAAGTTTTCCCTTTCGACACACGAAAAATCCAATTTCCATTTTTGAGGTGCCGAAATCGGGGTGTTCTGTGAAGCAACCACCAAATTAAAGTTTAGCATTGGTACCAAACCATTTTTCAAAAATACTATACCACCTTATATGGACAATTTCCCAACCGGTGTATCTGGAACCTTTCTGTCCATCCCTCATGAAAAAGACAAATTCCTGCCGAATCGGTAGGAGGTTGCCAAGATTTGAACTACAAGTACATGATATAATGCTTGTGAATTTAAAAAAAAATCATTTATAGGTTCACAACATGCTATTTCATCAGAGATCCACTTCAAGTTCAGCGAGGCTCAGCCCCGGGCTAAGAAGCTTCATGCCCGCCATTTTGAATATAGTTTGAAACAGGCATAAGAAATTCAAAAATGATCCAAACAATGTGAAACCTTCACGTGCTGTCATATTATGTGTCACAGTTGTAAGGAAAAATATTGAACTTGAAAAATTGCAGACATCATAAAAAATCCTTCACAAAATGACCTATCATGTTCGAGGTTTCATGGCATTTAGGTCAAACCACCAATGTTATGGCTAGAATCAGGGCATAGTTTTTTTGATAATGTGCCCATATTGTGCACACATGTGCATCTTGGGATGGCTTACGATGTTGCACGAGGAGGTTTTTCCTTTCGACACACGAAAAAGCCAATTTCCATTTTTGAGGTGCCGAAATCGGGGTTTTCTGTGAAGAAACCACCAAATTAAAGTTTGGCATTGGTACCAAACCATTTTTCAAAAATACTATACCACCTTATATGGACAATTTCCCAACCGGTGTATCTGGAACCTTTCTGCCCATCCCTCATGAAAAAGACAGATTCCTGCCGAATCGGTAGGAGGTTGCCAAGATTTGAACTACAAGTACATGATATAATGCTTTTAAATTTTTACAAAAATCATTTATAGGTTCACAACATGCTATTTCATCAGAGATCCACTTCAAGTTCAGCGAGGCTCAGCCCCGTGCTAAGAAGCTTCATGCCCGCCATTTTGAATATAGTTTGAAACGGGCATAAGAAATTCAAAAATGATCCAAACAATGTGAAACCTTCGTGTGGTGTCATATTATGTGTCACATTTGCAAGGAAAAATATTGAACTTGAAAAATTGCAAACATCATCAAAAATCCTTCACAAAATGACCTATCATGTTCGAGGTTTCATGGCATTTAGGTCAAACCACCAATGTTATGGCTAGAATCAGGGCATAGTTTGTGATAATGTGCCCATATTGTGCACACATGTGCATCTGGGGATGGCTTACGATGTTGCAGGAGGAAGTTTTCCCTTTCGACACACAAAAAAGCCAATTTCCATTTTTGAGGTGCCGAAATCGGGGTGTTCTGTGAAGCAACCACCAAATTAAAGTTTGGCATTGGTACCAAACCATTTTTCAAAAATACTATACCACCTTATATGGACAATTTTCCAACCGGTGTATCTGGAACCTTTCTGTCCATCCCTCATGAAAAAGACAATTTCCTGCCGAATCGGTAGGAGGTTGCCAAGATTTGAACTACAAGTACATGATATAATGCTTGTGAATTTTTTTAAAAATCATTTATAGGTTCACAACATGCTATTTCATCAGAGATCCACTTCAAGTTCAGCGAGGCTCAGCCCCGGGCTAAGAAGCTTCATGCCCGCCCTTTTGAATATAGTTTGAAACAGGCATAAGAAATTCAAAAATGATCCAAACAATGTGAAACCTTCGCGTGGTGTCATATTATGTGTCACAGTTGCAAGGAAAAATATTGAACTTGAAAAATTGCAAACATCATAAAAAATCCTTCACAAAATGACCTATCATGTTCGAGGTTTCATGGCATTTAGGTCAAACCACCAATGTTATGGCTAGAATCAGGTCATAGTTTGTGATAATGTGCCCATAGTGTGCACACATGTGCATCTTGGGTAACATTTTGTCCCGGCTAGTGGGTGCAACCGAGACTAAAGATGCCGGTGGGATAAGGACGCGTGGGTAACCTTTAGTCCCGGCTGGTGGGTGCAACCGAGACTAAAGCTGTCGGTGGGATAAGGACGCGTGGGTAACCTTTAGTCCCGGCAGGTGGGTGCAACCAAGACTAAAGTTGTCGGTGGGATAAGGACGCGTGGGTAACCTTTAGTCCCGGCTAGTGGGTGCAACCGAGACTAAGGGTGTGTTTGGTAGCCTGGGTGTGCTTTCTTATCTCATACAAGCTAAGTACATCTATGTGGACCTCATACAAGTTGCATTATTGTGTTGTGTTTGGTAAGTCGGGTGAGTTGAGATGAGCGTAGCTAAGATCTTGTTTGGTAGGTCGGATCAGTTGAGCCTAGCTATACAGAACTAAAAAGCAATGGGGTCCCTAGATTAAAAAAAGAAAAGCAATCAGGTCCTTTGATAGAAACCGTCGACGCTCCAGGAGGTCGAGCTCCTCGTCACCGGGCCGCCGCCGGGAGGTCGCGGTCGAGCTCCTCGTCAATAGGACGCCGCCGGGAGGTTGTGGTTGAGTTACTTGTCAACGGGCCGCTGCCGGGAGACTGGGGTCGAGCTCCTCGTCCACGGGCCGCCGTCGGGAGACGAGCCGATGCGGCCAGGACACCGGTCTTCTCCGGCGATAGGAGCCTCCGCCATGCTCCTTCGCTGACGTCGCTGCGCGCATACACCGCCAGGAGACCGAGCTGCTCCTTCCCTGCTGCCAGGAGACCAAGCTCTGGCGAGGACGCACGCCGCCGAGAGCTCGACATGCCTGCAGTGAGCCACCAGAATCTCGGCGGGAATGGCGACGAGGGCGGTGGATCTCGACGGGGACGACGACGAGGGCGGTGGATCTCGACGAGGACGGCAACGAGGGCGGTGGAGCTCAGACGGGGACGGCGACAAGGGCGAGCTCAGACAAGGACGGTGCCACTGTTAGGAAGGGGTTGCACATCGTGCGAGGAGGGGCAGAATGAGGGTGCGAGCTGTTGACCCCTATCAGGTTGAGCGCTGGCGTGGGACGGACTCAGCACTGCCCGGTAGCGAAGCTCGATTCCAGCTTCACAACTGGGCAGGGGTGAGGGGGCTTTTTTGCATGAGGTGGGCATTGCTTATTGGAGTCGACCCGACCTAACAAACAACAAAATGTGGGATGGGGTCAGAATATCTGGGTTGCCCCAGTCTACCAAACACACCCTAAAGCTGTCGGCGGGATAAGGACGTGTGGGTGGACGCACTGCTCGATGAGATAAAGCATGTAGCGCACGACGCCCTATCGGAGGAACAAGACAAAGTAGAAGCGGCGCCGTGCCTATAAAAGGACCATCGATACGCCATGGCAAGCAGCTCAACAAAACATAGGTAGAGAGAGTTTCATCCCCATGGATAGAGGGTTGGGAAATCTCCCGTGGCAGAGCTTCTCGAAGATGTCGTTGGTGCACACGCCCTACGGCATCTTCGGAAGCTCCGCCTCGTAAAAATTTCCCTGCAAGCCCGTGAAAGACTCCATCTCCTCTAACATTGTTGGGGAAAGGGTTGAGAAATCTCCCGTGGCGGAGCTTCTTGAAGATGTCGTTGGTGCACATGCCCTACGGCATCTTCGGAAGCTCCGCCTCGGAAAAATTTCCCTGCAAGCCCGTGAAAGACTCCATCTCCTCTAACAATGTTGGGGAAAGGGTTGAGAAATCTCCCGTGGCAGAGCTTCTCGAAGATGTCATTGGTGCACACGCCCTACGGCATCTTTGGAAGCTCCGCCTCGGAAAATTTTCCCTGCAAGCCCGTGAAAGACTCCATTACATAAAGTTTCGATACAACACATAAAGTTTCCATACATTACATAGATTTACATAGGGTTTAGGGTTTAGGATATGAATCCTCCGTTGCGTATGTCGATCCCTTGCCTATGATCGCTTCTTAGGCCATAACCATGGAGCATCTTCTTTGCTTAATGGGATGCTTGGGTCAGTTTTCATGGTGAAGGGCGGAATTTCATCAAACTTATCATAATCTGTTGACATGTCTGTCTTGTCCTCGACTCTCGCGATGTTTATTTTCCCTGAAAGAACTATGTGACGCCTAGGCTCATCGTCTGATGTATTCGTTTCCTTATTTTTTCTTTTTTGCGGTCTAGAGGACATGTCCTTCACATAAAAAACCTGAGCCACATCATTGGCTAGGACGAATGGTTCGTCTCTGTAACCAAGATTCTTGAGATCCATTGTTGTCATTCCGTACAGCTGCTCTACCTTTACCCCTTCTCCATTCATGTTGACCCAACTGCACCGAAACAATGGGACCTTAAAAGTAGGTCCATAGTCAAGTTCCCATATCTCCTCTATGTAACCATAGTATGTGTCCTTTTTCCCATTCTCGCATGTTGCATCAAAGTGGACACCACTGTTTTGGTTGGTGCTCTTTTTATCTTGGGCAATCGTGTAAAATGTATTCCCATTTATCTCGTACCCTTGGAAAGTCAATACAGTCGCAGATGGTGTCGCGGCCAACAAGTAGAGCTGATATCCAATAGTGGTGTCATTCATGAGATGTAATTGCAACCAAGTGCCGAAAGTCTCCATGTGATTTTTCTAATCCAATAGTCATCCTTCCCTAGGAACTTGGAGCGTACAACATTCATGTGTTCCTCGATATACGGAGCCACGAAGGTAGAACTTTGGAGAACTATGTAGTGTGCTTGATTCAAAGAATGTCCGTCCCTAAATATCATTGCTTTCTTTCCTAGCGTGCCTTTTCCACTCAGTCTCCCCTCATACCGTGATTCAGGAACACCAATCGGCTTAAGGTCAGGAAGAAAGTCTACACAGAACCCAATGACCTCCTCTGTTCCATAGCCCTTGGAGATGCTTCCTTCTGGCCTAGCACGGTTACGAACATATTTCTTTAAGACTCCCATGAACCTCTCGAAGGGGAACATATTGTGCAGAAATACAGGGCCGAGAATGTAAATCTCATCGACTAGGTGAACTAAGAGATGCGTCATAATATTGAAGAAGGACGGGGGGAACACCAACTCAAAACTGATAAGACATTGGACCACATCCTTCTGTAGCCTTTCCAGACTTTCTCGATCGATTACCTTCTGAGATATTGCATTGAGGAATGCACATAGCTTCACAATGGCTAATCGAACATTTTCCGGTAGAAGCTCTCTCAATGCAACCGGAAGCAACTGTGTCATAATCACGTGGCAATCATAAGACCTCCGGTTCTGAAATTTTTTCTCTGTCATATTTATTATTCCCTTTATATTTGACAAGAAGCTAGCCGGGACCTTGATACTGTAAAGGACTTTAAAAAAGATTTCCTTCTCTGCTTTGGTAAGAGCGTAGCTACTTAAGTATTTACGTCCTTTATCAGTATGCTTGTTGTGTGGGTCTTTAATACGTTGTTGGTCCTCCCGTGCTTCTGGTGTATCTTTTGTCTTCCCATACAGGCCCAGGAAGCCTAGCAGGTTCACGCAAAGATTCTTCGTCACGTGCATCATGTAGATTGAATAACGGATCTCTAGGTCTTTCCAATACTCAAGCTCCCAAAATATAGATTTCTTTTTCCACATGGCCGTGTGTCCGGTAATGGGGTCTTTCGGAACAGATTGACCGTCAGGACCCTTTCCAAAGATTACTTCTAGGTCCTTCACCATACCAAATACATCAGCACCTTTAGGGAGCTTAGGCTTCTTCCGGTAATCTGCCTCACCGTTGAAATTCTTGCCTTTCTTTCTTACTTGATGATTGGTCGGAAGAAATTTATGACACCCCAGGTACACAACCTTCTTACATTTATCCAAATATGTACATTTAGTATTATCTAAACAGTGCGTGCATGCATTGTATCCCTTGTTTGACTGTCCTGAAATGTTACTAAGAGCAGGCCAATCATTGATGGTTACGAACAACAACGCTCGTAGGTCAAAGGTCTCCTGTTTGTGCTCATCCCACACCTTTACACCTAGTTCTGCCCACAACTGCAAAAGTTCATCGACTAATGGCCTTAGGTACACATCAATGTCGTTGCTGGGTTGCTTCGGTCCTTGGATGAGCACTAGCATCATAATGAACTTCCGCTTCATGCACAACCAAGGAGGAAGGTTATATATACATAGAGTCACTGGCCAGGTGCTGTGACTACAACTCTGCTCCCCAAAAGGATTCATGCCATCTGTACTTAGACCAAACCATAAGTTCCTCGCGTCACCTGCAAAGTTCGAGTACTTTCTCTCGATGTTTCTCCACTGTGACCCATCGGCAGGGTGTCTCAGTTTTCTGTCTTTCTTACGCTCTTCTTTGTGCCATCGCAACAACCTAGCATGCTCTTTATTTCTGAACAGACGTTTCAACCGTGGTATTATAGAAGCATACCACAAACCTTAGCAGGAACCCTCTTCCTGGAGGGCTCGTCATCGCCCTCAACATCACCAGGGTCATCTTGTCTGATCTTGTATCGACATGCATTGCATACCGGGCATTTATCCATATTCTCGTACTTCTTACCGCGGTACAGGATGCAGTCATTAATGCATGCATGTATCTTCTCCACATCTAATCCTAGAGGGCAGATAGTCTTCTTTGCTTCGCACGTTGTCTCGGGCAGCTCGTTATCGTTTGGAAGCTTCGGCTTCATTATTTTCAGTAACTTCTCAAATCCTTGTCAGATAAGCCAGTCTCTGCCTTCCATTTCAGCAGTTCAAGTGTGGTACCGAGCTTTGTGCTGCCATCGTCGCAATTTGGGTACAACAACTTTTTGTGATCCTTTTGCATGGCCTCCAACTTAAGCTTCTCCCTTTCTGTATCACATTGTTTCTTTGCATCAGAAATGACCCAACCAAGACCATCAGCGGGCTCATCTGATGCCCGTTGTGCTTCTTCATTGCCGCCTCCCTCTTCTTCATTGTCTTCCATTGTAGTATCACCGTATTCTTCAGGGAACATAGGATAGCTGTCATCATCCTCCTCTTCTTCATATTCTTCCAGCCTAACCCCTCTTTCTCCGTGCATGGCCCAACAATAATATTCGGGCATGAAACCTCTTCGAAGCAGATGGCTTTGAAGGATTCTCGGGGCAAAGTGCTCCGCCACGTTCCGACAGTCGACGCAGGGACAAGGCATAAAATTATCCACTTTGTTTTCCTTAGCCAAATCGATAAATTTATGGAGGCCTGCAATAAAATCGGAATGGCGTCGGTCGCCATACATCCATCGCATCCGTGCATCGATCTGCGTTATAATAATTAACCATTACAATAACATCGTGAATAGTAAAATGACCATCCTACATGGACAGATGCAATATTTTTGTATCAGTTACAGATAACGAAGATAAGCTTGCTAACCTCAGCCGAGGATACCGTGTTATGCGAACTAAAGTGTGGCTCGGACATTTCGTCGAACACCTTGTGTGCAATCAAAGAAAAAAAAGCTAGCACCCACTCCTCACACACAATCCAACAAAATTTGGTGGGCAAAAGGCTAGGCTTATATATAGACAGGGGAGGGTTTTTGGTCCCGGTTATTGCCATGAACCGGGACCAAAGCCCCTCCCGCGCGACATGTGGCCGCCCAGCAGCTCGCACCCTACCCAGGTCATTGGTCCCGGTTAATGGCACGACCCCGGAACAATGACTTCGGTGGGGGGCGCGCTGCTGGGCCGCCACGTGTCGCGCGGGAGGGGCTTTGGTCCCGGTTCTTGGCAATAACCGGGACCAATGCCTCCGTCGCTTCGTAGTCCCCGTGCATAAATATGAGGCCGCAGCGCTCGCTTTCGCCATCGCCTCTGCCTCTCTGCAGTCCCTCTCCACCCCACCACTTTGCCTCTCCACCGCGCCATCGTTTCGCCTCCTCTCCCTCTCCAATCTCCACCGCGCCGTCATGGAGGTGCCCACGCTCAACCACTACGAGGCGGCGCAGTTTGCGATCTACGGCATCCTCGCGCCGCCGCGGGCGACCCTTCCCGCCGGATTTCGCATCAGCGAGGGGGGTGTGCCGGTGGCTCCGCTCCTCAACCTCCGCGGATACGAGATGGAGTACATCATCGCGGAGCGTCGCCGCCAACTGCCCGCGTGCATTATGGCGTTGCCCCGGTATGCGGCGGGCAGCGAGTATTGGCCCTGGCTGTTCAAGAAGGAGCGGAAGGCCAAGCTTGGCAACCGTTTCGTGGACGGGCGCCTGGTGCACCTGGATCGCCGCAACCAAAAAGGGCGGGAGGTTTTCTGGTCCGTCCCTGGACGGACCATCTACACCGCCATCGACGCCGCTATGCGCGCAGACGAGCTCCGTCTCCCGAACAACGCCGAAATCGTGGAGATTCCGTCCGACGACGACGAGGAAGCCGGCGGCACGGAGGACAACGGCTTGGAGGACAGCGGCAGCAGAAGTGTTGTCGACTAGAAATTTATAAAGTCGCATCTTTATTTGTATAGAAAAATTTGTGGTCGAATAATAAAATGTCTTAATTTAGACCTTTGTCTCGATTAATTCGTGAAAGATTTGTTCAAAAATAGTGATCAATTCAATTTCTACCTCGAATTAATTTCTGCCTCGAATTAATTTCTGCGCCGAATTAATTTACATTAATTCCTGGACTGCTGACCGTCGCGGGGTTTTTGGTCCCGCTTGTTGGCATGAACCGGGACCAATGCCTCGCAGAGAGCCACGTGTGCATCGCGGGGTCATTGGTCCCAGTTCGTGCCATAAACCAGGAACAATGCTTACAGATGAACCGGGACCAATGCCCTGGCGGCATGAACCGGAACCGGTGCCTGGCATTGGTCCCGATTACGGAAACGAACCGGGACCAATAGAATATGGACGCTGCACCAAAGATCCTCTATCACACCCGATTCGAAGAAAAGGAAACCCTGTGGACTATCTTATCCTAACTACACACGGCAATAGTTTTGTGCCTTTTATGTGCTTGCAGCTCCGCTCAGTCGAACGGTATACTTGGCAGGCGAATCTTTTATGTGCCTATATCATACGAACCTAAACCACCAGTTCCTAGCCGACGGCCGTGTACCTGTACCTGCTGACCACAGCGTCTCGGCACAACACCTACCCAGCTACCCTAGTTCGGTCCCATGCGCCGGTCTGGCGAACGGCCTAGTGAGCGCAAGATACGGTGTTGGATCAACTCGATCCCAACGAAGAAAACACTCAATCCGGTAGCCGGGGGAGCGTATGGAGACGTGTGATATACATGTTCCCCGGTCTAGACGAAGACTATGTATCCATGATGCTGCATCCTCAAATTAGGCTATGTCGTGACCACCACTAACTCGGTCGACATCGACCTGACCAGAAACAAGAGTAGACCTAGACAGAAACGAGAAGAGACCTGGCTTCATCGGCAGAAGGAGCTGATGCATTTCACGTTCGACAACATTTGAACGCTGCCTTATACATCGATCTGGAGCTTCTAGCTTGCAAACATGAGCTACATGCATGGCCACACTCTTTGCTGTCATTTGACTCAGCCACCAAAACATTCTGCATGCGGAAGACGACGCCCACCACTACACCCGAGCGGAGGCTAATGAGTAGGGTTACGAAACGGTACCCGATCTGTCCCGTTTCGTAGGCAAAATTTGTTAGTCTAGTTTAAATTTTTTCAACAAAAATTATCTAATTTGAACTAAATTTTGTTCTCGCGGGCTTCACAGCCCTACTCATGAGGCTGGCTCGAGAAGCCGTCAGCACCATGTAGGAAAACACCATGTCCGTCACCGAAGGCAGCCAAGTAGGCGAACCAAATAACTCATGCACACGAACACCTGCAAACTAAGATTAACTATGGCATCGTGCCAATGTCGTCCGGCGTAGCGACCAGGTTCTGCGAGGTGGTTCCCAGTGGTCTGCCAAGGCCCACGTCTATGGACTCTGACCGATGCCGTCCTAGGACGTCTTGTACGCATGCGCGCACCGGACGCTTTGGATGACTGCGTGTTGCGGTTCGCGGCATTTGTGTTGGCATACTCGCACGACCTGGCTGGAGGGGAACCACGTGGAGATCACCATGGTGAGCACGAGGGCGTGGAGACCTCGACGATTCTCTGGTTGGTGCAAGTTGGTTACAGCAATCCTCCTGCCGGCCGCCACACTTGCATCAAAGGACTGAGAGGAAGCAACTCTCTTCCATCCCATCCACGTACGTATCGAGCTCCCCTCATTAATTGAAATACATATGTACGAGCGAAAATCATGTACCCACGGTACAACATTTGCATGCAATCCTAGACTTCCGATTTAGTTACCTTTGCCGTTCGTGCTGCTAGGATCGTATTTATTACTACCATACTCCGGTTGATCTATACTTGCGTACCAATACACGAGCTCCTTTTTATATGCATTTTCTGGACGTCTTTAAAAGAAAGTGAGCTCTGACACCCACAGTTCTACAGTCACGGGATTGGTTCAGAATGGCATGCATTTGGACTCGGGAGCCAAAAGTCCAAACGCTGAAATATATATATTTTAAAAAGACGGTGGTACAAACCTAAATGGAAGCAAATGAAGTAGAAAGTATGGAAATTATAAAATGGGAAGTATAGTGTTCGCTGCGTAAAAAATAAAAACAACAAAAGAAAAGTATAGAAATTTGAAAAAACGAAGTGTAGAAATTGCACAAATTGAAGTATAGTGTTTGCTGCCTAGGAAATGAAACTAGCAAAGGGAAGTATAGAAATTTTAAAACGAAAAGTATGAAAGTTGAAAAATGGGAAGTATAGAAATTGCAAAATGGAAACTATAGTGTTCGCCCCGGTTAAAATGAAACCAGCAAAGGGAAGTATAGGAATTTAAAAAGGGGAAGTATAGAAATTGCACAAAGGAAAGTATAGAAGATGCATAATAGGAAGTATAGTTTTTGCTATCTAGGAAATGAAACAAACAAAAATGAGTATAGAAACTGAATAATGATCAGTATAGAACTCAAAAAAAGGGAAATACAGATATTTTAAAAAGGGAAGTACAGTGTTTGGCTGCCTAGGACAATGAAAGCGTGTATAGTATTTTTAGAATTACTCTTAAATATTTCGAATTTGACAAAACTTTATGAATGAAAAAGTTGTGCCTACTTCATAGCTATCCAACAAGATATAATTTGCATCATTCTGACAAGCAGTTCAAAAATAATCGAGAAATTACTGTCTGTATCTAGGAAATGAAACCACAGACAGACGAGATATCATTTGCATCATTCTGATAGGCGGTTAAAAATAATCTAGAAATTAATGTCCATCGTTTTCGAAAAATCCAAATCTTATTATATTCAAAATTACTTTTAAACTGGGCAAAATTTGAAAAAAAAATGAACATGAAAAAGGTGCACAATTTCATTATCTTTACAACGCATCATGATTTTCTCCATTCTGATCAGCGGTTCAGAAAAACGATTAAAAGGACATTTTGTACCTGTTTATGCTAATTTCTGGTTTTTAAAATTAAATTTAAATAGTTTGGAATCTGAAAAATGTTATAATACAAAAAAGTTTTGGGTTTTCTTTACCTTTGAAATGAATATCATTTACATTATTCTGATAAGTGTTTTATAAATAATAATAAAAATCATTACATAGGTAAGACACAGAAGTATCATGTTTGCCAAAAAGAAGTATGAAAATACATCTGAAGTAGTATATAACTCGAACCGAGGGAAGTAGGGATAATGTACAGAATATATTTTATTATCGATGATAGAATAGCGCTGGTATATAGGGGGTTGAATATATATTTATACTTTTCTATATGCGAAGAATGCAACTATTTTTTCATGGTACCATATGCATTTGTGTTTGTTAATATACATTGTGTTATCAAGTATTATATTATGAGAGGTACTACTTTATGCTATGCTTTCTTATTGTTATTCTCTAATGAATGAACCATTTAACTCCAAATTCCATGTTAGTTTTATAACCTTCATGCTCGAGGATGAGAATATGTTAAGCTTGGGGATGTTTATGCATGTAAAATGCATGCATGAAATTTGTAGGTTGTTGATATGAATTCCCACTTATTTGCAACATATATGATGTTATATCCATGTTTTTCATTGATTTTTGGGAATTTACCAATGATCCCCTTTATTTCGATTATAAATCGGCAGGACAGGAAAACCCTGATTTGTGTATTTTTAGCTTTCAGGGACCTAAACAAAGTCAAATGGACCTGGGATTTCTGGAGCGTCAATATTTCATCAAGAGAAGGACCTGGAGCGCTTGGACCACACGTGGAGAGCCTCGAGTCCCAAAAGATCCCAGGTGGCGCGCCCAGTTGGAGGGGACGCAATACATGTCCTCTTTCACACCTTGGCCGTATGATTCACTTAATTCTTTGGCCAACGAATTTGTTTTGACCCAAAAAAATCTATATTTATCCTTTGGCGACCGTCCTCGACACATACGGAGGCGGAGATCAAAAATACCAAAACAGATAATCTATTGGTCGCTGCTAGACGAAGATTGGAGGGGGAACCACTACCAGAATCTCCTCTGACTACCTCTCCTTGTCGGGGGTTGACCCCCGGTAGGGTCAAGATATGGTGTAAAGAAAAGGTTGACCAAGACCAAGGTTGACAATTGTGGGTCGGCCGACATAGGCCGAGATACCCAACCGGGTTAAAGGATACCTTGGTTGACGTACTTTGTATGTCGGCATAACATGTATATTGCTTCTTCTATGGAGGTTCCCACAAGCCGGGTTACTTGGGCTGAGGTCAACATAGGGGTTGGCCTATGCTAGGAGGGTGCATGCTGGCCTCAAGGTTAGCGCCTCTTTCTCTCCCAGGATTCCCAGAGGAGATAAGCATGCTCAATCAGGGGTGCCCCTAAATCCCATTGCCAAGTCCCATCGAGGATATCTTGGAGGGGATAGTGTCAGTGGACCATTAGATGTCATGGGCACGTCAAGTCCCATCACCGACAAGAAGAAATTGGGCCCAGCCAACGACATATGCACGAGCATATTCCAGGCATATTCCATGCCACCTCAGCCCTAAGTGTAATCTGGGCACCCCTTTATAAGGTACGCCAGGCCATCCTAGAGGAAGGTGGGTTCTTTTGGTTACTAGTTCATCTTTTGTAGAACAGAGAGAGGTAGGAGCTCCATCTTCTTCTTCCTCTCGCATATAGCTCGAGGAGGCATTGTACCTTGAGTGTGGATCGTATTATAAGACCAAGCATGTAGGAGTAGGGGTTTTATCTCATCAGGAGAGCCCTGAACATGCGTACATCATGTGTCTCTATGTGTGTTCTGTGTGTGGTATCCACCGTGCTATCCCTCCCTGGATCCACTAGCACTCATTTGCCCCCTACTTTAGCCATCCTATGGCATCTTCCATGACACCACCATGATAGTTGGCACCCACCATGGGGCCATCTGCAACGCTGGCTAGTATGTTCATCCAAATGGGAAACTTTGTCGCCACTGGTAAGCGCGTCCTCTTCGGCTTGGTCCAGTGATTTGACTTGCTGGATTTCGTCAACGACAACATCGAAAACTTTGGAAACATGCCCTTCCCGCGCAACGGCAAGTTCATCAGCTTCGACGTGCACAAGACCTAAGTTGCGGTCAACATCTCCTACAAGTTCCCGCAGAAGGTGGTGGTTGCAGCAGGTCCACCGCTCTCTACGCCACTGGCGGCCGACGTATTGATCGTCCCTCTAGCAGCGTGGAGGTGATGATGACAATACCTAAAGGCAATGCCAGCAAAGATCCTATTGAGGAGGTAGATTTGACTCCCAAAGTAACTCGATCTAGGGGTCCTCCATTGGAAAGGTCGGAGAACATCCGTCAGGAAGTTATAGATAAGTTGGTTGTGCCAGTTGCACCCATAGTAGATCCGGCTCAGGCACATACGGAGTGTCCTTAAGGGGGAAATGCAGGTAGCTCAGGCACGAGAGGAGCTAAATATCACCCTCCGTGAGTACAATAAGGCACATAAGTTTCCTGTAGCAGTCCCTAGTCGTTTAGATGGAGTGAGAAATAGGGGTAAGAACCTCAATGCGGACATAGCAAGGGACAGCAGAGCCAAGTCTGTTGTGCCGAGTAGCTAGATGTCGGTCCGGCTGACAAAGTACAGTACCCCGTCTAAGAACCTTAGGTCTGTATATGTAGCAGCGGCCGAGTTATCAGCTCTATCTAGCGAGGCCCGACATAAGCAACAGGAAAGGGTGAATGAGCTTGTGCGCATCGCGAACCAGCAGAATGAGGCCATCCTCAGGGCAAACCTGGCTAGGGAAGGTGGCTCCCAAGTCGTTCATTTGCTTGGGGGTGCTGCTGCAAAATCTGTCAGGGTAGCAGCGTCATCGCCTCATGCAGCTCCAAGGGGAGAAGGAAGTGTAAACTCCAGCAAAAAGAGCAAGCATCTAGTGGCTTATGACCCGAATGTTGCTGTGAAAGGCAATGCCATACAAGGGAATGATGGGAAAGGAAGTTCCGGTCGTGGAAATGCTGGCCAGGGAAATCCTGGCCAAGGTAATGTTACCCAGGGGAATATTGGGTGCGGCAATGCCTGCCAGAATAACCCGAACCATCATGGCCATCACTCGGCTGGTGGGGGTAGCAGCAACAATAGTAGCCCCAGTATTAGTATCAGTTGCAGAACCCACCTTAGTAGCACTAAAGTGCGGGACCAGTTGTGGAGCATCAAAATGCTCACCCAATGAAAAACCGGTACGATGATGGTTAGTCGGCCATGGCCAATGCTGGATTTCCATGGCATGAACATCAGATGATGGAGAACCCATTGGGATCTCGGCTGGGAAATCAAAACTTTCAGCCAGACGATGCACGTTTGAAGTTGGATAGGATTTATATGATAGAAAAATTGGAAGGGTAAGGTCCTCTGGGTTTACCATGTTTCGGACCTCGGATTCTGAGGGAACCGCTAGTGCCAAACCTTCAGTTGGCAATGGCAACAAAAACCTATGACAGAAGCACCAAACCAGAGAATTGGTTGATAGATTATGCCACTGATGTGCATATTGCGCAAGGAAACCTTAGGTGGGCCGTGAGATATGTCCTGCAAATGTTGGAGGGACCAGCTAGAGTGTGGTTGAACAATCTACCAGCAGGAAGCATAAACTATTGACTAGATTGTGAGGAAGTGTTTTTCAGAAATTTCACTAGTACTTATAAGAGGCCTAACAGACCTCAGCAACTAGCTATGTGCAAGCAAAGGCATAATGAGACTGACAGAGAGTTTCTAACCAGGTGGTGCAATATGCGCAACTCATGTGAAGGAATAATTGAGTCACAAGCTATAGCATGGTTTGCCCAAGGATGTTGGCATGCTAGTGTGTTATGGCCAAGATTGTAGAGAGATATGCCGACCACTCTAGCCGAGACTATTAAGCTAATGGATTCATATGCATTGGGTAATTCGACCCAGCCATTGCTTATGTTGGCTGAGCTGAATGAGGAGTATTATTCCCGAGATGGGACCAGTTCATCCAGGAAAAATGATTTCAGTGGGAAAAGGAGAGACAAGACGCTGGAATATTGGTATGGGTCAAACCAGGTGGCAGCAGTAAACTAGGATCAGCCTAGTGCCGGCAGTAGCCAATGCTAGAACTGGATGCCAAAAAATGATGGCAAGAAACCATGGAGTGAGCAGAAGAAACAGTGGCAAGAGAGGCCAAAATTCACATATGAGATGATGTTGGATCAGCCTTGTAGTTTTCAGACGCCTAATACGGGTAAGCCAGTAAACCATACTACTAGGTAGTGCAGCTAGTTCCAGCATTCGAGAAAAGGAGAGACAGGTTTACCACCACCTCCCCCACCACCGCTCACTGGGGTAAATACTCAACAGTTGATGTTACCACCGTTGCCGAGGTATGAGAACCAGGAAAGAAGAGAAGTCGTGAACCAAGTTGGGAACCAGAATCAAGGAGATTACGGCAATGTCGGCCATGGAGGCCGGAATGAGTGTACAACTCACCACCAAAGCTATGTCGTCTTTACGACAAAAGAAACAGACAAGCAGAGCCTACAAAGGTGCTAGATGGAAGTGAATGCAGTAATGTCGGTAGTTCTAAAATTTATGTACTGGTATAACCAGGAAAACACTTGGAGCATTAAGGACCACCCCAAGATCATGCCAACTCTAGGGGAATATGCTTTGGTGTTAGACTTGACCTTTATCAGGACCAATATAAATGTCCAATTCTCTAAGGTTCTCATCGATGACGGCAACAATATTAATATACTATACTGGGATACAATGCAGAAGTTGGGGATAACAGAGAACATGCTTCAGTCGACAAAGACCACTTTCCATGGCATTGTGTCGGGTTTTTCATGCAAGCCGAAAGGCAAAGTCCGAATAGATGTTTTATTCAGCACAAGGGAAAAATATCGGATAGAGAACTTGTTGTTTGATGTTGTGGATCTCACCAGTTGGTATCCTGCTTTGCTTGGCAGGCCGGCTTTGGCAAAGTTTATGGCTTCTACCATAAGATATTTGAAGATGAAGTTGCCAGGGCCAAACGGGTCATCACCATTGCATGCGATCATAGGAACTCCATGGAGTGTGCCTCGGCTGGCTCCTCTCTGGCCGAGTCATAGTGATTGCTAAAGAGAAGAAGGGGATTCATGATGTTGTGGCATTGGCACAGTCGGCTCAGCTGAATATTCCATCTTTGAATAACCCGCACGATAGTGTCTCCTTCCAAGCGATCAAGGAAACGAAGAAGATCTTGGTCGATGATGAGTTCCTCGAGTGCACCATCACAATTGGTGCTGGCCTGACAGACAAATAGGAAAGCGGGCTCGTCAGCTTCCTCCATGAGAATCGGGATATTTTTCCATGGTCAACACATGACATGCTAGGTTTTTCGAGGGAGCTGGTTGAGCAATGTTTGCATGTCAGGCCAGATGCAAGGACGGTGAAGCAACCTCTCCGCCGCTTCGCTGAAGATACGAGAAACATTATTGGTGGTGAGATAGTTTGGCTGCTCGCAGCCGGGTTTATTATGGAAGTGTTGCACCCGGATTGGCTATCAAATCCGGTTTTAGTGGAGAAGAAGAAGGATGACACGAATGTTGCAGTGGTGTGGCGAACGTGTATCGATTACACAAATCTGAACAAGGCTTGTCTGAAGGACCCTTTCCCTTTATCTAGGATCGATCAAGTGATTGATTGTACTATTGGGTGTGAGTTGTTAGCATTTGTAGATGCGTATTTGTAACACCCTAGTTTTAGTTAGTCTTATATTAGGGATTGTTTGCACATTCATGAGCATCATCTCTTAAAAATGCAAGAAATAACAAAGTAAAACCCTAAAACCTTACTTTCCTCTCTCTCAAATGAATTCAAAATAGTTTGAATTTAGAAAAACTACCAAAAATGTTGGAGCCCAAATGGATATAAGGACCCCCACTATATTTTCATACTTTTACAAATCCTCTTGTATTTTTGAAATACTCAAAACCAGTTTTGAAATGAAAATACAAAGACAAAAGCTAATAGAAAAATGTTTTGCAAATAAAAATAGAGCCAGGCCAGAACCAGGTTGCAACCCATCTTTCCTATCTCCTCTCTACCGCCCAAGCGCCCGCATCCGTCCCACACTTGGCCCACTCGGCCCAGTACCCCTTCGTTGTCCCTCACCTTTCTTCTACCTCCGCTAGAAAGACACAGCGAAGCTGCTACGTGTCGCTGGCACTGCTGCCACCCTCTATGCCAGGATTCACGCCTTCCGCCGCCCTAGGAGAAGGGGATAAGATCCCTGAGACATGGCCTCTCTCCCCTTTGTCCCTATCTCTTCCCCGGGCTCGCCCTCTCCCTCTATTCCCCAAGCGCCGAAACCCTAGCCCCGAACCTCGTCGTCGCGCTGCTGCTAGATTCTGCATCGAGCCTCGTCGTTGCTCCTAGGAGATGCGCTTCATTGAGCTGAGCCTCCTCGCCGAAGGAATCGACCGTGCACGCCAGAAATCGAAGCCAGAGTCACCATCTGCTTCGACTCCAGCCGTCGCCATTGCCGCTGCTGCCGGCCACCCCGCTCCTCGTCGTCGCCTCCGTCAGATCCGCGGTGAGCTAGTGGTCCCCTAGGACCTATCCGCCGACCCCCTACTGCTCTGTTACTTGCTCGTGTCGTGCACCACCGCCGTCCGCTGCCAGTCACTGTGGCTGATGATGCTTCGATGACACAAATCGAGCGGCGCAACCCCTATAGGGTTCGCCTTGGTCTTCTGATTCGAACACGCTAGGACACGCTTGCTGGCATGCGCTGTGGCGTCGCTGGCGATCATCATTTGACACTGGCCGGCGGATGACGTTACGCCTACGTCATCACGACATCAGCGCATGGGTTAGCCACAATCAAGCAGGGCTAGGTCCCACTCTACCTACATGGCAGCTGATGTGGCACGGGGCCCATCTTTCAGCTGTTGTGGCTAGTGGTTTCCCTGTGTGAAAAGTTTCTGGGTTGTTTTAAACAATTTCATAAATTGTTTTAGTAATTTCATAAATTGGTTTAATTCTTATAAAATCAATAACTAATTATTTATAAGTCAGAAAAATATGTGTAATATATCAAAATGTTCAGAAAAATGAGATCTACACAATATAATCATAATCATGCATTGTTCAACAACTTTAATTACAAGTTTAAATAGAAGAACAAATGAACCTCGTAGGTGATTTAGGGGTCTCTCATGTATTAGGGTTTGAACCCTTCGGATCCCACTCAAATTGCCAAGCATGTATTAGGGTTACATTTCAACTCTATTCAACTTGCCATATGATCATCCTTGCTTGAGCATTGCATCAATGAAATGTGTTGATTGTTTCCTTTCTTTCTGGTGTTTGGTTCTTCCCGATAGAATACGATAGAGAGACCGAGATTGAAGACGAAGGTTAACACCATCGAAGATCGACAAACAATACTTGATCAACCACAATCAAGTCAAGCACAATGCTTCTGAAGATCTGCTTTTTGGTTATCTAAAAGAAAAGGTAAGCATAACCCCACCATTATACAATCCTATGGTTTTGAAAGTATTTCATTCTTGCCATGATGCATACGATCTACTGTGGTCTTTTATCGATAGATAGAGTATCCTATATGTTGCATTACTCCCTTTGAGCTTATATTACCTGATCCACTACTCCTAGCATAACTAGGTTTGTCTTGCGTGCACTGCTAGAGCTTATATCTATGTCTTGCTTAGCCATGCTTAGCTGTCAATTCTGGTTCATCTAGATGATGTATCAGATACAGAGAATCCAGTATGACAGGAGAACGAGATGAGTTGGATTAGTGGTAAAGGTTAAACATGTTAAGGCTTATATGGGAGGCCACGGTGGGATGTGGTTTTTATAGTCCCATGCTCGCCACCATTAGGAGCAGAGTTCTTGTCCTCGGAACCAAGATGAGCATACAGCCACACAGGGCTTGGGAACCCCTCCGCTGATTAACTTGTCTAGTAGATTCCATGGGTCACCTAGTTCGGCGTTCCATTCGACATATGCATAGAAAACGTTTTGAAAGATTTGGCGGGTGAAGGTGCATCATAATAGGTAGGTAAGCATGGTCAGGTTACTTGAGGCAGTTCCTCTGGTAAACCAACCTCGCCCACATCTCTAGGGACCGGCTTCGGGACTTGACCCGTTACGGCGGAACCATCCTTAGGGTGTGACTCATGGTCGCGGTGAATGCAAGGTAAAGGTCGTGGCTAACCACCCTCTGCCGGCCTTCCAAGAAAGAGGGCTAATGACCTGTCATTAAGAGTTGGTTAGTATGTGTGGGTAAAGTTGTACACCCCTACAGGGTTAAATCTTTTCAAAAAGCCGTGTCCACGATTATGGATGACTTGGGAATGTAAGTGAGATCATAGAGAACATCAACCTAATCGTAAAACTTGGCAACTAATTTTTGTTAAGGATGCTTCCTCATGGGTACAAGGGGGTGATCCTAGTTGTGAGATGATGATGGTTTGGTGGATATCAAAATATGATGATCAATTCTTCGGAGATGTCGCTTTCTTATCCCCTTTTACAATATTATGATTAGACAACCTTCTTCTTCTCCCTCCCGTTTTATAAACAAAGATGGATTTATGCAAAATAACCCCACCAGCCATAAGTCTTGCGGAGTACACCATGTACTCAGCCTTGCTTTTTTGATACTTTTGTAGCAGAGTAAGCGTTTATCAAAAGACGAGTATTGTACGCCATCGACACCGACGAGTAGCTTGGGGTTCCCAGTCGGCATCCTGGAATCTTTGGGCTGGGACGTCATCGTTATGCTTCAGGCCTCTTAGTCTATTTTTTAAGTTGGCTATACTTAATAATATAATTTGCCTTCCGTTGTTTGATGTTTGTGGTCAGTGACCTCTACTTGTAATATTTTGGTTCTTTGCTCAGTTATGAGCTTGCTGTAATAATTTTTGTGTCACAGGGTTACTGTTGTGTTACTGATGTTTCACTGAATATCCTCGAGCTCTAGGTTAAGCTTTTGTCAGGCTAAGGTCTGGGATTTGTTTAACCCTGATCCTGGGGGTGTTACAGGTTTTGGTATTAGAGCAGTACCGACCATAGGAAAATCTTGCTATTGGTCAATGTTGAGTCTAGTGCTTGTGAAAACTATTTCAAAGATGAAAAGTATTTGCGAAAACTCTAGTATGCTTCTTTTTCTCCTTATCCAGTTTCGCTCTAACTCTGGGTCATCTCATCTTGTGTTGACTTTAAAAAGTTTTGCTATCGCATGTCGTCTTTCAAAGCTTAGGTGCCTTTTTGGCATGTCGTTTCTCAACTAGTTGACCTAGTGTTCAGTTCTCTAGAGTCGTGTGTGTTGTGTGTTCCTTGTTCCCCTTTGCTCTGTTTTGTCTGAGAGATTCCTTTTCCTCATGATCTCTCTATCTTATGGGCCCGCAATATTATATTGTAGGAACCATAGTGTTCTGTTCTAGTCTTCGATGTTTCCCTTCGCCTCGTATGCCTCCTTTATGTTTGTTTTGGTACTTCAGAAGTTCTTCCTTCTCTTGGAAGCTACATTGTGATTACTGTCTTGTAGTGTACGCTATGTCAATCAAGTAGTAGTTAATTCTTTCTCGGGTTTTAACCCTTGGACTTGAACCAAAGATCCTAGATTGTACTGGATTCTAGTGTTGTGAATCTTGTACATGAAGCTGATCTTTAACCCAAGGTCCATTCCTTTGACCCATGTTGCTAATGTTCACACATTACCTCAGGATGGCTGGTACTACAATTCTAGCCTTCAAGCTTGTGGATATTGTCGGAATTGAATCGTGGCAATTAAGGACTTCCCCTACCACTAGTTATGGCAGATGTTCTTTAATGTAACCAAATAGATCACGACAAGAGTACTCATCACGAGTCTCGCATCTATATTCGTGACTCTGCCACGCCTTCCCTTCATTGCATCGGTCCTCGGAAGATTGTTGACTTGTGCATCTACATCTCGAGATTCTATCCCGAGCATGTTCTTTTCCCCTTGTTGTTTTCCGCCATTGTTTAATAGTTGGTAGCCAAGTAGTAATGTGTATTGGTGTCTTCTGATGCAAGATACTCTTGTGGTCCATCAAGACCAACGATTTTGGAATGTCAGGAGAAACAAACTCTCAAACCTCGTCGTATCTAGGACCAGGTCAAAGTGTTGTAATCCGCAGATCAAGAGGCTTTGATTAGTTTTTGTCTGTTCTGCCTTACAGTATCACACCCTTTTATACTAAGAGGTCCTGTCGAGTTTCATGGCCTTCTTAATGAAGTGATGCTTTTACACATATTTACCCACCCTTCTTTCCAGATTTCACGCTCGAGAATGATGCGTGTGCGTAATAATGTGGTCATCTGAGATTCTTAGTAATTATTATTGCTTCGAACTCCAAGGATATTTGTGTCGTTCTTAGTGTGATTGGTTAACCCTATCACTAAGCAAAGGATGATTGTGCTACCACGTCCGTTATTCTAGTACACTCTCTTCAGTCAAAGAGTTAGGCTTGTGCCAAAGCTCTGAAATTGTGTCTTCTTGCCTTATGAAGCATGTTTATCTCAAACTAAGTGACATATCGGTGATTTGTGATATTCTGGATGTCTTCCTAGAAGTATCACCATGTTGCCACATGTCCGTGTAGTCATGTTCTTGAGCAAGCAAGTTCTCTAAACTACTCCTTTCTCCAAGGATCCGTACTGGATACCCCTGAACTAGTTGGTTGAGCTTAAACAACAACTTGGAGAGTTGTAGGACAAAAGTTCTACCAAACCTAGTTCCTTTGTAAAGGGATGTCTAATTCTGTTCATGTTGAAGAAATATAGTATTTCCTTTGTGGATATATTACCCTCCCCCGCCTTTGATTTGATTCGAGTTATCGTCAAATCATACTCAATCCTAGGGACTATCCTGATGATGTATTTACATGTGATGTTTCACCAAGGTACATCTTCATGCCATTTGGTCTGACCAATATTGATGTCTTGTTCATACAATATATGAGTCCATCTTATTGGAGTATGTTGATAAGTTTGTTGTTGAGCCCATCAATGACATCCTTAACCTCTTCATGTTAGATTAGATCCATATGGAACAACTGGCATTAATGTTGGAAACTTTTTGAGAACTATCTTCGTGTTATTTTGAAGTATGTGTTCTGGATGTTAGAAGTGACCATCTCCTATTCACGTGCAATAGTTGAAATATGTTGTCGTGGATTCGAGAAGAGTTATATTTGTTTATTTGGGAACCATTCCAAATCAGTCAAGCATGTGTGAAGTATTCTTTATGGTAGGTTGATACCTTCACATCTTGAGAACATCCTCTAAGCACGCTAAGCTACTGACTGATTTGTCATGGAAGAGAAGAAGTCCTTAAAACTTCAGTATTCTTCTAAATGTTTTCCAATAAGGATGCATTTGTGTTTCATCACAAATAAATTTATGTAGGAGCAATTATCTTTTGGATAATCTGCTAATACATGGGTTTTGCAACCTAGATCATATTTTGGAGCATGAAATTGTAGTCCATGTCTTCAGAAACCAGTGACTTCACATTTATGGTAAATGTTGCCAGCTTTCTATTTAAACACGTTGAGTCTAAGGTACCATTCCACCTAACCAAATCTGAATCTCAAGCAGATATAATGGTTGGTGTTCTTCAAGGTTACAATATAGGTCTCTTTGAAAATCCGTCAAGATTGATGTAATGGTTGGCACAATTAGTTGGAAGGCCTATTGTCATATCCTCTTGCATCGACAAATAACAACCACTCTTCATGAGGCTTCTTCTATGATTTATTGTAGGAGTTGTGCTCATGGTTTCTTTTGTAACCGAAGTCTAGCCTTTACTTGATGTCTGCTTTCTCAAACATCAAGGAGAACATTTGAAGTAGTGTTGCTAAATGTCTCTCGGTCCATCCTCTAGACGCTCTTATGTTGGCAATAATCTTGTTATGCCAAGTAATTGAAGTCTGAGAGTGAAGTTTCTTTTTCCTCGTGTCATCAGGAATCTTCTTATATATTCATCCTGTGGTGCAAAGTAATATCAAAATCTTTGGCAAAGATTTTGGATAGACTTGGATGAATAAAAAAATTCCTTCGGTTCCTCTAACGTGTTTGAAGAGCGATTATGGTTTTGATACCAGAAGTTTCTATTATTACATGTTCCCTATGACTCTTGTGAGTCCTCTCCACAAAACATATTTTTGTCTTGACCTTCTATTGAATGAAGAGTGATCCTTCTGTATCAAAAGTAGTTCAACAGCTTGGTTCTCTCGAGCTGTCTTTGTACCTATGAATATCTACTAAGGCCGTTTAGTAGAGGTCCATCTCTCGAAATTCATGGTCATGTTGCTTCTGTTGTAAGCGTTCTTTTTAGAAGCTTAAGCTCTTCTGAAGCTCCATGGTGTCAATCCTTATGAAGACCAACTATCTGTCACCTCGAAACCATCTCCTCTTTACCTTGGCATGTTTCATGCCAGTTAGCTCCAGAGATGTTATGAAACATTTATACATGAGTTGACCATGAGATACCCCGTTTGTGGTTCTGTGTCATTCCCTCTGTTCTATAGTGTGTGCAGCTACCTCGAAGAAAATGAAGCGGTTCATTCATTCAATAATGGTGGCATGGATCAACCTCTTCGAGAAGATCCACTACAAGGAATCTAGGCTTCTATCACCATCCATTTTTGTCATAGAATCTTCACAATAGTCCATCTATGAAGATTCTATGACGAAAATGAAATCGTCAAAAGCTGGGCGTCGCTAATGAACTATAACGACGATTTTGGTGAAATAGTCATAACCATCTATGACAATATTGAATCGTCATAAGCGTTATGACAATCTAATATCGTCATGGGTAGTCTAGCCTCGCCAGGTCAGATCATACATGGCCAATCCGACGTGGCAAAACTATGACGAAATTATATCGTCATAGTGCAAATTCAGCCCGGTCCGTTTCTGTTGTTTATATAGGCTGAGCCCTATAATTCAGCATGTTAATTTTTCTTAGACGGTCAATTTCTTTTGGGGCTTTAGCCTTTTTAAGTCAATTTCTTTAATATCCAGCATTTCCTAATATGATCCAAATTTGTATGGGTCGTGGCCTTTTTATAGACTTATTATTATAAATTGTTCTAGCATTTCAACAATGCAACAGTATTTGGGCCTTGGCCTATTTAAGCTCAGTACTGCACTGCCAAATTGCACAGATCAAACAAATATATTATATAATGCATTTTTCTACAAAATATACAATTTAAGACCACAAAACATATACAATTTAACAACGCATATCAAGCCCATATTTGACTCCAAGCATTTAAATTACATAACACCATGACATATAGCCAGGTACACATGTTCACACATGACAACAATTTTAGATACATCTATCTCCCAACAAACAAGTATCTCCATCAGGTGAGCAAAACGCAATCGCGTGCCATCTCTAGGCACTTGTCACTTGAATCTTCACAATCAAGTGAGCAAAGCAAAGAGTCCTTTGTTCAACAGGAAGAGAAAACAATGCTTGTCTTCCATGTAGGCTTCGACGAATTTGTGTTTGATAGCTACCATATCTGCTTATAAATGAACCCTGAGAAGATTATTTTGGCCATCCTGTAGAGGGTATTGACTGCAAGAAATGCAAAACTTATATGTGTAACAAAAACAAGCAACTTATAATGGCATACAATAAAGTCAATAACATTTACATAACTACAAAAATATACCCAAATATGGACTTCTCTAGCAGGTTTGAGACTGGTTTGACTAACTAGATGAATTGCATACATTTAACAGAACCAAAGAGTAGCCAGATCACACAGAACATATATAGTTACCATATGTTTACACAGATCATACAAAATTCATCAGTTACTACAAAATTCTATATTCCTCTTGGAGAAGTTGTTGTTGTAGTCTACAATGACCTTGCCCTTGTCATGCATGATGGCGAAGGAGACGCCAAGGTTCCCAGCCTTGCCGCCGGCAACCTTGATGCGGTCCCACAGGAACTTCTCCCACGACGCAATCTCCATGATCTTGTCCTCCACGGGCTTAGTGCAATAGATCATAGAGGAGACCAATCCCTTATTGCCCTCAGCAACAACCACGGCCACCGCCACCGTGCAAAATCCATCTTAGAAAATCAGTAAAATATAAAAAGAACAACATCAACGAACAAATACTAAGGACATAATGTAACTCAAATAAATTAACCAGTCCACAAATATGCATGATCAGGCATGCCAATCTATAAACTAGCTAGTTATTGTAGGAAAGCATTAGGCAAACATGTATAGATCAAAGTAGGCGTAACAAATGGAAACAAGCAATACAAATACCGACATGTAATAAGTGCACCAGTACCGATCATACTCTCAGATTTACATACATACTCTCATATCTGAATAGAGACAATGCTACTCAAGTGTAATACACATAAGGACATGTTGCCATTAATTCCCCGTTTCCAAGACAAAAGTAACTCCGCTACTCCAATTACTAACAGGAGCTCACTGGATCGATCGACTCATTGCATCAATATTGCTCTGATCTCACAAACCCTAGGTTGTAGTACATCGAGAAAGCAAGAGTAGGCATCACTCACCAGCTGGGAAGACAAGTGCGATGGCAATGGTGAAGAACAGACCCGGTCGCCCTCCTGCATCGAAAGGGTGAGCTTTGATCACAATATGGTCATTCTTTACATACCTGACATACAAAAGGAATTAGGAAATAAGCCCGAAGCTACGTCAATAGGCTAGTTTGAGAATTATCTATAATATTAACAAGAATTAGGAAATAAGCCTGAAGCTGGACATTACCCAAAAGAACAATTTCAGAACACACTCACACATGGTTTCATCATGCTAAAATCACAAAGACTCAGTCTTTGGGATAATTAAAAAAAGTACTAGTTTAGAAGCAGCATCGCAGCAGCGGCAGTTCAATCAGCCCCAACATTCTAATGGTACTGATCAGGAGCAAATACACGGCAGTAGCGGCAGTTCAAAAAGTCCTAGATATTGACAGTTCCAAGCACTAACTGAACCAAATATTGTTTGGACATCAAAACAAGAACTACCGAGACATCTTTTATCTATACTTGTAGAGGGAATCACTTGGACTAACAATAAAATATGAACTATTTAGGAACTAGCGGGACAGCAAAACAGGCACAACAAGCACTAACATAGTGAAAGAGGAAAATCATCAGGCAACTCAGAAGGTCTATGGTATATATCATTGTCCTAGGACCACCACAGCGAGTGCTCCATGCTGGGGGCACCTCCAGGCGCGGTCTAGGCATCCTAAAAACTCATCAAAATTTACAAAAGTCATTAGTGAGACTAAATAAACCTGAGAAAGCAGAAGGCAATATGTAAATTACTATAACGATTCATCACAACAAAATTCCAATCATAGAACCTGTCAGACTACTACTACTACACAATCAAGTTGCACATCAGTAAGCTTACAACAACCAAAACGAACAACATTAGCTACGAATAATTAAACAGGATCTGATGTAGAACCCTAACCTGACGAAAGTGAATAGCTACGACTTCAGAACCGTATCATGCAGCAGACTAATAATTGGTGATAGACTACTCAAAGTCCAATCTACTACAACCGCATTCGATCTACATCCCGAAACTCATGCGAACGAATTCGAGCAACCCGTGACCATCTACATACCACCACGAAATTCGAGTCCCCTATAGAGCAGCACCAAACACTGAAGGAAACAATCGGCAACAGATAGGAGAGCAGGATGGGATCGGCGGTAGTATGACGGTACCTTACAGGACGTATGCGACCTTGGCGGAGTCGGAGTAGCTGGGGAGGGACATCCCACCGGTAGCGAGGGAGACCTTGGTGGCGCCGATGTATGCGACGCCGAGCATGGGCAGCTCCACGAGGCTCCACTCGTAGTAGGCGCGAGGCTCCAGCGGAGGCGACCTTGACGGAGTCCTTAGCACGACGGGGGAGGCCACGGTGTAGCGGTTGAAGCAGGCGCGGAAGCGGGGGCATCGAGGCCTGCGAGGCAGTTCGTCTTTGGTGGTGCGAGGGCTGTGAGGCCTCCAATCGACAGCCCCCTTCGTCGCGGGGCTAGGCAGTTTGGCTGTCGATGCCGGCCAGCTAGGGTTCACGCGCGGTATTCGTGGAGCGAGATGGGGGCGTCGGAAGGGAATTGACTAGGGAGGGGCAGCGTCTGCAAGTGGTGGTGCTAGGCTGCGCCGGCATGGTTGGGGATGTGGCGTAGGATTTCGCCGGATGGGGGGTGGTTGGGGATGTGGAGAGTGGCGGCGCGGTTGGGGAGACGAGGTCTCGCGCGTGAGGGTTAGGGTTTGGGGGTGGATGTACCACTCGGTCGTGATCTGGACATGTGGTGTGATGATTTTACGAACGTACCCCTGCAGACTTTTGTGGTGCAAGCCTAAGAATTTTAGGGTGTTTTGGCCAATTCATCATGTCTAAAATGTTGGGGATGGGGAGAGGGAGAAACTGGCGCTGTATTTTGGGCCGTTGGATGGAGGCCATCTGAACGGTTGGTCTGCTTGTTTCTCTTCTGATTGGAGGGTTCTGTTACCATATTTTAAAAACACCGTAAGTAATTCAAAAAATCAAAAATAGGAAAAACCTTCGCATGGTCTCATGGTATATGACATAGCTGCAAGAAAAAATATCTAACTTGGTATATTGGTTGCGTCTCGAAATACTCTTCTCTCAAATGAGCTATCATGTTCAAGGATTCATTGCTTTCAGGCAACTAGACCAATGTTATGGCTAGAATCGTGGCATATTTTGTGATAATGTGCCGATATTGTGCATGCATGTGTATCATGGAACAGGGAACAATGTTGAAGGAGGAAGTTTTCCTTTTCGTCGCACGAAAAAGCTAGTTTCTATTTTCTGAGTGCCAGCATTTTGGAAGCAACACCAATGTTCAATTCAAAAATGCTACCAAACCATTTTTCAAAAATACTAAACCACCTTACATGAATAATATCCCAACCGGGGATTTTAAAACCTTTTCATCCACTCCTCGTGAAAAACACAAATATCTGCCGAATTGGCAGGAAGTGGGTCCAGTTTGAACTATAGGTACATGATCTAATGCTCGTGATTTTTAAAAAATCATTTTTAGACTCACAATATAAAGTTTTTTCATAGGTCCAATGCAAGTTTAGCAAGGATCATTCCCTATCTTCATGCTTGCCATTGACCATAGTTTGAAACGGGAAACAATTGGAAACAGGCATAAGAAAGTAAAAAACAGTCCGAACAAGGTAAATCTTTCGCATGATGTCATATTATGTGACATAGTTGCTAGGAAAAATACCAAAATTGGTATATTGATTGCATCTCGAAAAAACCTTCATAGAAATGACCTATCATGTTCGAGGTTTCATGGCTTTCAAGACAAACTACCAATGTTATGGCCAGAATCGCAACATAGTTTGTGATAATGTGCCCATATTGTGCACACGTGTGTATCATGGGACGAAGAACAATCTTGCAGGAGGAAGTTTTCCTTTTCGTCGCACGGAAAAACTATTTTCTATTTTTTGAGTGTCAAAATCAAGGCGTTTTGTGAAGCAACACCAAATGTTCAATTCAAAAATGCAAACTACTAGACCACCTTACATAGACAATGTCCTAACCAGGGATTTTAAAACCTTTTCATCCACCCCTCGTGAAAAAGACAAATGTTTGCTGAATCGATAGAAAGTGGGTCCGGTTTGAACTACAGGTACATGATCTAATGCTCGTGATTTTTTGAAAAAATTATTTTCAGACTTATAATATGATGTTTCTTCAGAGATGAAATGCAAGTTTAGCGAGGCGCATTCCCTATCTTCATGCCCATCGTTTTGGCCATAGTTTGAAACAGAAATTTTTTAAAATGGGCATAAGAAATTCAAAAACGATCCAAACGAGGTAAATTCTTTGTGTGGTGTCATATTATATGACATAGTTGCAAGAAAAAAATCCCAAACTTGGTATATTGATTGCATCTCGAAAAAACCTTCACATAAATGACCTATCATGTCGAGGTTTCATGGCTTTCGGGTCAAATATTAGTGTTATGGCTCGAATCGTGGCATGGTTTGTGATAATGTACCCATATTATGCATGCATGTGCATCTTGGGATGGTGAACAATGTTGCAGGAGAAAGTTTTCTTTTTCGTCGCATGGAAAAGTCGTTTTCTTTCTTTCGAGTGCCAAAATTGGGGCGGTTTGTGAAGCAACACCAACCGGTGAATACAAAATGCTACCACTCCATTTTAAAAAAATTCTAGACCCACCTTACATGAACAATGTCCCAACCGGGGATTTACAAACCTGTCCGTCCATCCCTAGTGAAAAAGACAAATGTTTACCGTATTAGTAGAAAGTGGGTCTGGTTTGAACTACAGGTACATGATCGGATGCTCATGATTTTTTGCAAAAATCATTTTTAGACTCACAATATGATGGTTTTTCAGAGATCCAATGCAACTTTAGCAAGGCTCATCCCTTATCTTTATGTCCGCCATTTTTGCCATAGTTTGTAATGAGAAAATTTGAAAACGGACATAAGAAATTGAAGAAAGGTCCAAACAATGTAAATCATTCACATGGTGTCATATTATGTTACATAGTTGCAAGGAAAAATACCAAACTTGGTATATTAATTGCATATCGAAAAAACCTTCACAGAAATGACCTATCATGTTCGAGGTTTCATGGATTTCAAGACAAACGATCAATGTTATGGCCAGAATCTCGACATAGTTTGTGATAATATCCATATTATGCATGCATGTTCATCTTTGGATGGCGAACAATGTTGCAGGAGGAAGTTTTCCTTTTCCTCGTACGGAGAAGTCATTTTCTATTTTTTGAGTGCCAAAATCGGCGCGTCTTGAGAAGCAACACCAAATATACAATTAAAAATGCTACCACACCATTTTACAAAAATACTAGACCACCTTACATGAAAAATGTCCCAATCGGGGATTTTAAAACATTTCCGTCCACCCCTGGTGAAAAAGACAAATATTTGCCGGATCCGTAGGAAGTGGGTCCGGTTTGAACTATAAGTACATGATCTAGTGCTCATTATTTTTTGCAAAAATTATTTTTGTACTCACAATATGATGTTTTTTCAGATATCCAATGGAAGTTTAGCGAGCCTCATCCTCTGACTAGGAACCTTCATTCTCGCCGTTTTGACCATAGTTTCAAGTAGGCATAAAAAATTCAAAAATGATCCAAACAAGATGAAATCTTCGTGTTGCGTCGTATTATGTGACATAGTTACAAGTAAAAATACCAAATTTGGTATATTGATTGCGTCTCAAAAAAACCTTCACATAAATGACCTATCACCTTCGAGGTTTCATGGCTTTCAAGCCAACCGCCCAATATTACGGCCAGAATCATGGCATAGTTTGTGATAATATACCCATATTGTGCACTCATGTGTATCTTAGGATGGCAAACAATGTTGCAGGAGGAAGTTTTCCTTTTCGTCGCATGAAAAAGCCATTTTCTATTTTCTGAGTGCCAAAATCGGGACGTTTTTGGAAGCAACACCAAATGGTGAATACAAATATGCTATCACCCTATTTTTCAAAAATACTAGACCACATTACATTTACAATGTCCTAACCAAAGGTTCGAAAACCTTTCCGTCCATCCCTAGTGAAAAAGACAAATATATGTCGAATTGGTAGGAAGTGGGTCCGGTTTGAACTATAGGTATATGATCTAATGCTCATGATTTTTTGAAAAAATGATATTTAGACTCACAATGTGCTATTTTATTAGAGATCCACCAAAATATTTGCAATACTCAACCCCTAGATTTAACACCAAGATTTTAAATTCAAAGCCCTAGTTTCAAAATTATATTTTGAATTATGATATTTTCCGTACCATGGACTAATGTGGAATTAGTAGATCAACTATTTTTAAGTAATTATACAATTTATAATTAACAATCCAATATGATCTACTAAAATTTATAAAAATTTAGACATAAAAGTCAATTATTTTGGTCTTCATATGAGAAAGATACAAAAGAATTAAGAAACCACAAAAATAAAAACGAAAAAAATAACCGTACCTAATCTACTGTGCCTAAGGTCAAAGACCGGCCCAATTTACCGCACAACGAGGCCCATTGCAAATAAGCTAGGGAAAAATACTAGCTGTCAGGCCCATCGAACGTGGAGAACACTCATATAGTGGTAAGGCGGTAATGTGTCAACTAAGTCATGTTGGTGTGTTGGTCAGGTATTTGTGTCTTTTGGGGAGGTTGGTGGTTCAAATCTTTGCACCCCATCTTTTTTGTGTCTACTTTTCGAAATCAAAAGATGAATTAATCCTTTAAAGGGCAATTGAAGTAGTAGAATGACAAGAACAATCGATTGATTTAGTGGTTAGGTAGGCGCTGGAGGGTCTTCAAGGTCATAGGTTCAAACCCTGAGGCTGACAATTTTTTGACTAATAATCCCAGAATTTTCAAACATTGTCACATAGTCAGATATAGACACATGGATAAAATACGTAGTTAAAAGCTGATATATAGACAGGCCACGTAGGCGTAATTGCTGATGTGGTCGACTAATAATTCCATTTATACTAATTTGAACGCTATGAAAATTTTAAATCGTTATAGTGAGCTACATCTTACGTCATAGGCTGTACCAACTAGGTTATGACGATTTCAGCTAATAAAATTATGACATTTTTAGCAAAATCGTAGTATTTTTTCACGATTTAGGCCTTCTTGAACTGCTAACGACCATTTAGTGCAAAATCGTTATAAGTGTATGATGATTTTCTCCACGGTCACTATCAAAAGGTCGTAGACTGACATATTTCTTGTAGTGATCGTCGAAGTTTAGTATAACCCTGTTGCTTCTATCTTTCTATCTAGGAATCTTGGGACGAGATTCTGTTAAGGGGGATAGTACTGTAACACCCTAGTTTTAGTTAATCTTATATTAGGGTTTGTTTGCGCATTCATGAGTATCATCTCCTAAAAATGCAAGAAAAAAACAAAGTAAAACCATAAAACCCTAGTTTCCTCTCTCCCAAATCAATTCAAAATAGTTTGAATTTAGAAAAACTACCAAAAATGTGGGAGCCCAAATGGATATAAGGGCCCCCGCTATATTTTCATACTTTTACAAATCCTATTATATATTTGAAACACTCAAAACCAGTTTTGAAATGAAAATACAAAGAGAATAGCTATTAGAAAAATGTTTTTCAAATAAAAATAGAGCCATACCAGAACCAGGCCACAACCCATCTTTCCTATCTCCTCTCTACTGCCCACTCACGCCCGCATCCGGCCCAACCTCGGCCCACTCGGCCTAGTACCCCTTCGACCTCCCTCACCACTCTTCTTCCTCCGCCAGAAAGACGGAGCGAAGATGCTGCGTGTCGTTGGTGCTACTGTCGCCCTCTGCGCCAGGATTCACGCCTCCGCTACCCCAGGAGAAGGGGATAAGATCCCTGAGATATAGCTTCTCTCCCCTCTGTCCCTATCTCTTCCCCGGGCTCGCCCTCTCCCTCTATTCCCCGAGCGCTGAAAACCTAGCCCAGAACCTCGTCGTCGCACCGCCACTAGAGTCCGCATCAAGCCTCGCTATTGCTCCTAGGAGATGCGCCCCGTCGAGGTGAGCCTCCTCGCCGAAGGAATCGACTGCGCACGCTAGAAATCAACGCCACGGTCACCATCTGCTCTGACTCCGGCCGTCACCATTGCCGCTGCTTCCGACCACCCCGTTCCTTGCCGTCACCTCTGTCAGATCCACGGTGAGCTGGAGGTCCCCTAGGACCTCTCTTCCGACCCCCTTCTCCTCTATTACTTGCTCGCGCTGTGCACCGCCGCCGTCCAGCGCCAGTCACTGTGGCCGATGATGCTCCGACGACATAAATCGAGCAGAGAAGCCGCTATAGGGTTCGCCTTGGTCTTCTGATTTGAACGCGCTAAGGACGCGCTTGCTGGCGTGCACTGTGGCGTTGTCGGGGATCATCGTCTAACGTTGGCCGGCGGATGACGTCACACCTACATCATCACAACGTCAGCGCGCGGATCAGCCACAGTCAACCAGGGTCGGGTACCACTCTACCTAGAGGCAGCTGATGTGGCACGGGGCCCATCTGTCAGCTGCTGTGGCACGGGGCCCATATGTTAGCTGTTGTGGCTGGTGGTTGCCCTATGTGAAAAGTTTCTGGGTTATTTTAAATAATTTAATAAATTGTTTTAGTAATTTTAGAAATTGGTTTAATTCTTATAAAATCAATAACTAATTATTTATAAGTTAGAAAAATATATATAATTTATCAAATTGTTGAGAAAATAAGATCTACACAATAGACTCATAATCATGCATTGGTCAACAACTTTAATTACAAGTTTAAATAGAAGAACAAGTGAACCCTGTAGGTGATTTCGAGGTCTCTCCTGTATTAGGGTTTGGACCCTTCGGATCTCGCTCAAATTTCCAAGCACGTATTAGGGTTACATTTCAACTCTATTCAACTTGTCGTATCATCATCCTTTCTTGAGCATTGCATCGATGCCATGTGTTGGTTGTTTCCTTTCTTTCCGGTGTTTGCTTCTTCCCGGTAGAATACGATATCGAGATCGAGATCGAAGACCGAGGTTAACACCATCAAAGATCGAAGAACAATACTTGATCAACTATAATCAAGTCAAGCACAAGGCTTCCGAAGATCTGCTTTTTGGTTATCAATAGGCAAAGGCAAGCATAGCCCCACCATTATACAATCCTATGGTTTCGAAAGTAATTAATTCTTGCCATGATGCATACGATTCTACTGTGGTCTTTTATCAATAGATAGAATATCATATTTGTTGCATTACTCCTTGTGAGCTTATATTACCTGATCCACTTCTCCTAGCATAACTAGGTATGTCTTGTGTGCACTGCTAGAGCTTATATTTGTGTCTTGCTTAGCCATGCTTAGCTGCAAATTCTGGTTCATCCAAATGATGTATCAGATACAGAGAATCTAGTATGACAGGAGACCGAGATGAGTTGAGATCAGTGGTAAAGGTTAAACATGTTAAGTCTTGTATGGGAGGCCACAGTGGGATGTGGTTTTTGTAGTCCCATGATCGCCACCATTAGGACCCGAGTTCTTGCCCTCGGGACCAAGATGAGCGTACAGCCACACCGGACTTGGGAACCCCTCCGTTGATTAACTTGACTAGTAGATTCCATGGGTCACCTAGTTCGGCGTTCCATTCGACATATGCATAGAAAACGTTTTGAAAGATTTGGTGGGTGAAGGTGCATCATAACAGGTAGGTAAGCGTGGTCGGGGTTGCTTGAGGCGGTTCCTCTAGTAAACCAACCTCGCCCACATCTCTTGGGACCGTCTTCGGGACTTGAGCCGTCACGATAGAACCATCCTTAGGGTGTGACTCATGGTCACGACGAACGCAAGGTAAAGGTCATGGCTAACCACCCTCCGCCGGCCTTCCAAGGAAGATGGCTAATGATCTGGCATTAAGGGTCGGTTAGTAAGTGTGGGTAAAGTTGTACACCCCTGTAGGGTTAAATCGTTTCGAAAAGCCGTGTCCACGGTTATGGATGACTTGGGAATTAAAGTGAGATCATAGAGAACATCAAACTAATCATAAAACTTGGCAACTAATGTTTGTTAATGATGCTTCTTCATGGGTACGAGGGGGTGATCCTAGTTGTGAGATGATGATGATTTGGTGGATATCAAAAGATGATGGTCAATTCTTCGGAGATGTCGCTTTCTTATACCCTTGTAAAATATTCTAATTAGATGAGCTTCTTCTTCTCCCTCCCGTTTTATAAACAAAGATGGCTTTATGAAAAATAACCCAACCAGCCATAAGTCTTGCATAGTACACCCTGTACTCACCCTTGCTTTGTTGATACTTTTGTAGCAGAGTAAGTGTTTCTTAGAAGACGAGTACTATACGACATCGACACTAACGAGTAGCTTAGGGTTCCCGACCGGCAGCCTGGAATCTATGGAATGGGACATCATCGTTATGCTTTAGGCCTCTTATTCCATTTGTTAGGTTTGTTATACTTAATAGCATAATTTTCCTTCCGTTGTTTGATGTTTGTGGTCAGTGACATCTGCGTGTAATATTTTGGTTCTTCACTCAGTTATGAGCTTGTTATAATAATTTTTGTGTCATAGGGTTACTGTTGTGTTACCGATGTTTCACTCAATATCCTCGAGTTCTAGGTTAAGCTTATGTCAGGATAAGGTTTGGGATTTGTTTAACCCTGATCCCAGGGGTGTTACAATATTCTTATTTCCAGCAGATACATTTGAACCTAGCTGATCAAATAAAGACAACCTTTATTACCCCGTATGGGGCTTATTACTATCGCATCATGCCCTTTTGTTTGAGAAATGCAGGTGCAACATATCAAAGGTGTATGCAAAAATGTTTGCATGACCAAATTGGTAAAAATGTGTAGTTATATGTCGACAACATGGTCATAAAAACCAAGGAGAGTCACACTCTCTTGGATGATACAAGAAAAACATTTGCAAACTTAAGAAGGTTCCGAATGAAATTGAACCTGAAAAATGTACATTTGGTGTCCCGGCCGAAAAATTACTTGGTTTCCTCGTATCAAGCCAAGGTATCAAAGCAAACCCGACTAAGATCAGTTCTATCGAGAGAATGTAACTATCGAAGTGTCTCAACGATGTCCAGAAGTTTACTACTTGCTTGGCATCGTTGAGTCGCTTCGTTAGTCGGCTCGGGGAGAAGACACTTCCCTTATATAAATTAATGAAAAAAATTGACCAATTTATTTGGACACCTCAAGCAGATAGCGTTGTCCATGAACTTAAAAAGTTGTTAGCCTCTACACTAGTATTAATTTCACCACTATCCAAAGAGCCTAAGTTGCTCTACATTGCAACGATAAACCGAGTCGTTAGTGTCGTGGTAGTGGTGGAGCGTGACGAGGAAGGTAAATCAGTGTAGAGGCAAGTATATTACCTAAGTGAAGTGCTCTCGGCATCTAAGAAAAATTACCCACACTATCAGAAAATGACATATGGCGTCTATATGGCGGCCAAAAAGCTCATTTTGAAGAACATCCAATGAGAGTAATATGTGAGGCTCCTATATTGGAGTTCATGGGTAATAAAGATGCGAGCGGCCGAGTTGCCAAGTCGGCCATTGAGTTAGCACCATATGCACCGCAATATGATAGGAGAGATGCCATCAATTCTTAGGCGTTGACTAACTTTTTTGTCGAGTGGGCTAAAATGCAGTACGAGCCACCATTTCCTTACTCCAACCACTGGAGAATGCACTTCGATGGATCCAAAAGTAAAACAGGGTTAGATGCTGGCATAGTCCTCACCTATCCTAAGAAAGATCAGTTAAGATATGTGCTACAGATCGACTTTGTAGCATAAAATAACGTAGCCGAGTATGAGGCACTTGCGCATGGGCTCAAGGTAGCTAAGGAAATTGGCATTCGCCAGATTTAGTGTTTCTGTGATTCGGATCTGGTAGTCTAGCAAGTTTTGGGTAATTGGGATCTTCTCGATGCCAACATGGCTTGTATAGACTTCATGTTCAACTAATTAGTGGGTACTTCGAGGGATGTGAATTCAATCATGTACCTCATGCCGAGAATGAAGCAGCTGATGTGTTCACTCTTTCAACACTTGCCTACTTTCAAAATATTTAGGCGGGTCCCTATCCGTGTCTCTAAGTGTCTGATCCACCGATTCACTGAGTGGGTCTTTCTTACCGCAGTTTTCACTATCTCTTAAAGCCCTATCAGACTTTCGATCCATCCCTTTTTTGCCGATTGAGGTCATCCAAACTAGGCTCATCTAGATTGTCAACTCCACTCGACATAGCTCTCGAGCACCTCCAGAAACCATCCATCAAATCAACACATGAATCCGAGTTAATCTTTATCCCGGCTATTCCGGAATAAGAGGTTGTCCCTATGGACATAGATATGGGGAGTGTTTTGGGTAACCCGGGACTCCTTCGGTGAACCCGGGGACTGCGAATTCAACCCCAGCAGAAATTATGTCGGTGGAACCAATGTTGATCGATGAAGTTGTTTTCCTGGTTCGTGCTATTCCATCTTGGGCACTGCTGGTTATGTCATTTTTGAAGGTTGGGAGTTTGCCAAGTGATAAAATCTCGACCAGGCAAGTGCAGACAAGAGCGAAAGCCTATAACATTATCAATGGCGATATATACAAAATAAGTGTAACTAATGTTCTTTAGCGGTGGATTGATCCAGAAGAAGGGCAAGAAATACTCCGAGATATCAATCAAGGAGAATGTGGGCATCATGCCTCATCGAGAGCCCTAGTTACTAAGGCATTCCGGCATGGGTTTTATTGGCCAAGTGCCTTACAAGAAGTTGAGGATTTAGTGAGAAAATGCAATGTGTGTTAGAGATACTCGAGCAACATTCATATGCCAACATCTGCACTTAGAACTATACCAATCACTTGCACATTCACTATATGGTGCCTTGATATGGTGGGGTTGTTTAAGATAGCTCGTGGAAACATGACTCATATCTTGCTCATGGTGGATAAATTCACCAAGTGGATATAATCCTGAGATATGAAATTGTGATGGCCCCACAACTGTATCATTCTTGAAAGGTATAATCTTGAGATATGGATATCCACACAACATTATAAAGGATAATGGCACGAATTTTGCCGAAGGGGCTTTTGCTCGTTTCTGCATGGATAAGATGATAAGACTTGATGTAGCATCGGTCGCACATCCCGAATCAAATGGGCTAGTGGAGAGAGCCAATGGACTGGTACTATCCGGGATCAAACCTCGGCTCATTGAGCCTCTACAATGATCAGTTGGATGCTGGATTGATGAACTCCCGATAGTACTATGGAGTCTAAGGACAACTCCGAACCGATCAACGGGCTATATGCCATTTTCCCTAGTATATGGGTCTAAGGCTGTATCGCACGGCGACCTACAACATGACTCGCCAAGAGTCAATCAATATACTGAGGTCGAGGTACAAGAAGCCCAAGAAAATGATGTCGATTTTCTAGAGGAAGCACAACAATTGGCATTGTCCAGATCTGCTGATGCAGCCCGTCCTACGGACGCTACAACATCTACAATGCCAAGTCGTCATGGACCCCAAAGGTCAATCTGTTCCTCTATGCAAGCCCACTTCCTACCCTTTTAAATGGTATACTACTTCATACTCCATCCCATAGTCATGATAGGTTCATACCGATGAGTACGGAGGCAAGTGAGGAAGCCCGAAGCACCAAGCCCGACAAGACGAAGGCTTGGAAGAGAAAACGGTCCAGGAGCAGCCAGCTCTAGAACTAGAGTCTCCACCGTCATCATCCCAGAGAGTCCGCATAATACTAGCCGGAATGTCCGGCGCAACCGGAGTGTCCAGCCTGACCACGCTAGAGTGTCCGGGCGGTCCCAGTTCCATCTTGGTGTGGACAATCAGAAGGTCACATCAGACTCTACCCGGACACTACCCGTAGTGTCCGGACACCCCGGACTGTCCGGTCCACCCGACCCGGACTGTCTGGCCTAAGTGATGGGCCTACAAGCCAACATCTGGGCCCTTGGCGCATGTACCCCTCTATTCCGCACCAAACCCTAGTTTTATGCCCAAGCTACCCCTGAACTTGTGGCTGGCCTATAAATAGAGCCCCCACCCCTCATTGTATCCCTTAGGCATAGATGATAGACTGAAGACAACCCCCTCTGTGGAATCTATAATTTTGCCTCATCCCCTTCTACCAAAGGAGATTGACTATTGTCACCACCTCGTTGGAGTTTGCATCGCGCCTCCCTCGTTGTATAAGGCCTACGTTTGCGAGTGCATGAGCGTAGTTGTCAAGACCCTCTCCAAGGTGTTCTTCCCTCTCTGCGTGGGATCAAGAGAGCACATTGACCGATATTTTCTTGCGAGGATTCTATCAGACCGGTGGCCACCAGTGGGAGCAATCGGCCTTGTATCGTGTGAGTTTCGCGTGTGTTCATCGTGTTCTTCACGATGTGTGCGTCCACTTCCGCTACCTTCTCCCTTTCCCCTCGCTTTCCCATCGATTTGACCACGAGATCCGTGAAGATCGGGCCACCCACGGGGTTACCCCTTATCATATGGTATCGGCATATTTTGGTTGCCACGGATTCCTCATAGATTTGCTCTTTTCCCCCCATAAATTTGAAAATCCCCCAAAAAATAGCCCCAATTTCATGTTTTGGATCGATCTGTGATTTGAGTGTGTTTTGGTAGGTTTTGATCCGTGGATTACTTGCTAAACTTGTTGATCTATATTCCCCTGCATTCCCATAGCCTAATTCCTTGTTTTCCCCCATCAATTTGAGGTTTTGTTTCGAGTTTTTTTGCCAAAACTTGTCCCGTTCGTGTTCTGGACGTTCTGGATCGACCGGACCGGACTGTCCGGCCTAAACGGATCAGAATATCCGCCTCGCTGGATTATACGACCTAAACGGACCGGAATCTCCGCCCCGGCCGAACTGTCCGGCCTGCGCGCCCCGGAATGTCTGCCCCCTGCTGATAGAAAAATCTGCTTCACAGGTTTGAGCATAACTTTTGCATACAAACTTGGATTTTGGTGTTATTTAGCTCGTTTTGAAGAGGAGAAAGATATCTACATAATCATCTATGTAGTTCATGCTATCTAATCCATCCAAATTACGTGAGCAAGGCAGAACCCACCAATAAAGGGTGAAGATCGGCGACAAAAGGTATAAAAATTCTGCGACTTCTCCCCACTTGCTTTCCTTTGTGAGCTACACTATCTTTGCATTCAACAAACACCTATTGAGACCAGTTTCTCATATGATTGCTTGGGCTATGCACATTTGATAACTTGTAGAATTCCGAGGAAAAGTTGTGAGCGCGTTATCTCATATAGTTATCTTGTATAGTTGTTGGCACAAGGAAGGGGCAAGTGAAAAAAAGTGGAAAAAATAGAAAAAGAAAAAGAAGAAAAAGAAAGAGACAAGTGCCTCATAGAATAGGAAGCGCAAGCTCGATGAACATCAAATAGGTGATACTTATTGTGTATATCTTGTAGCCCACCAATTTATTGCAATCGAATTAGCGTCTCTCGTTACACTTGTGCGGCATGAGCTTATTGTCTTCACTAGGTGATCATTTGGTTCTTAGCTCACTTTCTCCATCGCGCAAGTCCCATTTATCCCACCGTGTGTGTTTCCTTGTACATATTTCCTTCTTGTGGATTGACTTGTTTTGCTTCGTGATCATCATGGTTCTTTACTTGCCATTACAACATCATGGGTTCGGATTGTTCTTGGACACGCCACCTTCCATACCCATCCACCATAAGCTTTGTGTGTGTGTTTTTTAGTGGTTAGTTGGTTTTGGTGTTCCGAGTGAACTTCAGTTTGCTTGGTTTTGATTGCTCTCAAGTGTTGCCTCTTGCACGATACTATCTTCCAGGATAAAGTAAGGTTTAACGTTGCATTCCTAACCCCCTACCACTTCCATATACACCACTTGGTCTTGTGAATCATGTCTAGGGACTCCAAAACCGAGGATGATATCTATGAAGAATCCATGATGAGCCACCACGACTATGACTCCACAAGTATAGAGGACATGATGGAGCACTACACCGACAATGGCTCCGCATGCTTTGAGGACCAGAAGCATTGCACCTGTGATGGCTCCACATGCATGGAAGACATGGAGCACGTCATCTATGGGTCCTCAAGTAGGGAGGACTTGGAGCTCTACATCGACAATGGCTCCTCATGCATGGAGTACATGGAGCACTACACCGACAATGGCTCCACATGCTTGGGTGACATGGAGTACTACATCAACAACGACTCCCCAAGCATGGATGACTTCAAGTGCTACAATGACGACGCCTCACCAAGCTTGGAGGACATGGCGAGCTTCACCCACTTTGAGGGATCTTCCATGAGCCATGAAGAATACCTCCACTGCTTGGAGATGGAAGACTTCTACGCCAAGCTAGCAGAGACGCATCATCAAGAAACCATGACCTTCAAGGCCAAGCATGCCACACCAAAGGGCACCACCTACTTCGATGATCCACCTCTAAGGCGTCAAGCACCACCACCTACATGCCGTCATGCACCACCATCTCCAAGGCGATGAGCGAAATCACGTCCAAGCCGTCAAGCACCACCATCTCCAAGGTGTCAAGTGCATCCGTTATGGGGTAACCCCGTGGGTGGCCCGATCTTCACGGATCTCGTGGTCAAATAGATGGGAAAGTGATGGGAAAGGGAGAAGGTAGCGGAAGCGGACGCACACCTCGCGAAGAACACAATGAACACACGCAAAACACACACGATACAAGGCTGATTGCTCTCACCGGTGGCCATCGGTCCGATAGAATCCTCTCAAGGAAAGATCGGTCAACGTGCTCCCTCGATCCCACGGGGAGAGGGAAGAACACCTTGGAGAGGGTCTTGACGTCTTGGCAAAGGGACACCGATGCCAAGGCCTTGTACAACGAGGGAGGCGCGATGCAAACTCCCACGAGGTGGTGACGATAGTCGATCCCCTTTGGTAGAAGGGGATGAGGCAAAACTAGAGGTTCCACAAAGGGGGTTTTGTTTAGTCTATCATCTATGCCTCCGGTTACATGAGGGGGTGGGGGCACTATATATAGGCCAGCCACTAGTTCAAGGGTACTTTAGGAATAAAAGGGGAAAGTCTAGGCAGACTAAGGGGTACATGGGCCAAAGGCCCAGATGGCGGCTCACAGGCCCATATGCTCAAGCCAGAGACTCGGGTGTGGGGTCCGGAGACTCCGGTGTGGGCCACAGACTCCGGTCTGTCTCCGGTGTCGTCTCTAGAGTGGCAGACAGACTATCCTCGAGCTCGATCTAGGGGTCAGTCTGGAGATGGGTCCGGAGACTCCGGGGTCTGCAGGCCGGAGACTCTAGTGTCTCCAGGCCGGAGACTCCGGTGTGCGTAGGCTGGAGACTCCGGTGCTCTAGCTACTGCTTCTTCTGTCTTCTCTTCCAAGCCTCTGTCTTGTCAGGCTTGGTGCTCCAGGCTTCCTCCCATGCCTCCGTACTTGTTGGTGTGAACCTATCATGGATATGGGATGGAGTATGAAGTATTATACCATTCAATGGGATAGGAAGTGGGCTCACATAGAGGAACAGATTCACCTTTGGAGTCCATGACGACTTTGCATAAGTTGGAGACCATGATGTGGTAACAACCAAAGGTCAGGCTACATCATCTCCCCTCCCTTCAAAAAGAGTCATCCTCGACTCTACATGCTCATCACAAACTAGAAGATGTTGAGAGACCTTCTTGATCCTAGGGTTCACCATATAGTCGTCCTCGGGAAGATTAACTTGACAACACTTCAATGTTCCTTTGCCTTCCATGAAGCCTACAAAGCTCACCACCAAAGCGAAACAACACTCAAAGCGTAGCCAATTCATGAAGATTATAGCATGAGTCCTCAAGTAGAAGGAATTCAACTTATGATGTAGAGATAGCTCGTCGAAGGGTAGCCATTGGTAACTCTCTTCGATTCGTTTTGTCAACTCTTTGTCCATAGAGGTTGACGCGGAAGAAATTGTACCTTCACACAACAAAGACCAAGAAAAATATGTTCGTGTGTGATATAGGAGCATGTCATTTGTGGCATGTCCATTCTTTTTCACAACACTATTAGCACAACTCAAGTATAGCAAACGTGATGCATATGTAAGGTCAAAGTGCATGGAAAACGTTTGAACATCATCCAAATGTGGGAACTCAAAAACTCCATATAACATTGATGTCTACGCACTTCTATTCTTGTAGACAGTTGTTGTGCCTCCAAGTGCATAGGTTTGTAGAATAGCAGCAAGTTTTCCCTTAAGTGGATCACCCAAGGTTTATCGAACTCAGGGAGGAAGTGGTCAAAGGTATCCCCTCTCAAGCAACCCTGCAATCAAGATACAAGAAGTCTCGTGTGTCCCCAACACACCTAATACACTTGTCAGGTGTATAGGTGCACTAGTTTGGTGAAGAGATAGTGAAATACAAGTGGTATGGATATAAGAAAACTGTGCTAGAAAATAGCTTGATGGCGTGAAAGAGACTAAAAGCAAACTGAAATAAAGATGGAAGCAAGCAAACATGTAACAGATCTAGTTGCAAACGGAGTGTCAAAGCTTAGAAACAAGGCCTAGGGATCATACTTTCACTAGTGAACACTCTCATATAAATATCTTCTCTTTATGATACTACTCTTAACTACTCTCCGGTTGGACACTCTAATCGATGGTAGGGCTATAACAACACACCTCAAAGTTCATGTTTCCCATCTAGAAAACCCCACACTGTCACCTTGAGCACTAGATGAGTCCAACAAACACCACAATTTCATAAAGGCATCCAACTCCAAATATAACTCATAACAAGTATTTGTAATCTCTAGCCTAAGTGCCACCATGGTGAGCACGCTGTCACTTTCACACACATGGGGAGAGCAGAGATACATTAAAGCACTTGAGTAGCAGAATAGATCTATAGATTACAAGCTCATGATCACAATATGATCATGCATAGAGAGAGAGATGAACACATAGCTACCGGTAGAACCCTTAGCCTCGAGAGAGAACTACTCCCTCATCATCATGGGAATCAACAACGGTGATGGAGATGGCGGTGGAGATAGATGGAGATGGCTCCGGGAGCACTTCCCCGTCCCGGCGGGGTGCCGAAATAGAGACTTTCTGTCCCCTGAATCTCCCCTTCGGTGGCGGCGGCGCTGCGGAACTTTTCGTGGCTGGAGGCTTGATTATTTAGGGTTTATGCCTCGGGAGGCTTCTTATAGGCCAGAGGGCAAGGTCGGTGGGCGGCCAGGTGGCCCACACCATGCCCTGGCGCGGCCTGGGGGGACCCGCACCATGGGATGGTGTGGCCACCCTGTGGCCCCTCTCCGACTCTCCTTCTGGCTCCGTGAGTCTTCCAGGAAAATATCAACTTTGGCTTTTGTCCGGTCCAATTCCGAGAATATTGATTTTCTGACTTTCCTGGAACCAAAAACAGCAGAAAACAGGCAACTGGCACTGTGGCATCTTGTTAATAGGTTAGTCCAAGAAAGTCTATGAAAAGTACTCCAAAGTGTGGACAAAACATAAGAAAGTAGATAAAACCAAGCATGGAACATAAAAAATTATAGATACATTTGCAATGTATCAACATCCCCAAGCTTAACTCCTGCTCGTCCTCGAGTAGGTAAGTGATAAAAAGAAAGAATATTTTTTGAGGTGACATGCACCATCATAAACTTGATCAAAGTATTTGTAAAACATTGAAAGCTGGGATCATAGTACTTCAACATAGCATGAAAAATAAAGTTCTAGCAATAAGACAAAGAAACTATGTTGCAACATGAAAAGGCACATACAAAAGACTCATGAATAACAATGCTTTGCAAGACGTTTGTTTGTTTCACATAAAGAAAACATGGCATAATGGCATTCAGCTTGTCCCTCATAGAGTAGCAAATATAGATGCATAGGACACCTTCAAAGTTCATAAGAGTGACTAGATAAAAATAGTTTAAATAAGCAATATCAAGGTATGCATCAATCAACATGTCTTGGGACAATGCACATAGAACTAAGAATGGCCACTATACTCTCAAAGTAGGTGCATAAAGATAGAAGGTGGAGACTCAATATATTGGTGGAAGAAAGGCCTTCATAGAAGGAAGCAGAGATTCAAGTTTCATAAAGAGCTTCCAAAAATTATGGTACTTATAGCTTTCAGCTCTCATTTCCCCTATCATAAGCATCTTGAAGTGATTAAGGTTAAAGTGAACAAACTATGGTGTACATGCTTGACGAAGTATAAGTTAGAAATCTCATGTCCCTTGAATGCGAGGGCCGCTCCTCATGCTACTCAAGTTTAGTCACCGGTAAGTTCTTGTCATCGTAAGTACATGTGTATCATAGAGAACCGCCAACGGGGTACCCCTTGCCTGATGATACGGAAGAATCCCCATATCAAAATGATAAGGCAAGCAGACAACGAGCATCTCAGCAATCTTCTTATTTACCATGGGAATATGGTGCTTTTTTCTCTCTTTCCTCTTTTCATGATATCTATTTTTTTCTTTTTCTCCTTTTTCTCAATATAGGACTCTTTTTTTATAAGAAGAATGCTTCATAGACAACTCATTATGGTTACGCTGCAGGTTTCCACCATGTCACCATGGATTAGACCAGCGGCCTGGGTGTTTCTCTAACACATATACATAACTCCATGGACTTACAAGCTCCCCTTTCATTTCACACCGACGACATCCATATACAAAAGAGCATGATATCAACTAGGTACAGGTACCAAGTGCAATGTTGAAAGCATCCCCCATGACAACACGGTTCTGCTAATTCCCAACAAATAAGTGCAATCATATACAACATAGACGACACAATGGTTCAAGTTTATTAAGGGCAAGAAAAGTAAAGTGTGCCATCAAGTTCGTGAGAGCTTTAAGCACTAGTTTTCTCATAACAAGTTTAATTTGGAAGGTAAACAAAAGCATGAATATACTTGGAATAACATAAGCTAGTAGGTAGGTATGGTGGACTCTTTGGAATAACTTGGTTTAGGGAGTTGGATGCATGAGTGGAACTCATACTTGGTTGTGGAGGCTAGCAAAAGACTGGGAGCGACAAACTAAGAGAGCAATAATGGCCATAATCATGCAGAGCGACAAAACATCATTGATCAAAGCATAAAGTGATACTACAATATGAAAATTAAAGGATCATAATGGATATGGTGACTTGAGATAGTCATAACATGGTGTGAGCATGTGCCAAGTCAACCCAAATAAAGCGTCAAAGGAGAATACCAATATACTATGCTCTAATATGCTAAAACAACGCATGATTCATCCAAGGCACATTAAGCAATCTCAATTGTTTATAACAAGTCATGCTACAGCAAAGAATACTAAGAATAAAGCCAAAACAATATTAAGCATGGCATGACAAAGCATAGGCCACAGTCAAAAACAAGCTCTCTTTACCACATAAGTATGAACTTTCCTACTCTTTTCCAATCCAAACCAAACTATTTGCAACACAATGTATGAAAGAGGGGGTCCAACCAATTTATTCAGAAAACTAAGCAAATCAAGCAAACTAAAAACCAAAACGAAAACGGAAAAGAAGATGCTCCAAGAACAACACAACTGTGCATGAAACAATAAAAATGAAGCGTTTAGAAGAAACCTGGGATTTTTATTGATGAGGAAGGGATGCCTTGGGCATCCCCAAGCTTTGACGCTTGTACTTCTTGGATATTTATTGGGGTGACACACGTGGCATCCCCAAGCTTGAGCTTTAGTCCATTCTTCATCTCATTACTCATTCCTTCCATACACCTAAATTTTTTCTTACATACAAAACTTCACACAATCTTTATTAGCAACATTAGTGCACTAAAGATAATAGGTCTTTAAGTTCAGTTTCAACACCAATAAAACTTCCATTAAAACACAAGATACTATAGAACTTCCATCAAAAAGCTCAATTCCCCAAAAGAACTCAAAAAGGAACCAACAAGAAGCAAATGCAGAAAATGGCAGAAATCTGTCAAAACAGACCAGCAGGTAAAGACGAATTTTTTCGAAGACCTTCTGTTGCTCAAATCAAAAAGTGTTGAACTAACGAAAGTTAGATAACAACCTGGGGAAGAAGCACAAAATATCACGCCTCAAATTGACGTACAAAGATTTTACACGAATGTTTACGGTGAAGCACAAAAATCTGTTTCAGGACAACAACTTTTCCAATCATTACTTCTCTCTCATTAGAGGTTACTCTTGGCACAAAAAGCAGAATAAAAAGGATAAGGAACGGTTATTACAGAGGTAATAACTTGCAATACTCATCTAAAACTTTTGGGTTATCTCCCAATAAGTCCTTTTCTTTAACGCCTTTAAGTTAGACATGATAGTTTGAGAAGATGCTCACATAAGAAATATGAATTGAAGTAAAAGAGAGCATCAAGAAGCAAATTCAAAACACATTTAAGTCTAACCCATTTTCTATGCATAGGAATCTTGTAATGAAACAAGTCATGAAAGCACAAAGCTACAAGCATAGGAAAGCAAAATAAGTGCAACTTCAAGATTTTCAACATAAAGAGGGGAAACTTAATATTATTGAGATGCATAAAACCATGTTTCCCTCTCTCATAATAACTTTCAGTAGCATCATGAATAAAATTAACAATATAACTATCACATGAAACATTCTTATCATGAGCCACATGCATAAAAGAATTAATACTCCCCTCATAAGCATAGTCATTCTTATTAATTGTAGTGGGAGCAAATTCAACAAAATAGCTATCATTATTATTCTCATCACCATAATCATCAAATATAGGAGGCATATTGTAATCATAATTAATTTTCTCCTCAATAGTAGGTGGACTGAAAATATCATACTCATCATTGTAATCATGATATATTGGAGGTTTGGTATCATCATAAGCAATAGAATAGCTATCTTCCAAAGTTGTGAAACTAAAAAGATCATTTTCATAAAAACTAGCTTCCCCAAGCTTAGACTTTTCCATAGCATTAGCAATAATGGTGTCCAAAGAATTCATACTAACAACATTGCTATTAGCATGCAAATAAAGTTCCATAGGTTTTTTAATTTTCTCTTCAAACACTTCATGTCCTAACTCAAGATAAATACTATAAAGCTCTCTAATTTTGTTGTTGTTTTCCATTAAGCCTAACTAGTGAAAACAAGAAACAAAAAGACAAAATTGTAGAATCTAAAGGAAATAACTTCGAGCACTCACACCAGAGGATGTGAGTACCTTTTACCTTACCTCCCCGGCAAAAGCGCCAGAAAATAGCTTGATGTCTACACACTTCTATTCTTGTAGACAGTTTTTGGGCCTCCAAGTGCAGAGGTTTGTAGAACAGCAGCAAGTTTTCTCTTAAGTGGATCACCCAAGGTTTATCGAACTCAGGGAGGAAGTGGTCAAAGGTATCCTCTCTCAAGCAATCCTGCAATCAAGATACAAGAAGTCTCTTGTGTCCCCAACACACCTAATACACTTGTCAGGTGTATAGGTGCACTAGTTCGGCGAAGAGATAGTGAAATACAAGTGGTATGGATATAAGACAATGGTGCTAGAAAATAGCTTGATGGCGTGAAAGAGACTAAAAGCAAACTGAAATAAAGATGGAAGCAAGCAAACATGTAACAGATCTAGTTGCAAACGGAGTTTCAAAGCTTAGAAACAAGGCCTAGGGATCATACTTTCACTAGTGAACACTCTCATATAAATATCTTCTCCTTATGATACTACTCTTAACTACTCTCCGGTTGGAAACTCTAATCGATGGTAGGGCTATAACAACACACCTCAAAGTTCATCTTTCCCATCTAGAAAACCCCACACTGTCACCTTGAGCACTAGATGAGTCCAACAAACACCACAATTTCATGAAGACATGCAACTCCAAATATAACTCATAACAAGTATTTGTAATCTCTAGCCTAAGTGCCACCATGGTGAGCACGTTGTCTCTTTCACACACATGGGGAGAGCAGAGATTCATTAAAGCACTTGAGTCGCAGAATAGATCTATAGATTATAAGCTCATGATCACAATATGATCATGCATAGAGAGAGAGATGAACACATAGCTACCGGTAGAACCCTTTGCCTCGAGAGAGAACTACTCCCTCATCATCATGGGAATCAGCAACGGTGATGGAGATGGCGGTGGAGATAGATGGAGATGGCTCCGGGGGCACTTCCCCGTCCCGGCAGGGTGCCGGAACAGAGACTTTATGTCCCCCGAATCTCCCCTTCGGTGGCGGTGGCGCTGCGGAACTTTTCGTGGCTAGAGGCTTGATTATTTAGGGTTTATGCCTCAAGAGGCTTCTTATAGGCCAGAGGGCAAGGTCGGTGGGCGGCCAGGGGGCCCACACCATGCCCTGGTTCGGCCTAGGGAGGCCTGCGCCATGGGGTGGTGTGGCCACCCTGTGGCCCCTCTCCAACTCTCCTTCTGGCTCCGTGAGTCTTCCAGGAAAATATCAACTTTGGCTTTTGTCCGATCCAATTCCGAGAATATTGATTTTCTGACTTTCCTGGAACCGAAAACAGCAGAAAACAGGCAACTGGCACTGTGGCATCTTGTTAATAGGTTAGTACAAGAAACTCTATGAAAAGTACTCTAAAGTGTGGACAAAACATAAGAAAGTAGATAAAACAAAGCATGGAACATCAAAAATTATAGATACATTTGCAATGTATCAAACATCTTAGTGTGGCACTCAAAGCAATTGACTAAAGTATTGATCAACATCTTTTATGCAAAGCTAGGACAATTTGGCAAAAACACAAGAGGAAGAATATCCAAAACAACATCATTATGTGTGCAAGCCAACCATTGGAAAGAACAATTGTTCAATATGTTGGATGCCAAACACATATCATCAAAAGCCAAAATCATGGGGGTATGAGTATCGCAAGCGAAAGCAAAAACAACATGTTTGCAAACAAACCATATGAAAGAGCAAGTGGTCCTTTTGTTCGTTGCAACAACAATACGAGAGACTTGGAAGCTCTCATGACAATACATGCTCAAAATGGCATTATGGTTGCACAAAAAACATCGGAAAGAGAAATTGTTCAAAATTTTTGTTGCAACACACAAAGCATCAATATTCAATAGCAACAAAACATGATTGTCACAAGGTGAAAGAATACCATCAACATGCTTGCAAGCAAATCATAGGAAAGAGCAATTTGTCAACATGAAAAATGCAAATCATGGAAAAGGTATTAGAGCTGGGTTCAATCTTGAACTCACTTGTGGGATGCTCTCTAGAGCTCTTTTGGTCAACTCGTTCTCAACCGAGGTTGACATTCTTGTGCGGGTACCTACACACATCGAACACAAAAGGAAGAACGTGTGTGCATGGTACAGAAATACATCATCCATCATGACATATCTCTTCTTGTGCACATCACCATTAGTTTCAAGCAAGTGTAACATAGGTGCATGGTGAGTATGCAAGCGGGGAATATGCTTATCATGGAAATCATCAAAATCTCCAAAATTTGAGAAAGCTATGGGGGCCACCTCAATGTAAACCATATTAGAATTACTGTTGCAAGCAAAACAAATGAAAGAGCAATTATTCAACTTATTGCAAGCAACGGGAGAGATTGTTAAACATTCATGACAAAGCATGGCTTGAGGGGTACCATTGGTAACACCATTGCAAGCAAAACAGTGGAAAGAGCAATTGTTCAACAAAGTGCAAGCAATGATATCATCAGCGTAATGTTTAGAGCAGCATGTCTATGGCAACATCATCACAATCAAATAATTTCACATGCTCAACATTATGCAAAGGCAAAGTATCACATGGAAATATCAATGAAGCATATGTGATATCACAAACATCATCCATAGGATGCCAATCATCACAAGTCATCATGTCCACTAGTGGGATCATGGCATCATCAACACCCTTCTTGTTACCTTGTTCATACCTCTCATATGAAGTGGGTGTTGTGGTAGTATTAGCCTCCATGTGGGCGACTTCTTCATCCAATATGGGGATGGCATCACCTTCATCCACCGTGTACATCTTCTTGGTTAGAGTCATCTCTAAGCTTGGTTCTTCTTGATCCATGGAACCTAGCAAATCATGAGAAAACACACTAGAGGTAGAGGGTAAGTCGTTAGAAATCAAAATGGTCTCACATGACCTATCAACTACCACTCTCAACTCACTAGGTGTATCACTCATGCCCTCAAAGTGGAAGCACTCAATCTCACGTATGGTGGAGTCGATCATCTCACTATTGTTTTCACTCAAGTGGGCTAAGTGGCTCTCGTACTCACATGGGATTGGTACCACATCATCACTCAAGCATATGGGGGTAGGCTCGGTTCTATCAACTCCATGTGCCTCCTTTTGTGAAGGGAAAGTCCCATGCTCACCATTCTTTACCTTGTCATCGCCATCTTGCACCTTGGCTTGTGTAATCCTCTTGATGTACTCGTCCAACTTGGAGAAGTAGAGGTCTTCGTCCTCCTCATCCATGAAGTTGCATGCGTCAACAAGGACGTCAAGGTTGGGCGTGGAAGCTTGATGTCGTGGAGGAGAGCTTGCTCTAGGTGCCATTTTGGTGGTGGCACGAGTAGTTGAAGGTGCCTTATGATGGTGTCGATGGATTTCATTGGCGTGCCTTGCCAAAGGTTGATGTAGATGGCGCACTTGGTCATCCACATGACCCTCGCGACGATGCTCTGTGCACTTGGCACTCTTGTCTTTATGGTGGTGCCTTCTTGAGCTTGGTTGAGAATTATGGATGGTGCTCAACATGTATTCTCCGTCTTCATGGCGAAAATGCCTTGAACGACGTCTTGTATCCTCTTGATGTTGGCGATGATCTATAGAGGATGTATGCCGATGAAGATTCTTGCTTTGTGGAGCCTCTTTTGGAAGATGATGTTGGGGCGCCACTCTTCTTATAGGCGGTGGCACTTGTTCATCATGGTGCTCCAGCTGCTGCTTCTTCATACGATGTGGTGGCACTTGTTCATCATGGTGGCACTTGTTAAGTTGGAGACCATGATGTGGTAACGACCGAAGGTCGGGCTACATCAGCATATACCTCCAAGGCATCAAGTGCCATCTACTCCAAGAAGAGTGGCGCCCAAACATCATCTTCCACACAAGGCGCCACGAAGCAAGAATCTTCATCGATATACATCCTCTAGAGATCATCGTCAACATCAAGAGGATACAAGACGTCGTTCAAGATATCTTCGCCATGAAGACAGAGAATACATGTTGAGCACCATCCATATGGCTCAACCAAGCTCAAGAAGGCACCACCATCAAAAGAAGAGTGCCAATGACAAGGAGCATCGTCGCGAGCATCATGTGTATGACCAAGTGCGCCATCTACATCAACCTTTGGCAAGGCACGCCAATGACCTCCGTAGACACCATCATAAGGCACCTTCAACTACTAGTGCCACCACCAAAATGGCACCAAGAGAAGCCTTCTTCCACGCCATCAAGCTTCAATGCCAAGACTCTAAGTTCAAGAGGAAACATCCAACTACAAGAGCTTCAATGCAACTTCTTCTTCAAGCACTCCAAGAATGTCATTCAAGAAAGAGATGGACCTCTACTAAGCCAAGTTGGACGAGACCGTCAAAAACATGACCCCAAGAGATAGAAGAAAAAAAGTTGCTTTGCCACCAAGTGGATGCAAGAGCGAAGATGGCGTCAAGGACTAATACTTCCAATTTGAGTGCCACCACCACAATGGCACCCAAAGTACAAGACGACGACAAGGTCGAGAATGGTGAGCATAGGATTTTCCCTTCACCAAAGGAGGCACAAGGAGTTGAGAGAACCGAGCCTACCCCTAGATGCTTGAGTGATGATGTGGTACCAATCCCATGTGTGATATGGATCAAGTCGATGATCCTTGAGTTTTGTCCCGATCTTTCACAGCGAGTCCACTAGGTAGGTAATCTCCCAATCACGCGATGAATGCAACCCGAAGAAGAGGAATCAATTGAGCAAGTAACATGATGAAGATCACCACGCCTCAAACCTAAGCACGACAATCCTTGATGAACACAAGAACCGTCCCCGGAGGAATGATCTGATAAACAATAATCTGATAAACAATATCGCCGTCCCCGGAGGAATTATACACGGTGGAGCATAATATAGTTTTTAGACTAAACAACTGAAGTCCCCTAAACCCTAGGCGGCCGACTCCTTTATATAGGAGGCCTGCAACTAGTTGGTTGGATAGACCTAAACCAAACACACAAACGTACTCGAACCTAACCTGGACTCGGACTCAATAACATAGCAATAATATTTGACACAACCATGGACTTATCATTACATATCGTAGGTCGTCCCGGCGTGCTAATCATCAATGGGATGCGCCCGCATCACCTACCTTGGTGGAGTCCTGAAATTAGGCTTCACCTCCTCCTTCGTGCCCATATCATCATCCCCCCTTCAAGAAGTGTTGTCCCCAACACGTGCGGGTTGGATCAGAAAGGTGGCGTGATATGAACAATCGCTTCACGCGTCTTTGCCATCTTCAAGTCTTGCTTGCCTTCCACTCCACATCCTCCCTCTCGGCTTACTTGAATTGAAACATCCCTTGGCGCCTCCACCTCCTCGTGTCTCCATACGAGCTTGGACCTAGGCGCCACCGTCTTCTTCTTCTCAACTCTTGTTGGAACCCGTGGTTGCTGAACAGGGATCATCTTTGCACGACCTTGCATAAGATGAGTAATGCTTGGACCACACAATTGACGAACATGTCCATCCTTGCCTCTATGCATCCGCACAATTGTCCAAACAAAACGCCTCACATGTGTGCTAACAAAACTTCTCTTGTTACCCCGCTGCACCACATGCACTAGAACATCAGGGGCACAACTATCATCCATCTGAACACCTGTGTCAACACAAACAACCTTCTGAACACATGCTGCAACATCCTTCCTCTCAGCAATAAGAGGATGCACTTCAACTGGCTTGTCACTAACAAGTTCCATTGGCTTGTCATCTACAAGAATCGCTAAAGACTCTCCATCCTGCACCTTAGCTAGCCCAGATTTTGGCTTAGCCTTGCGCACCTTCTCCTTATGTACCACCAACTCCACATCAGACTTAATATGATCATCCTGCATAGGCTTCAAAGTCTGTTGTTTTCCACCATGCACAAAATAATATGTATTTGCTCTTCCAGCATGTGTAACATTGCGATCATACTGCCATGGACGAGAAAGTAACAACCCACATACCTCCAATGAGAACACATCGCACTCAATCTCATCAACATAATCATCAACTGTAAATGGCACACACCTTATGAGTTACCTTCACCATACCGCATATATTTAACCACTGTAGATGCTTAGGTTCAGGAATACGCCATGTCGACAACCCCAACGCTGCCACCATTGCCTTGCTAATACCATTAGTACAGCTTCCTTCATTAACAATCAATTTGCATGCTTTGCCTTTGATCATACACTACGCCTGAAATAAATTCCAACGCTGGCCCTTGTCAACTGTCATGCAAGCATCGCCTTGTACTTTCTTAAGATGCAAATTCATCCCACTCAATGGTACAACATCCTCCACTATAGTTTCAGTGCACGCAACAACCTTGTCAACATCAGGCTTCTTCTCTTCAGAAATTTTTGTCACTGCCATGCTAGCCGTTTGCACTAGAACAACTGTCGGAGTCTCCTTGGCATGAGACGAAATAGATACAACTACAACTCTGGACAACTGCTGGAATCCCTTCATAGGCTTGGTACACGATACCTTACGACAAGGAGACATAAAACAGCCATGCAAAAAATTATTGAAGTCATACCAAGTTACATCTATGATATCCTTCTCACACATCTCTCTATCCTACCAACGAGCTATCTCCCCATCCACACATCGTAGTCCAGGAACCACACATCTAGAATCATCTAGATACTCATATGTATGACATCTGTAAAAACCCTATTTCATGTGACCTTCCGACAACTCATATTCAGCATATGTCGCCATGTTGACCAGTCTTCACCTTATGTGAGAATCATCACATACGACACCGTTCAAGATGTCTAGATAATCATTGTACACATCATCAGATCTCTTTCCAGAAAGACACCGTTTACCATAATAGTCACCTTGAAACGATAGCATGTTTCCCATTTTTCCAAGCCTTCACTACGGCCTTTTCTATGCAAAAATCGTTGACTGATCCGGAGCGCTAGACACCAGGCGGAATGACCACAGTTAGCACTCGATTTCAATGCTAACGGTCCGGCCCACTAGGACCAAGTCTGTTTACGCGTGGGGGATCGGTCAAGCACGGGCGGAGCGAAGGTGACAGGCGCGCGCGAGGTTCACGTCGATCGACACGCTTCGATCCGGTTTCCTCTTTCTTTTTTTACACGTGAGATCCTCACGTATCTAGGCAGACTTCTCATGAGCGACGCGGCAGTCACAGGATGGCCTCGATCGTGAGGCGCGCGTGAGAGGGACTTCTTCCTTTTTTATTTGCCTCGATCGGATCTGGTACCCGAGCAGCGAGAGCACCAAGAGCGAGCGGAGTCGATCGCCAGGCACATGCGGGGTGACTCGGTCATGAGGCGCACGGGCGGCCTCCTTCTCTGTTTTTTTATCGGGAATTGGATCTGGAACGCGATCGGATCTGAGATCAAATCTGGATGGAACCAGCTGATCGATGAGCAACTCGATCTTGACTAGAAAACTCGAAGCACTGGATGCCAACTAGCTGCCTTGGAGCGATCCCTACGGCAAGATATCGGAGATCGGACAATCCTGACGCTGACAGAAACTTCACAAACAACTAGAAGCACAGTCTGTATAGAAAACTAGAAGCACGATCGAGACAAAACTGCATAAGATGCCAAACAGTCTTTATCGTGGAAGATGATAAAGACTATTTGGTCCGATCTTTTACGATGCACCTCCTGATCCAATGGATCTGATAGAAATCTCACAATCACGTGATACACGTAACCTGAAGATGGGGAAACTCAATCTTGCGAGCAACTCGATGATGAACGACGAACCTCCCGCTATAATAGATAATCAGACGAGCGCAGATACGCCGTCACGGTGCCAACCCAGGAGGGATGGTTTATAAACGGGGAACTAAAAGTTCTACATAATTTTTAGCTCTCCTAATATTGTGGCACCCCTTGTTCATATAGGACAAAGGGGTAGGGGTGGCTGACCCTACTGGAGTTGGACTGACTCGACTCTAACTGAACACTGACTCATAAACATAGCACAATCGTTTGACATGACCTTAGACTAAATTATTACATGTCGTTGGTTGTCCTAGTGTATCAAACTACATGAGATGCCCACATCATCCTCTCCCCCTTAGAAAGGCGTTGTCCTCAACGACGGAAGGTCTTCTCCAACGTGTGGCGTCATATCAATAAAATCGCCACTCTCCGTCTTCAAGCCTTGCCAGCCTGCCACACCACATCCTCCCTCTCGGCTAGCTTGACTTGCCCTTGACGCCCTTCAATCTTCGGTGCCATCCGCGTGATTGAGACACAAATCATCCTTTGAATGCCATCTCGAAGCATACCTAGCTGATCATCCAAAACAAACAGGATAAATTACTGCACACCAAGGGTCTAAAAAAGCTGAGTACACATACGTATGTGCAAACTCTAGACTAAAACCGTGTCTTTTTTTTGGCATTTCTTTTCCGTCTAAACACAAGGCTGTACCAATCCGCCTAATTTTTTTACACAACCACAGAGCCATAGAAAACGATTTACCAAAGAATAGAATAATTCCAAGACAAACTCCTGCCACGAGGCTCTGCGCGTAACAGAATAAGACATCTCCTCTCTTTTGGGCCTGTCTAGATAGCAATCGGTGGCTAGTTAGTCTAAACCAGCCACCGCCTAATTAGGAAAGTATTCTGCCACTCCACCAACCCCGGAATAGAAAACCAGACACACGTGATCCTACACAGCCCCGAATCCTCCCAGGCGGCATGTGACACCCTAGGGCGCTTTCACGCCAAGCACCCCCTCCAAGGCCACGTGACACCCACCTTTCTCTCCCTCTCTCTCTCCTCAAGAGAGAATCCCTTCTTTAGGTCCCTTCGGATCCTCATTAGGAAACCTTCAATTTTCTTCAGATTGGATGCAAGGCAAATAAAAAACAGATAAGAATCAATCTTGACTCCCCCAAATCAAGTATGAACACAGCAGCAACACTGGTAGTGGCAGGAAAAACAACAGCATGGTGATATGTTTTTGGAAAGTAACTATGACATATAATCTTAAACAACTTGGTGATATGAGGGATACAACTCAAACAAAATCTGACACATTTCCATGGCAACTTGTGTTTTGCATTAACAAACCTGATGCAACCTAGATTTTTCTTGTCGAAACAAAGATGATGTTTCAAAAATCCCAATACCATTATTGTTGAAGAAAAATAAAAACTGTAGTAGCTTAGTTAGTTTTCACAATTTACCTTTTGCATTTGACATCATATATACATGGCATATTAAGATTCGACACACGGGATATGTACTATGAACAGAAAAAACTAGTAGTTGCGACACGAACACTTTGCAAAAGGCTATCTTAGCCACAATTTAAGCTAGTGGATATAAGTAGACCTTTTTTTTGTTTCATATGTACATAGTATTCTGAAGCTTGGATGAACATTATCCTTTAGCTTCTCTGGTGATGCCAATGCACTTCAAATAATAGTTGCTACAACAAGAACCTAGAAAATTGTAGCAAAAAAAGGAAATCAAATTAGCTACCTCTTTGTAATGAACTTCGTAAAAACAGTGGCAACAAGCAATTTCTAAATTGTAACAAAGACAACTTAGGATAATTTAAAAATAAACTTACATGCATGGAAAAAAGCAACTTAAACTAATCTTTCTATTTTTGAAACGGTACATTACAAAGCAAAAAAATAATAAAATAGCCAAACCAATGAAACAACTTAGTAAGATATTGTAAACACTATAGCTACCTCTAGGTAGTCAATTTAGTAAAAATAGTGGTAGAAGCAAATTACAATCATTGAAAAAAGACAACTTAACGTATTTTAAAAATGAACTTACATGTACGGGAAAAGGCAACTTAATATAAACTGTCCAATTTTAGAATGATACATAACAAAGCAGAAAAGTAAAAAAAGCCTATCAAAATGAAGCAACTTAGTACAGATCTTATAAGAAGATTAGCTATCTCCATGTAATAAACTTAGTAAAAAAGGTCGCAAAAGCAATTACATATGATGATGTAAAACAACTTAGTATATTTTAAAAATGAACTTATATGTATGAAAAAAGCGACTTAACCTAATCTGTCTAGTAAAAAAATGGTACATAACAAAGCAATCAGAGCCTATCCAATGAAGCAACCTTGTACAGATGTTTAAAAGAAACTTAGTAAATTGGACAGATTACATTAACTTGGTAAATATTTAGAAGCAACTTCGTGTATTTTAATAATGAATTTACATGTATAGAAAAAGCAACTAATCAGAAATCACCATACAACTCTACATCATGCCTACTGCAACTTAGGCTAGAGTAAAATACAACTAGATGAAACTAATCAAGTTGCATAATTATACACTTAAAAAGCTGAAAATCAACAAAAAACATCATGCACCCATCTATATTTCATGAAAATAAACTTAATAGCGACAAAAATACAATTGTTCTTGTTCCATCTACAACTAAGTTAGAAAACAGATGCAATTAAACCATATAGCTACTACAACTTAACCTAATGTGTCTACGAAATTTGGTTCAAGGGATAAGCAACTTATCAGTTGCGTAATTTTACGTATAGATCAACAACTGGGCTATTTCCTAATAACTTAATTAAGTGGTAGAAGAAACTTTAGAATGTTGGCAAAACAAACTTAATTGACGAAAAATAGGGTATAAAACAGAACTCCAATGCATTCATGTATATGTGAAAAAGTAAACTTAAAATGATCCATATGCAACTTAGACTAATATGTCTAATCAACTTAATCAGGTGGCATAAGCAACTTAATAGAAAACCCAAAACAAGCAACTGCGGTTCTAAAACATCCACAAAACATACATAAAATCCAGAAAACAAAGAAGAGTACTCCATTTATCCACCACTAGTGAGACAGTAGCAATAGAGTACATTTACTTACCTATTAAACCTAGTTGAATCTAATATGCAGAGCATAGATGTATTTCTACTTGTCTCCATGTGCAGAGCAGAGCATAGATGTATCGGGGAGTACTATACTTGTCTGCAATGTACTGCACTACCCATCTCCAAGATACTCCAACATACTGCATTACTTGTCTTCAATGTTCTTACTGCTCTATTTTATTGTTCATATATTGTACGTCTGAGTTTCATGTAGTATGAGCTTCTATAGGCAGAAGTCCACAATGTAATAATTCAAGCTCCAGTAAAATATGCTCTGTTTTTTCTAAGTTACGAAATTGTGTCTAAACAAGTTGATGATTGCAGCTGAAAATCAAGCAAAAACATCCTGCTTCCATGTATATTTTATGAAAGTAAACTTAATAGGGACATAAATACAATTGTATTTGTTCCATCTATAACTAAGTTAGAAAATAGATGCAACTAAACCATGTAGCTACTACAATTTAATATAATGTGTCTACGCAATTTAATTCACGGGATAAGTAACTTATCAGTTGCGTAATTGCACAATCAAAGAAGTATAAATCAACAACTTTGGCTAAGATGCCTAATCAACTTAATTATAAAGTGGTAGAAGCAACTTTAGAATGCTGGGAAAACAACTTAATTAATGAAAAAGAGGGTATAAAACAGAACAACTCCACTACACTCATTTATATGTGCAAAACCAAACATACAAAGGATCAGTATGCAAGTTAGACTAATATGTTGAATCATCTTAATCAAGTGCCATAAGCAACTTAATTATGGTGGGAAATCAACTTAATACTAAAGTTGTACAAAATTACAGTATTAAAGTAGGCAACTTAGCATTAAAGTTATGCAACATTACCATTGTAGTAGGAAAAGGGTTTCCATAGCGACTTAATATAACTTGCTACCAGTGTACATGTGGTAGATAAATGGAAGTCACAAACCAAATTAACAACTAACCATGCTAAAGGACGTGGTGATGCATTGTTGAAGGCTACAAAGAAACCAGAACAGTACAATTATTGATTTAGAGAAACGGTTGTGGTTCATACAATTTTGGAAAGTTCATTGCCCATCTCCATAGTATGCAAACAAAGAGAAATTATTTCAATTTGAAGCAGAAATTCAATAACTTCATAAACACCCACCTGCATATGTCACCAAAAAAGCAAAGAAAATTATTGACAAAACTGATATCTGGTAGATGAAACAATAGAAGCTCAAACAAATCATTGGCCTGGTCGACTCATAGGAAACCGTTTGAGTTTAAAACAAGGGTTAAAACACCTAGCAATGCTTTTGTTCTTTCTTGACAACAATCAGTAAAGATATACATGATTTCTTGGAGCCATCTCAAAACTGAAGAAGTATGTATAGCACTCAGCCGTCAAATACATCGAGACTCTAACTCATTGTCACGGTCTTTGAGCTATGAACTCCATGTTCGACCACGTGGATGGACCAACGGCAGTGGCAAGCAGCATGCATGAGACCAGTAACATTGAGCAATGAAAACATAGTACACACAAACACAAATCTAACTAGCCATCCACTCACACAACAAAGAACTAGCAATTTTCATTAACCACGCGGCCGGACCGATGACAGCGGCAGGCAGCAGCAACATTGAGCAATGAAATTATAGTACAGACACAAATCTAACTAGCCATCCACGCACACAACAAAGGACTAGCAGGTTATTTTGAATTTTAGGACTAGCAATTTTCATTAACCAGCTAGCAACGGAGGTTGGAACCTTGTTTGTCTCTGTTGCTGGCCGGTCGGTAGCAGCGTGTTGTGACCCATGTGCATGTGCACCGTATAGACCATTCATTGTTCTAAGCAAGAGATTCTAATCAAGGGATGTATACTAAGAAAAGGATCGAGTCCAGTACCAGATCGAGTCCAGTACCAGATCAAAGTCAGTATCTTGGATGAGAAGTGGTAGTCCTGGACGGCTTTGACTCAGTAGTCGAAGTGGCCGATTCAGTCGGCCCACCCAGAGTGTTACGGCCTCCACTGCAGCCATCACTTCCCAGGGGCCGAACGCCATGGCGGCCGGTAGGAGGCGCCGTAAGAGAATGATCGGTGCTGCAGGGCCATGGGAGTGTGCGTGGATCTCGGGATTGAGGAGAAAGAGCGAGCGAGAGAGAAACCGAGAGAAGGCAAGGAAGGATGTGGTTGGCTGGGCTTTGTCATCGAGCGGTCATACAACGCAGGTCCTTTCGCTCGAGCGAACCGTCTAGCCCCCGTGCTCCTAGATGATCTCGGGGGTGCCGGATCTCGTGCTCCTGGTCGAGGAGGAGGAGCAACAGACCGGCGAGCTCTGGGTGTGCTAGATCTACGAGCCGGCAGTTGGAATCACGCGGGGCGGCGGTGATTTAGGTGCTTAAGATGCAGGGGAGCCCTGGATCGCCCTCCATGGCGCCGCCGGTGGCCGGAATTGACGACGAGCACGGCGGCTTGAATCCGGAAATCGGAGAGGACGCCTGGCATGTCGAGGGAGAGGAGGGGCGAGTGGAGAAGGTCGGGAGAGGCGCACGTGCCAGACTGACCAGGGGTGGGGCTGTCTGGACGGAGACGCACGACGAGCACATCATTGACTCGATCCGACGGTCAGGAAATGATGGCTTGATAGAACAAACCAGCCACCGTGCACTTTTTATCACTTGGGTCTCTTTTTTATTGCTGACACGGATCCGCGTATCAGTGGTCAATGCAAATCGTGCTACAACAAAATCAATCTGATCCAACTCTTTCCTTTTCTTTTTATTTCTTTTTTTTGGTTTTTGATTTCCTGGCTAGTCCAACCATCGTTGCCTTGGTAGCAATCCGATCCCAAGTAGACACGACATTCCTGGCGCACGGAGCGACGCCGAACGAACGTAATCCAAACTGCACAAAGATCCACCTCGTTGCATTAATTCCAACCGGCCAATCAATCCAAACTAAAACCGATTCCTTTCCTTTCCAAAACCATACCAACACGATCTGCTCTTCCTTTGCTGACCCGCAAGAAAATAAAATCTACCTATCAATACGTAGCTGATTCTGATCTAATCCAGATGCAAAACCATGCAGCTCTTGCCAAAATTTATGATTTTTTTTTGCGAATCAGTAACTTCATTTAATCATTCATCAGCATTACAATCTCTTTGGAGACATCCAGCTAGAAAAACAGGGTTATAATTTACCCAAAGACATCTACGCCTAACAGCTGAAGCTCGCTTTGCACAAAGATGTGCACCCTCATTAGCCTCTCTCCCGATAAACTTGATATTAAACGACTCCATATTGGCCGCAATATCTTCAATCTCCAGTAAAATTGTAGTAATTTCAGATCTCCCTCGTGCTCGAACTGTCCAAAGCTTAACTACTTCTTTTGCATCGTCTCCACTTCCACTCGTTTGAGGCCAAGATCATTGGCCAGCTTAAGACCATCACGTACAGCTAAAGCTTCCATTGTCAATACATTAGCAGCATGGTCATACCAAATGGCTTGTGCCCTCACAAGCGCCCCCTCATAGTTCCTGATGATCACTCCAAATGAGCCTTCACTAGATAAGCTACAAAAACTAGCATCAACATTTATCTTCAGAATGCCTCCGGCCGTCCTACGCCACTTAAATATAGATTTAACCAATGTCGTTGAGATTACACAACCTGTTGTATTTAAATCCACTGTAGTATCCAGTGCCCATTCGACAGATTCAGAAATTGTGCGTCCAGTCTCTCCATGTTTCCTAGCATTTCGCTTAGACCACACCGCATAACCTCCACACAAAATGAGAGCAGCAACTTTCTCATCGACTTTGCCACCATCAATAACATCTATTGCCCATGTATCAGGGTGAAGTTGAGGGATCTTCACCGAGGAGACTGTTTTGATCTCCTGCCAAAACAGTTTAGCCCAAGTACACTCAAATAAAGCATGTTTGATCGTCTCATCCTTCCCACAAGAATGGCAGTATGCAATTTTCTCTATATGTCTCTTTTTTAGGACCGATCGACATGGGATAAAGCCCTTGATAACACGCCACCAATAATTGCGAACCTTTGGTGGCACTTTCATTCTCTACAATCTTGCCCAATAGGAATTTTCCGATCCATTGGATCCCACTAGTTCAATCATGGCTTGTGTTTGCAATAGAGCTTTGTAAGCCGACCCGACTGTGAAATTCCCATGCCTCTCCAGGTGCCATGCCCACGTATCTTCTTCCAATCTCCCAATTGGGATTCTCAAAATAGCCTCTTTGTCAATTGATGCAAATTTGCTGGTTAACAAATCTTCCTTCCACTGTCCTGTTAAAGGATCCAACAATTGTTGCACCATCTTCACACCTGAGCCTGGCCTCAAAACAATTGGTTTTCTACCTGGAATAGAAGGAATCCACGGATCCTCCCATACCCTAGTATCTCCCCCATCGCCTATTCTCCTGATCAAACCCAGGTTCAGTGCCTCCCTGCCATATAATATAGCCTTCCACGTGTGTGAAGAGTTCCTCTTGTTTGTAGCTGTTAAGAAATTACCGTCATGGTAGTACTTCCCCTTCAACACTCTTGCACATAGTGAATTTGGATTAGAGATTAATCGCCACCCTTGCTTCACTAACATAGCTTTATTGAAGAGGACGAAATCTTTAAAACCCATACCACCACACGCTTTGGGCTTAGCAAGGTCAGCCCATTTTACCCAATGCATTTTCCTATTTCCCTCATCTCCACCCCACCAAAACCGAGCCACAATTGATGTAATCTTCTTGCATAAATTTTTGGATAACTTAAAACAGCTCATGGAATAGGTTGGTATTTCTTGACAAATAGCTTTAAATAACACTTCTCTACCTGCGCTGTTAAGCAACTTTGGAGACCAACCCGCCACCAACTTCTTAATGGTGGCAATAATATGCTCAAACTGATCATCCGTAGACCTCCCTAGGGAAGTAGGGAGACCTAGATATTTTTCCACTAGTGCTTCAGTTGATATCTCTGTAGCTTGGTGCACAACAGCCTTCTGAGGATCCTCCACGTTAGCACTAAAAAACACAGCAGATTTTTGTTTGTTCACCATTTGACCTGACCCAATGCGGTATCTATCAAGAATCTCCTGTAATCTGCCTGCCCCCTCTGCTGTAGCTTATGTGAACACCATCGAATCGTCCGCCAACAGTAGATGAGAAATCCACGGATAGTGAATACCAACACGAACTCCGCGAGATAAGTGTCCAGCTCCATAATATTTTAACATACATGAAAAACCTTCAGCACATATTAGAAATAAATATGGAGATATTGGGTCTCCTCGGCTAATCCCCCTTGTTGGATTGAAAATATCCAAATAACTTCCATTTACTCTAACCGAGAATGGGACCGTCTCCACACAACACATGACTCATCAATCCATTCATCAGCAAACCCCATCTTTGACATAATATCGCGCAGATATGACCACTCCACACGGTCTTAGGCTTTTGTCGTATCTAGCTTAACCGCACAAGCTCTAGATTTTACTTTCTTCTTCTTCAAATAATGAATACACTCATATGCCAATAACACATTATCCGTTATTAACCGACCCGGCACAAAAGCACTTTGTTCCTCTGAAATCAAGCCATCAAGCAAGGGCCTTAGCCGCAAAGCTAGAGCCTTAGAAGCCAGCTTATATAAGACATTACACAGTGATATGGGTCTATACTGAGATAGGTCTTGTGGGTTTTTAACCTTAGGAATCAGCACTAGAACAGTAGAGTCAACTATCTCAGGCATATCACCTCCATTAAGGAAATTCCTCACAGCCAAACATATAGCAGACTTCATAATATTCCAATGTCTAATATAGAACCCAACTATAAATCTATCTAGACCAGGGGAGCGATCTGGATGCATCATGAGCAACGCTGCCTCAATCTCTTTGCCAGTGATGGGTGAACACAGTTGTTCATTCATCACATCATCTACCTTCCTATGCACCCAATCGGTAACAAGCCGAGTATTGGTATCCTCCTGTGCAGTGAACAAGGATTGATAGAAACCAATAGACTCCACCTCTAAATCTTCTTGGCTTGTCACAACCGACCCATCAGTTCTCCTCAGCGATTTAATTTTATTCCTTCTAGCTCGCTCCTTTGGTTTAGCGTGGAAAAAGGACGTGTTACGATCTCCTTCAGCTAACCACTGAGCTCTCGAACGTTGCTTTTCTAAAGATTTCTCCCTTGATAATAGTTCTGATATCTTTGCCATTAATGATTTCTCGTCATTAGAAGGACCCTTACCAATAGACTCTGATCTCAGTTTGTCTAGGCGATCCCTCAATACCTTTAACTGTCTCTTCACTGATCCAAACTCCGAGGCACTCCACTTCCTCAAATTCTATCGTACCCTCCCCAAAGCATCAAACACTTCTTGCAGGTTAGTACCCTCTGCTTGCCATGCTTCCTCGACCGTTTGTGTATACCGATCATGTCGTGTCCAGGCATTCTCAAAACGGAATGGCTTATCTCTTAGCCCATCATCAATCCAATCTGATCTTCTGACCAACACCATCAACGCACAATGATCTGACTCGCATCATTGGACATGATTAACGATGGTGTTATCGAAGCACTCTTGGAATTTATCATCACCAAGTGCCCTATCAAGTCTCACCTTAATATTTCTGGCCCCTTGTTGTTTATTGTCCCACGTATAAGGAACACCATAGAAGCCAAGATCCTCTAAGTTGCACTCATCTATTGCATCACGGAAGCCTTTCATCATCCATTCCTGTCTTTCGTTCCCTCCATACTGCTCTGTTGCATAGAGAATCTCATTAAAGTCTTCAACACATAGCCATGGATTATTATATTACTTCCTCAAATATTTCAATAATTCCCACGAGAGTTTCCTCTTAGTCCTCACAGGATGTCCGTAAAACCCCGTAAATCTCCACTCAACATCACCAAGCTCAACATTGTGAATCAACACATCTATGTGTGTATTACTGAAAGACTTCAAAGTCACCTTCGAATCATTGTTCCAGTATAAACACAATCCCCCACTCAGCCCAACAGTCTTCACACCAAAATTTATGACTCCAAACGTGAACGACTGGGACTCCAACTCGAAGCAACAAATCATCGATCATGTACCAAGCGACCTTGCCAAGATCGAACGACACCAAGAAAATTAATTGAGCCCGTCCTCTACGCGACCAAGAATAAGAATACACGAAGTTGCACCGCTCCAAATTTCTGACCTGCAGATCGATCTTCAAGAACTCTTTGAGAATGGAACAAACCACCACTTGCCTCCATGCGGATCAAAAGATCTGCTCGACCAACCCAACTGCACCGTGAACAACAAAGCGCTCTAATACCAAGATGATACAGAATGTTTGATCCGATCTTTCACGATGCACCTCCTGATCCAATGGATCTGATAGAAATCTCCCAATCACGTGATACATGTAACCTGAAGATGGGGAAACTCAATCTTGTGAGCAACTCGATGATGAACGATGAACCTCTACGCGAGTGTTTGGCCCAATCTTGCGGCTCTGATACCAAGATGATACGGAGTGTTTGGCCTGATCTTTCACGATGCACCTCCTCATCCGATGGATCTGATAGAAATCTCCCACTCTTCTCAAACCAATCTAATCTCAAAAATTCAACTTTCAATCTCTTCTCCACAACCTATTTGTAAACTGCTTGTAGAAAAACAGTCCGCAGATGATTCAAAAACACGCTGTGATCAACGGGATCTCTGATACCACATGATACGGATCAAGCCGATGATCCTTAAGTTTTGTCCCGGTCTTTCACAGCGATTCCACCAGGTGGGTAATCTACCAATCACGCGATGAACACAACCTGAAGAAGAGGTATCAATTTAGCAAGTAATGTGATGAAGATCACCATGCCTCAAACCTGAGCACGACAATCCTTGATGAACACAAGAACCTTCACAAAAATAATCTAATAAACGGTATCGTCGTCCCCTGAGGGATGATACACGGTGGAGCACAATATAGTTTTTAGACTAAACAACTGAACTCCCCTAAACCCTAGGCGGCTGGCTCCTTTATATAGGAGGCCTGCAACTAGTTGGTTGGATAGAACTAAACCGAACACACAAACGGACGTGAAGCTAACCTAGACCCGAACTCAATAACATAGCAACAATGTTTGACAAAACCTTAGACTTATCATTACATATCGTAGGTCGTCCTGGCATGCCAATCATTAATGGGATGCGCCCGCGTCACCTACCTTGGTGGAGTCCTGAAATTAGGCTTCACCTCCTCCTTCGTGCCCATATCAATGTGAGTATGACAACCACTTAGCCCACTTGAGTGGAAACAAGAGTGAGATGAGTGACTCCACCATACGTGAGATTGAGTGCTTCCATTTGGAGGGCATGAGTGATACACTGAGTTAGTTGAGAGTGGTACTTGATAGGTCATGTGAGACCACTTTGATTTCTAACAAATTACCCTCTACCTCTAGTGTGTTTTCTCATGATGTGCTAGGTTCCATGGATCAAGAAGCGCCAAGCTTGGAGATGATGATGCCTCCGACAGAGAAGATGAACATGGTGGATAAAGATGCTACCATCCCCATACATGATGAAGAAGTCGCCCACATGGAGGCCAATGCTACCACAACACCCACTTCATACGAGACGTATGAACAAGGTAGCAATATGGGTGTTGATGATGCCATGATCCCAATAGTGGACATGATGATTTGTGATGACTTGCATGCTATGGATGATACTTGTGACATTACATATGTTCCACTCTTATTCCCATGTGTTAATCTTGCTATGCATCATGATGACCATGTGGATTCCCTTTATTGCCATGATATTGCCATAGACATCATATGCTCTAAACGTTACTTTGATGATATCATTACTTGCACTTTATTGAACAATTGCTCTTTCCAATATTTTGCTTGCAATGATGTTACCAATGGTACCCCTCGAACCATGATTTGTCATGAATGTTTTACAATCTCTCCCGTTGCTTGCAACAATAATTCTCATATGGTTTATATTGAGATGGCCCCCATAGCTTTCTCAAATTTTGGAGATTTTGATGATTGCCATGATAAGCATATTCGCCACTTGCATACTCACCATGCATAATTTTCATACTTGATTGACACTAATGGTGATGTGCACAAGAAGAGATACGTCATGATGGATGATGTGTTTCTCTACCATGCACACACATTCTTCCTTTTGTGTATGATGTGTGTAGGTACCTGCATAAGAATGTCAACCTCGGTTGAGCACGAGTTGACAAACAGAGCTCTAGAGAGCATCCCCCAAGTGAGTTCAAGATCGAATCTAGCTCTGATACCTTTTGCATGCTTTGCATCTTTCTTGTTGAAAAAATTGCTATTTCCTATGGTTTGCTTGCAAACATGTTGATGGTATTCTTTCACCTTGTGACAATTATGTTTCATTGCTATTGGATATTGATGATTTGTGTGTTGCAACAAAAATGTTGAACAATTTCTCCTGCCGATGTTTTGTGTGCAACCATAATGCCATTAAGAGCATGTATTGTCATGGGAGCTTCCAAGTCTCTTGATTGTTGTTGCAACAAACATAAGGACCACTTGCTCTTTCATATGGTTTGTTTGCAAACATGTTGTTTTTGCTTTTGGTTGCGATACTCATACCCCCATGATTTTGTCTTTTGATGATATGTGTATGGCATCCAACATATTGAACAACTGTTCTTTCCAGTGGTTGGTTTGCACACATAATGATGTTGTTTTGGATATCTTTCCTCATGTGTTTTTCCAGAATTCTCCTATCATTGCATAAAAGATGTTGACCAATATTTTAGTCCATTGCTTTGAGTGCCACCCTAAGACGTTATATGGAGTTTTCGAGTTCCCACATTTAGATGATGTTCAATTAACTTCCATGCACTTTGACCTTGCATACGCATTTCGTTTATGATACTTGAGTTGTGCTAATAGTGTTGTGAACAAGAATGGACATGCCACAAATGACATGTTCGTCTATCACACACAAACATATGTTGCTTGGTCTTTGTTGTGTGAAGGTACAATTGCTTACGCGTCAACCTCTATGGACCATAAGTTGACAAGACGAATCGAAGAGAGTTACATATGACTGCCCTTCAACAAGCTATCTCTACACCATAAGATGACCTCCTTCTACTTGAGGACTCATGCTATAATTCTCATGAATTGGCTATGCTTTGAGTGTTGCTTTGCTTTTGTGGTGCGCTTTGTAGGATTCATGAATGACGAAGGAACATCGAAGTGTTGTCAATCCAGTCTTCTCGAGGACGACTATATGGTGAACCCCAGGATCAAGAAGGTATCTCGACATCGTCTTCTTAGTGATGAGCATGAAGAGTCGAGGACGACTCTTTTTGAAGGGAGGAACTGATGCAGCTCGTCCTACGGATGCTACTACATCTACAATGACAAGGCATCATGGACTCCAAAGGTGAATCCGTTCTTATATGCAAGCCCACTTACTACCCTTTTGAATGGTATACTACTTCATACTCCGTCCCATATTCATGATAGGTTCATACCAACGAGTACGGAGGCAAGGAAGGAAGCCCAAAGCACCAAGCCCGACAAGACAAAGGCTTGGAAGAGAAGACGGTCCAGGAGCAGCCAGCTCCAGAACGGGAGTCTCTGCCGTTATCACCCCGGAGTCTCTGCCGTCATCGCCCCGGAGAGTCCGCACGATACCGGCTGGAATGTCCAGTGCAACCGGAGTGTCTGGCCCGACCATGCTGAAGTGTCCGGCCAGCCCCTGCTCCATCCTGGCATGGATAGTCTGTAGGTCACATCGGACTCTACCCGGACACTACCCAGATTGTCTAGCCACCCCGAACTGTCCGGTGCACCCGACCGGACTGTCCATCCTAAGTAATGGGCCTGCGAGCCAACATCTGGGCCCTTGGCCCATGTACCCCTCTATTCCGCACCACATCCTAGTTTTATGCCCAAACTACCCCTGAACTTGTGGCTGGCCTATAAATAGAGCCCCCACCCATTGGAGTTTTCATCACGACTCCCTCGTGGCTGGCCTATAATTAGAGCCCAAACTACCAAAGGGGGTCGACTATTGTCACCACCTCATTGGAGTTTTCATCGCGCCTCCCTCGTTGTACAAGGCCTATGTTTGAGAGTGCGTGAGCGTAGTTGTCAAGACCCTCTCCAAGGTGTTCTTCCCTCTCCGCGTGGGATCGAGGGAGCGTGTTGACCGATATTTCCTCGCGAGGATTCTATCGGACCGGTGGCCACCGGCGGGAGCAATCGGCCTTGTATCATGTGAGTTTTGCGTGTGTTCATCGTGTTCTTCGTGAGGTGTGCGTCCACTTCCGCTACCTTCTCCCTTTCCCCTCGCTTTCCCATCGTGTTACCCTTATTATATGCTATATATCAGTAAAATCTCTGACGCTATCATAGCCAGAAAATAAACCCTCGAGTATTTCGAGAAGGATATTTGGTGCTTCGGTTAATGCAATGCACAAACGGAATGCACAAATTATCGCATCCATGGGAAGGGCCATTTATCATGAGCAAGGCTTTGCACAATGATGCATATTATATGATACATGCTCAAGCATAGGAGAAGAACAAGGCGGACATGTCAGGTGAAGAAAGCAAGCGACCGTGGAACGTAGCATTACTCTGCCCGTTTTACACTTAGGAGAAAGTGTATGTATCTCGAACTCTCATATATCAGATGAGTATGTCGGTAATGAGTTATGAATTAAATATCGACACCACCAGCAGAAGCTCAGGGATTACCTTTGTCGTAATTGTCAATTTAGTACTTTATTTTTTATGTCGTCTCGCTTAAGTTTCTTGTCCTTATGACGAGTTAGTATTGTGTCGGCACCAAAGGCCCACTCTTTGACTTGCTGATATCCGCAACCCGACTTCATGGCAAGAAAGAGCAAAAGCTGGTGATTGCTATACACATGAAAAAGGACTAAGGAAAGAAAGTAAGCTAGTCGATATTTGTTTTTTGACTAACCCCTGTATTTCAATTCTTTTTTCTTGTGTCGAATGACTCTGAGCTAGATCTCGCTATTTTTAGTATTGTTACTAAAATTTTGTGATCTGGAGACTCATACGTCGAACGCCGAATATGGTAGACAAGAGCCTAAGTCATGCGATAGGGAGAACAAGAAAATAAACTCGGGGACTCAGCCCAAAGAAATCCTACATAAAGTTTGGTAGCAACAAAAGGATTTAAACTATATATTACATCTGCACCTGGCATACTCAGGATTAAATCAATTTTTTTCAATCCTAGGAGACCGCGGGGTCAGAACCAGGAGCACCACCGGCAGAGAAGAAGTTTCATTACCCGAGGCAGCAGTATCGGCTTCGGTGTCATCCTCCGGGTTTTCTTCATCTTCCTGTTCTGCGTTTTCTTTGTCGTCTTCATAGCCGAGGAAACTCGGCCCTTCGGTCCAGGAGTGGATCTCAGCATATTGGATGCATTCATAAGCTCAGACTAGGCGCCGCTCGATGAGTTCTAGGTCTGTGGTCCACTTGGACGCTGTGTGCAATGTTTGAACTACATCCAAGTTGATGTTCTTGTACCATGACAATACAAAGACCAAAGCTGCATCAGCACCGACCTGAGCAGCGGATTCACGCCATTGACTCAGCCTCATCCGGCATTCGGTGAACCTCTCCACCAACTCCGAGAGATATTCTGGAATAGTTTCTCTCGGCCATAGCACTCTAAACACACGAATCGCGGAATTGAGAAGATCGAGTCGAAAGGTCTTAACCAGTTGGAGGCTGGCAGAGAGAGAAGCTAGGAGGTCATCAATGCTAGGCTCGTCCAAGATAGGGCCAGACCTGGCTCTTTTGGCACGAAACTTCTTGATAGAAGTGGCGGTTTTGATTCAGGAAAATTATCTGAAGAGAATGAACAACAGGCAAACAAATTAGTCAAAACTAATATGGTATAAGAAAATACGTCGGCAGAGAAGGAAAGCCAGAAAGGGATACTCACGAGCCATGATGTGATTGATTCAAGCAAACTCAGTTAGCCATTGACTAGATTTACTCTTGAGTTCTTCTAGCTTAGTGCCAACCGAGTTTATCATAGTCTTGAAATCCTTGAGCAGTTTCATATCCTTGCCAATCTGGTCGGTGAGTTGGCTCTTCTCCTCAGCAAACTCCTGATTAATTTTATCAAGCTCATCCTTACGTGCTTTCTTTAGCACTAAATTTTCGGCACGAAGCCGAGATATTTCATCCTATTGCTCTTTCAGCTGAGCTTGATGGTCTCCTGCTTGTTTGAGAAAATGAGTCATGAGTTTCGGCATGGATACACAGTCTTGATGCGCTACTTCAAGAGCTATTTTCCTGGCTATGCCGAGGTAAAAATTATAGTGCGAGTCAAATGAAGCAAATACAAGATGAAGTACGAGACGCAGATACCTTCTATGTCAGCAAGACACATCTGCAACTCCTCATTCTTAGCCTCAATCTCGGCTGCCAAGGTTGCATCAAGGGTTAAGTCGGCAAACGAAAGATAAAAATAGGGGTGAGGCAACATGAGCATACCTTTACCCTGCAGATCAAGAAGAAGCTTATTGTGTTTCGTTGAGAGACATCGATGATCCAAGAGGAGTTTCTGATACTGCACGGTGCATTTATTGGAGGAGATCTGAAAAAGATGAAGTATGAGTGGTCAAGTAAACTTGACTTATATCTCAGTGGCTGGATATTCAATTCCTAGTCTAGATTTGAGCCAAGTAAACTCGACTGAAATCTCGGTGGATGGATATTTGATTCCTAGTCCAGATTTGAGCCGAGTAAACTTGACTTAAATATCGGTGCCTGGATATTTATTTTCTAGTCTAGATTCAAGACGAGTAAACTTGACTTAAATATCGATGGTTGGATATTCAATTCCTAGTCTAGATTTGAGCCGAGTAAACTCGACTTAAATTTCGGTGGCCAGAGATTCGTTTTCTAGTATAGATTCAAGCTGAGTAAAATCGACTTAAATCTCGGTGGCTGGATATTCAGTTCCTAATCTAGATTTGAGTCGAGTAAACTTGACTTATATCTCTGTGGCTGAATATTTGTTTTCTAGTCTAGATTCAAGCTGAGTAAACTCGACTTGAATCTCGGTGGCTGGATAATTGATTCTAGTTTTCATTTGAGCTAAGTTATAGTAGCTCAAACCAAATATCGGATGAATTAAGATTCAAAACTAACAATGTATAGGTTGGGAAAATATGGTCTAATAGTTTCCGGCCGAGTATTATCCTACTCCCCCGGAAGCTCGGGGACTAGGGATTATATATGTTCACTACGGCTATGAAAAGAGTAACTGAGATATTTACCTGTAGGATCTTGTCAGCCTCGGCAAGAGCCATTCTAGCAGTGTACATCCTTTGGGTGACATCGGCCGGTCCAAACTCTTGCTTCTTAGGGTTCCCAAACATCACTTCGCCATATTCGGCATTGTTCCAATCTGTAGTAGTGGGCAAGGGAACTCAGGCTTTGATCACTCAGAGTCCGGGTTAGGATCAAGCCTTTCCCAGTAGCAGATTTCTGGGCGCCAGCCATTGCCGCAGCAGGACTCATATGCAACGTCAATTACTTATCCGGAGCCATACCAGGGGTAAACCTGAGTTTTCTCATCATTGCAGCAACCGGTGTTTATTGGTTTGGAGCCGCATGTTTCTTCTGCACTACCTTGTTTGCCTAGGCTGGCTTCTTCAGCTCGATGGTCGGGTTCACCTACTGCTGCAATGGTGTTTGTCGAGGCTGAGGCTGTTGAGTTTGCTGAGGTTGTTTCTGCTGAGTCGGAACTGACTTGAGCACTTGTTGTTGTTTTTGTTGTTGTTGTTGTTGTTGTTTATGTTGTTGTTGTTGTTGTTGGCGCTGAGTTGGCTCCGGGATTACTGGAGTCTCGGTTGTAACAATCTCGACGCCTTTGTTGCTGGCACCAAAATCTCCAATCTTCCTGTCACGAGCCAAGATATCATCCCTCTGATCTGGCATGGCTTCGTTTTCTGGGGCACCACCTCCTCCTCCAATGTCGGCTTCTCCCTATGGCCGGGAAATATTAGCATCTAGTGTCAGAGGATTACTGGATCGAGCTAGGCTAAGGGACTCGAGTGTTGCTGGGAGAAGAAGGTGGCACATCGATTAGAGAGGCAATGCTTGAGGTATTCTGGGAGGCCTCCAAGGCAGCCCTGCGATAAGATGGAGATAAGGAATAGTCAGATCAAGGAAAATAAAGAGAGAAATAAGAAATACAAAGACACAAAGTTATGTCGGCAAAAGAAGATTACACGGAGGCAACAAGTCGCTCTTTCTGGTATTTCTTGATGACATATGTATGCTTCTTCGCGGGCTTAGCGGGTTCAGATTATTTGGTCGCGGGCGCGACATGTTTATTGATCATGCCCTGGCCGCCCATGGCGACAGGGGGCACGTCATGCACCTGACTAGCCGGGTCAGCTGATGTAGATTGCAATGGGAAGGCAAATGAAAGTGGCGTAGGATCTAATACCCCTAAAATGTGACAATCATCATCATCATCAGTACATTCCTTTAGCGGTTCAAAGACTGGAGCCTTACCCGAGTTTGGACCGGAGACAACATCAGGGATGGTCATAAAGTCCTTAGAGTCTGGGTCTTCTAAATCCAAAGTATCCCGGTCTTTTCCCCAGCTTCTAGGGGGTTCCTCAGCATCTTCGGCAATTTGCTGGGTAAACTTCTACATAAACATTAAAAGGAAAGTCAGTGGAATAAGGTGATGGGCTGACATAATGTATATAACAGAAGAAATAACTTGGCAATTACCTTCAGCACTGGGTTCCCGGCCATAGGGCTCTTTGCCCCACTCCCAATCCTTGGTCATGTCGGTCTTGAAGATAGCCTTGACCCATATCCAGACCTAGATCTTGTTCAGCTCGAAGGTCGAGGTCCAGTTGGGGTACAATCGACTACTCATATGATAAATCTTGTGACTACGGAGTTGAAGGGGGAAAAACCCAGCGGCTAATGAATGTCGTTCGGGAGGTCATCAGCCGACATACCGGCATCTGTTAACTCGTCTAGGAAGGCATGGACTTCATTAACGTCTTTCTTCTTGTTCTTCGGGTCGTAATTCCTATTGAGTTTTTTGGGAACACCAATGGAAAACTTCGGAAGCTGAATCTTATCTGTCCTGGTATTATTCTTCACATAGAAGAAAGACCACTGCCATTTCTTGCATGAGTCTAACCCATGGATCCGGGGAAATATGGATTTCTTCCTGGGTACAATGGAGGTGGCTCCACATTGGGTCAAATCCTTTTCACCGGCAGTAACATTCCGATCCGGGACGACCCGAGATCGAATTTGGAAGTACTTACCCCAAAGGGCTACAGAAGGCCAGATGTCGAGATATCCTTCCCAGCAAGTGATAAACGCGGAAAGGGAAGATATGGCATTGGCAGGTAAATGATGGGGTTGGAGACCAAAATTCTCAAAGAATTTCACAGTGAAATCACTGATGGGAAGACCAAACCCGTGGGCAAAGTGGGAAACAAAAATGACGTACTCACTAATCTCGTCCTATGGAATGAGTTCATCTCCTAGGAGGTGACAATCCACCTCTGGTGGAATCTGCCAGGTCTAGTGGAGCCAATCTATCTCTGCCTCGGTCATGGAGGAGCCATCCCAGGAACCATGCCCACTAGGGATTTCCTGTTCTTCAGGCTCAATAGGGACAACGTCGTGAGAATCCATCTCCCTAGTGTTTTCCTTCGTCGCAACGCTATCCACAGAGGTGTTGTGTCTAGACTAGCGCGGCCGCATGGCGGCGGCAGAGAGAGGCGTTCGGGTCGAGGCAGCGGTGTGCGGAGCTGTAACACCCCGTCCACTCCTGGGCCCGGGAGGTGTCACTCCTAGTAGCTTAATAGAATATCTAGACTGGCCCCACAAACCAACACTAATCTTTCCTGCGCACTTTGTCCTCACTCGTGCGCACCTGGTACCCACTTCCCGGTCGGTCACCCATCCTAGAATTGCTCTAGGCCAAGCACACTTAATCTTAGAGTTCTTTTCAAATGAGCTTCCGGAAAAGAAGTTGCAACTTGTTGGTATGAGTATTCTATCAATCCTATTAAGCCATGTGCCTGGTCTCACAGGAGCGCAAGCTCGACGGCGGTGCGAGAGGAATAGAGAGGCATCACAGTCACGCAAAGGCAAGAAGCAGCGGTGGCGGCGGCACTGCAAGGAAGATGGAGCGGGGGAGGGGAAAATGAAACAAGGGTTCCCCCACTCCCCTATTTAAAGAGCCAGCTCATCGTGGGTCGTGGGATCAGTTACACCCACGACGGGCCACATCACGAGCGTGTATTCCGCATGATGTTAAGGAAATCATGCCACATGATCGGTTACGGCGCCGAATGCCATAACTGGATAGTGTGGCCGTAGTGGTAAACGAGGAGTGGCGCAGGGTGATGTGACGGTTGCCAGGGATAACTAGCACAACGTGAGAGAGAACAATGTGCTACATCGTGTCTAGGCCCAAATAATTAGGTGCAATATGATGATTACCTGACACATAGGATAAAATAGCAAAACATAAGGGAAAACTGAGGAAGTTGAGTGGTTCAAGGAAAAAACCTAACTATAGAGAAGTGGCCTGGTGGGCAAGGTATATCTCGGTTTGAGCTTGGAAAAAGTCGGTTTCGGCAAGGAACCACCAATAGGTGGAGCCGAGTTAGAATCAATATGGGCTGGCATATGTGTATGTTGATAGTATGGGAGATGTTCAATATAAGTTGAACCTATCGTGGCCTTTTCTGCTAATACTGCGATAGCTTTGGGACTATTGTCGGGGGGATGACCCCTGGTAGGGTCAAGTTATGGTGTAAAGATAAGGTTGACTTAGACCAAGGCTAACAATTATGGGTCGACCGACATAGCTAGCGATACCCAAGCTGGGTTAAACTGTCATACCTTGGCTGACATACTTTGTATGTTGGCATAACATGTATATTGCTTCTTCTATGTAGGTTCCCATATGTCGGGTTATTTGGTATGAGGTCGACATAAGGGTTGGCATATGCCAGGAGGGTGGAAGCCGACCTCAAGGTTAGCCCTCTGTTTCTCCTAGGATTCCCGGAGGAGATAAGCATGTTTAGTCAGGCATGCCCCTAATTCCTGGAGCCAAGTTCCATCGAGGATTTCCTAGAGGGGACAGTGTCAACAAACCGTTAGCGGTCATGGGCACATCAAGTCCCATAGCTGACAAGAAGAGCACCTGGGCCCAGCCAACGACTTCTACACGAGCATATTCCACTCATATTCCATGCCACCTCAGCCCTAAGTGTAACATAGGCACCCCTTTATAAGGTGCGCCAGGACCTCCTAGAGGAAGGTGGGTTATTTTTCTTACTAGTTCATCTTCTGTAGAATAGAGAGAGGCAAGAACTCCATCTTATTCTTCCTCTCGCATACTACTCGATGAGCCATTGTAGCTTGAGTGTGGACCGTATTATAAGATCTAGCATGCAGGAGTAGGGCTTTAACTCATCAGGAGAGCCCTGAACCTAGGTACATCGTGTGTCTATGTGTGTGTTCTGTGTGCGGTATCCACCGTGCTATCCCTCCCCGGATCCACTAGTGCTCATCCGTCCCCTACTTTAGCCATCCTATGGCATCTGTCATGACACCACCATGTGGCTCCTCCTTCACCAATGCCTCCTCATCACTCTCCATGATGAGAGGGGAGTAGTCCACACCCTAAACTATGGGTTTGTGGTGGTAATTTGATCTAATCTCCCTATGTATGATCATTGTTGAAGTCTATATGTTGTGCCTTGCATGAGTATGGATCTATCTATGTAATTCTTATGGTCGATATTGTGGTATGAGATAATACTTGTTATGGATTTACCATTGTGTTGGATCTTTTATGGTTTGTCATACTTTGGAAATATTCTATGATGCATGTAATGGTTTGATCTATACAAAATGCCTTGTTTATCCATGTCATGAGGTGATTGACACCACCAAGTGAAGGTAGATGAGAAATATGCGGTAATACACACAACATATTAATCATTGCACTATTGTTTGGAATGTTTTCCATTAAGAAGTATGATGTATGTAGGTAATGAGTGGCCGAGTGATAACAACATATGTATTGAGTGACACAATGCAGCCAAACAACTAAGGGTAAAAGGGGGAAGTATGATGTGTGGTGTGACAATAACCAAATGCTAGCCTTATTACAAGGGTGACCTAGTAACACAATGGAGTACTTATTTCAACTATTTGTTTTAAGACATGTAGCCACCATAAAGTTACAATTAAAACTTGTGTGTACTTTTATTATCTATAACATGATCATCACCATAGATGGAGAGAAAGGGTTGAGTGAACCCATGTCCATTGTTCCTATAAGAGAAAACTGTTGTCTTGTCCTCTTGCATTGAAGAGAATTGGGACACTTTTACATTCTTACTTTGTTACATTACACTTCCATGCCTTAAATCAACCACCTTGTTCCTTAAATTGGGTTAACGCAAAATCAACTAAAACTTGTGACACTTTAGTTGTAGTGAATAGATAGCTTTTCCTTCTTGCTCCTGCGGATCGATACCCTACTTCCACATTAAGAGGTACTATTGTGATCCCTTGCTCTTGAGGGTTATAAACTGTAGACATGCACTGTTCATGTAGGAAGTGGCATATTATTGGTCTGCCATGTCACCATGCACTGTACTTATCTTAAAGCTGAGAGGTAGTGGTGCTGAAATAGAGAACTATGTTGATAAATATTTCTCCATGGACAAGTTTGGTGCAGCTTATGCAGAAAATATACCTCCTATGGCTGATGAAAATGATTGGGAGATAGTCGATCCAGGGTTCAAACTTGAACCACCAGTACTTAGGAGGCCACCCAGGAGGCCTAGAAAGCTAAGGATCAAAGCCTCAACAAATAAAGTTTCAAGGCTAGGAGCAAGGAAGAGGAAATGCAAATGGTGTGGAGGATTGGGCCATATCAAGAGGTTGTGCAAAAACCTAGTTCCACATGATGTTGAAGATGCTGACCTTATCCTTGTTCACACCCTAGAGGCATAAAATGAGGCTTCTCAACCAGAACTAGAGGAAGTGCAGCGAGATGACGAAGAACTTGAGGAAGTGCAACCAGTGGAGGAAAATGGTGATGAGCATGCAGAGGAAAATGTCGGTAAGCAGCAAGTTGATGAAGAAGTGGAGGCGTCGGCGAGGATAGGTGTGAAAAAGAAACAAAAGGGTAAGCGGAAGCAGAACGGGAAGGAAAAGGAAAATAATGGAGGTGAATTAGAATATGAAGAAGTTGTTGGGGTGATTAAGGATGTTCTTGAGGACCTTTCGGCTAACTCTAAGAGAAATAATAAACCTTTGCCAATTTCATCTCGATATGAATCTCCAGATGAAAGGTAAGCTTAAAACTTGTTTTATTTGGTGTCAACACCCGGATTTTTAATCCCAGATGCTCGTTATGCCATACCTCGCAATCCCAGGATTACCATTTTTATGAGACATAACGGATTGGATATCACAGTACATCATCCATTACAAACCATACATAGGTCTTACACAAATAAGGATCTCATGATCCAGTCTTAATACAACAAGCAGCGGAAATAAAAGATAAGCGTAGCGGTGGGGTCCATCTTCAGGGGCACATGCAATGCTGACGAAGGCAGGTAGTCCTAGTTATCATAGCCGTCCTGTTGGAAATCATCTTGATAGTCTCCTTCATAGTATGGCCATGATAATAGCCAGGGACAAAAGCCATGAGTACTCTTTTAAGTACTCGCAAACTACCACTAACAAGTATAAACTTCTAAGTTAAAGTGCTAACTCTAAGTTTAACTATAAAATTAAGTTTGAACCCTAAGCTGAGTTCAGAAGCAAAGAAAGATAAAGTAAAGTCCTAGAATTACTTAAGTTGGGAAGCTATTGTCATAACACAACCCTGTTGTGGTCAAGTCAAGATTCATAATTCATATCAAGTTGTTTAGAAAACATCTGACAACGAAACAGTATGGCCATTCCAACTGTCCATAACCGCGGATGCGGCTATTCGAATAGTTTGACACTCTGCAGAGGTGGTACACTTTCACCACAAGATTCGATACATCTGTCAGGGATAACCCTGAATCATCATACTTAGTATGCAGATAATCAAACATAACCTTCCCTTTACACACCCTAGTATAAGCACCTCTCCTATGAGCATGGCCTCCCAACCATGACCATCAGTCATCTTGGGCACTGCATAGGTGGACATCATGAGAGGTAGCCTCAGCTCAGACCTCTCCCGTGAGGGAACTAATACTAATGCATATAAATTTCCAGCTAAGCCTTATCCAATTCAGGTAGTGTGGTTGTGCGGTAAATTTGGAATGGTATCGCATCCGAATCCAACCATCAGTTTTATAAAAGGGTTAAGGCTCATGCCTCAACATTTTCATCATCATCAACCATTTGTGTTTTTCTCAACACATGTAAAAACATCTCAATAGAATGACTCATCATTCCAAGGTTTTCATAATTCATTTTCACCAAGTGTTCCCATCTAAAGTGACTCAAGTTTTTGATCTACTCTAACTACTAAGTTAAGAGTGTTCACTAAGGTGGAAAAGATGGGTTCAATCTCATGCCATAGAATGACATCTAAAGGGTTCTAAATAGGTCAAGTTTTATACTTTTTATGCTACCTTCAAACTAAGTAAAGAACTTGGTGTAAACTAAGGGAGTAAAACTTGTAACTAAGACTTGGGGTACTAATAGTCAAAAGGGAGTGTGATCAATCCATGCTTAAGGCATCTTTGCTAAACCATCTAGTTTGATCCTAACTTGCTAAGCACTAAACTTGCAAGTGTTAGCTTGCACTGTTAATGGTGGCTTGCCTTGGTTGGTGCAGTGGTTGAAGTTTTCTTCTTCTTCTTGGTAGAACTCCTCCTCCTCGAAAGCTTGGTCGGTACAATCGTCTATAAATACATAGGGAGCACACAATCACCAAACAATACTTAACTAGGCTAAGTAGCATTCTAAGACACACATTTGATGATCTATTATCATCACCAGCATCACAAGTTTAATTCCATAGTTTCATTCTTCTTATTTTAGAAAAGTAATTTCTACTCATTGAAAAATTAACTAAGATTTAATATTCACCACTTAAAATATGGGATCATGTTGACCCATGTCATCACCACATATTCTAACATGTGGGAATGAGAATTAAGGGTTGGATCAATATTACTTTGGTTTAAGTTCCTTATTTAATGATTTAAAGTGACTAGAAATGCCTATATAGCATTATTTTGGTACTAGTCCAAAGTCAATGCTTTTAAACCTTAATATTATTACATATTTAGACAGATATGATGAAATGTGATTTTTGAGAGTTGGAATCAACTCAAAAGCTAACTTGGTTGATTTTATAAAAATGTTGCAAGTTGCAAATGCTTCTGTCTTCTTATTTTTATTAGGAGAGATCTATAACTCTAATTGAATTAAATCCAACGGTCTTGGACAGATCATCTTAATACCTTTTAGGCAAAATTTGTTTCATGCAATTTGGATTTTTCAAACTCCCAGAATTGAATTTTAAAATAGTGGACAGAAACTAGATTTAACTAAAAAGAAAAATCCAGATTTGAACGGGTGGGCTAGCGTGGGAAAAGACTTGGGCCAGCCCAGTGGCGCTCCGTGGTGCGTGGCTCAGCTGACAGGGGGTCCCGCTTGTTAGCGGCACTTAACACGCGAAACGGTACGCACGCTATGGGCCGTAGGATTAGAAGGAAGATCTACGTCTGAGGGTCGTCGTCAACGACGAACAGGTCGCCGGCAAGCTCGAACCCTAGCGGCTCGGTGGGGGTCTGCTGGGGACGTACCAGGGCTCCAGCGGGGTCGGCGAGGTGGGCAAACGAACTGGAAGACGACGGCGAGGCGAGGCGCGGTTGCGGCGGAGCTTGGGGTGGTCGCAATCAGCGTCGCCCTTCTCCTCCTGCCGCGGCTGCTCCGGCTCCAATTTCGGCGAGGCAGAGATCGCCTTGCTTCGGCTAGAGGTGGGTGAGGTTCAGAGAGGTGAGGGGAGAGGAGTGGTGTGGAGAGAAGAGGCTGGGGAGGGCTCCTTTTATAGGTCCGACGGTGAGACCGAGCGGGATGGGCTGGCGATAGTGGCGACATGGCTACGGCGGGGTAGAGGCATGGCTGCGGGTGGCGATCGACCTACGGTTCCCTGACGGTGCTCTAGGCATTGAATGCGGCCGTAGGGGCGATGGCATGCGGTCTGGGCGAGGTGGCGCTCTGAGCGGCAGAGGTGGCGGTGTCCACGGTGAGCGGTGGCTGTGAGGCGTTGGGCGGCCAGCGGGGGTGTCTAGGGTGTTCTCCAGGTCATGGCGGAGCGGCGGGAGCGGGCTGCGGCCAAGGGGCGGTCTGTGCGAGCGGGGACAGAGCGCGCTCTGGGGACGGCACCGGCATGGTGCGGTGGCACTGGGCACGGGCTTTCCTCGGTGGCCCACTGCAAGGCTAGGCTCAGGCAGGGGACAGAGAGGGGCGATGAGGTGTGAGCTACCTCCTAGACATGGAGAGAGAGGCGGGAGAGGGCTGCTGCGGCGAGTGCACGGTCGGCCGGCGAGAGGGTGCTCGACATGGCATGGCAGTGGAGCTAGGGGGTAGGGGATTGGGTTTAAATGGCTTTGCTAGATCATTGAGACACAAAGGGAGTAAAGAGGGGCCAAATGGGAGACAAGTTTGGCCAGAATACTGTTTGAAATAGTGAAATGTGTTTTGTTTAAAATTTGTCTGCCAAGTGTTTGATGAAATGGCCGCAAGAGAAAAAGTTTTGAATTTTGGTTTCAAAATTTTTGAGTGATCTCCACTAGTGCTAGGTATTCTCTGGTTGCAAGGGTTTTGAAAGTCGAGCTCAAAAAGATGGGTTTTGAAATAGGGGTGATCTATGCATATGCATTAGATTCAATTTTCAAATGTCATTTAAAATAAGTTAAAGAATGTTTTTAGCAGATCAAAAGGTGGGCCTTGGTACCTCATTATGTGTACTATCAAGGGGTACAAGATCAAGAATTGTTTCTGGTAAGAAACGAGTGCTAGGAACACTCAAAGTAGTGTAGTGGATTAAAATGGCCAAAATGACCATTCCTCCTTTTTAATTCTTTTTTATTTGATTTTCTTTAGGAAAAGTTTGGGAAAGATGTAGATGATGTTTAAATCACCTAAGAAACATTTTACAAGCATTGGATCACTCAATCATGGCAGTTCAAACAACTCCTATTTTAAATGCACACATATATGAATGCTTTCATTTTAAATTTGGAAAAGTTTTTGTTAACCCCATTTTTGGTTGATTTGATCTTGATAAGCTTGGATTGAAGTTTTGGGATGTTACAAACCTTCCCCCCTTAAACAAAATCTTGTCCTGAGATTTACAAAGAAAACTAGGAACTAAAGAGATCTGGGAACTCTATCCTAATGTAATCTTCACGCTCCCAAGTAGCTTCTTCCTCGGTATGGTTACTCCACTGAATCTTGAGAAACTTGATACTCCTGGTCCTGGTGGTTCTGTAGGCTTCTTCTAAGATACGGATGGGTACTTCCCGATAAGTCAGATCATGGTTGATTTCTACAGCTCTGTGGTCGATGTTCTTGAAAACTTCAGTCTTCTCGGGCACTTACAGACATTTGCGAAGTAACGAGATATGGAACACACTGTGGATGGCTGACATCTCTTCAGGCAGGTCCAGTTGATACGATACTTCTCCTTGATGGTTCAGAATCTTGAAAGGTCCGATATATCTAGGGGCTAAGTTTCCCTTCAAACTAAAGCGTTGAGTTCCTTTCAATGGTGAAACCTTGAGATATACAAAATCTCTGACATTGAAAGTCAGGTCTCTTCTTCTCTTGTCGGCATAGCTCTTCTGTCTGGATTGGGCGGTCTTGAGGTGCTCACGGACTTTGTGAACTTTCTCTTCTGCTTCTCGGAGAATGTCGGGTCCGAAGATCTGACTCTCTCCTACTTGCGACCAATTCAAAGGGGTACGACACTTTCTTCCGTATAGGAATTCAAATGGTGCCATCTGCAAACTAGCTTGATAACCGTTGTTGTATGAGAATTCTGCTAAAGGCAGGCAGTCTTCCCATTTTGATCCATATTCCAACACACAAGCTCTAAGCATATCCTCTAGGATCTGGTTGCCTCTCAGTCTGTCCATCTGTTTGTGGGTGATATGCTGTGCTGAAGTTCAACTTGGTTCCGAATCCTTCTTGGACTTTCTGCCAAAATGTCGAGGTAAACTGGGTTCCTCGATCTGATACTATGGTCTTGGGGGTTCCATGCAGACTAACAATTCTAGCAATGTACAGCTCTGCTAACTTTGCACTCTGGTAAGTGGTCTTGACAGGTATAAAGTGGGCTACCTTGGACAGTCTATCAACTATGACCCAGATTGAGTCATTTCCCCTACTAGAAGTAGGTAAACCGGTGATAAAGTCCATTCCGACGGAATCCCACTTCCATTCCAGAATCTGTAATGGTTGCAACAGTCCTGCAGGTCTCTGGTGCTCTGCTTTGACTCTTTGGTAGATGTCACATTTGGCGATGTAGCTTCCGATCTCTCTCTTCATCTTGTGCCACCAAAATTGCTCTTTCAAATCCTGATACATCTTTGTTCCTCCGTGGTGGATAGAATAAAGAGTATCATGAGCTTCCTTCATGATAATCTCCTTCAGCTTTGAATCTGCTGGCACACAGATACGTCCTTTGTACCACAGTACTCCTTCTTCGTCTTCGGTGAATCCAGGTACCTTTCTTGTACCAATACGACGTTTGATTCCGTCGATACTTTCATTGCCCTTCTAGGCTTCCTTGATTTGGCTAATCAAAGTGGGTTGAAGTTCAATGCTAGCTAAGAATCCTTTGCTAACTAATTCAGTTCCGAACTGCTCTAATTCTTCATACAAACTGGGTTGCTTCTCCTTGATCATGGTGTTAAGCCTACACGGCAATCTGCTAAGAGCATCCGCTACCACATTGGCTTTGCCGGGGTGATAGTGAATGTCAAGGTCATAATCCTTGATTAACTCTATCCATCTTCTTTGCCTCATATTCAGCTCCTTCTGAGTGAAGATATACTTCAAGCTCTTATGATCTGAGTAAATCTCACAGCGATTACCCATCAAATAATGACGCCATGTCTTCAGTGCTAGAACCACAGCGGCTAGCTCAAGATCATGGGTCGGATAGTTCTGCTCATGTTGCTTCAGTTGTCAAGACAGATAAGCAATGACTTTGCCTTCTTGCATCAATACACATCCTAGACCAATCTTGGATGTGTCGCAATACACATCAAAGGGCTTCTTGATGTCTGGCATGACCAAAATTGGGGCTGATATCAATCTCCTCTTCAACTCCTAGAAACTGCCTTCACATTTGTCTGTCCATTCAAACTTCTTGTCCTTCTTCAATAATTGGGTCATTGGTCGGGCTATGCTCGAGAATCCTTCTACGAACTTGCGGTAATATCCCGCTAATCCGAGAAATGCACGGACTTGGGTTTGAGTGGTTGGGGCTTCCCATTCTTCGACATCTTTGATCTTGGCAGGATCAACAGAGACTCCTCCGGCAGACACAATATGTCCTAGGAATCCTACTTCTTTCAACCAAAACTCACACTTGCTAAACTTGGCATATAACTGATGCTCTCTCAGGGTTTCTAGGATAACTCTCAGATGTTGCTCATGCTCTTCTTCTGACTTGGAGTAGATAAGGATGTCGTCGATAAACACAACTACAAACTTATCTAGGAAATTCATAAAGATCTTATTCATGAGATTCATGAAATAAGCAGGGGCATTGGTTAATCCAAAATACATAACCGTATACTCGTCTAAACCATAGAGATTAGTAAAGGCGGTCTTCGGAATATCTGTTTCACGAATCTTAAGTTGGTGATAACCAGTCCTAAGATCAATCTTTGAGAATACCTGAGCTCCAGTCAACTGATCAAATAGATCCTCTATCTTTGGCAAGGGGTACTTTTTCTTGATGGTGACATCATTCAACTTTCTGTAATCTGTGTACAGACGGTTGCCTCCATCTTTCTTGTCAACGAATAACACCGGTGATCTCCATGGCGATGCACTTGGTTGAATCAAGCCTTTGGCTAGCATAGCAGCCAACTGTTTCTTCAGTTCCACTAGTTCTGAGGGGTTCATGCTATACGGTGATCCCTGCTTAGAGACATGACTGCGAGCTGTTTGTTACCTGATTGTCCGGTTCCAGGGATTAGTTCGATAATGAACTCAATATCCCTATCCGGGGGCATACCTGGCAATTCATCTGGGAATACGTCGGGGTATTCACAGACTACTCTGACTTGGTCTATGGTGGGCAAGGCTACACTCTGGTTGCACTTGAATTGTCGTGGTAAGGTTTCAGAGATATGCTCTACTGTGACTCTAGAACTACTGGTCATGGTGATGGATTTCTTAGCACAGTCTATCAATCCTTTATGCCTTGACATCCAGTCCATACCTAGTACTACTTCCAAACCTTTGGTCCCAAGTACAATTAGGTTGGCATAAAAATCTATCCCATGTATTCTGATAGGTACAGCTTTGCAAATTTTTCTAGCTTTGGTTGTTGAACCGGGGATTTGAACTATCATGACATGCTTCAGGTTGGTTGGACGAATCTTACTAGTGCATGCAAATTCTTCGGTGACAAATGAATGTGATGCTCCCGAATCAAACAATACTCTTGCTAAAACTGAGTTGACAGAAAACATACCCAGCACTACATCTGGCGCTTCCTAGGCTTCTTCTACATTCCTGTGGAAGAGACGGCCGTTGCGGTTGTGAGGGTTCCCTGGGGAAAATCTCCTTCCTGGTTGAACACGACGTTGTTGCTGAGCTGGGACATTCACATTGGTTGCAGTCTTCTTGGGACACTCATTGGAGTAGTGACCTTTCACTCCACACTCGAAACAAGTGATCTAGGACTTGTCCTTGACTGCGACAGGTACAACATTGCTGCCAGTTCTGGGTGCAGTGTTGTTGTTGTTATTGTTGTGGTTCTTGGGAGGTGCACGGTTGAAATTGTTGGCAACCAGAGTTGTGATTGTTTCCTTCGGACTTCACATTGCCTCCGCTATGGTTGGGGTAGCTTGGGAGAGAATTTGGGGGTCGGTTGTTCCTTGGTGCATATCCTGGTGAAGGGTTGGGACAGTACTTCTGGTGACTGTTGGATCCAGACTGCTGCATCATACGACGCTTGCGGTTGTCGTTTGCCTGGTTAATCTTCCCTTCCATCTGAATGGCAGAGTCGACTAGCTCTTCGAGATCCTAGAAACGGATATTGACGAGGACAGTCTGCATCTCATCATGCAGTCCGTTCAAGAATCTCTCCTTCTTCTTGGCCTCCGTGTTGATCTCATCAGGTGGATATCTGGCAAGTGACAAGAATCTGTCACGGTACTCCACCACAGTCATTCTTCCTTGCTTCAATTCGCGGAACTCATCTCTCATTCTGTTGACTAGACCTTGCGGCACGTGGGTGCGACTGAACTTGACTTTGAATGCTTCCCATGTCATAACTTGACCATGGTTCATATTGCGGATACTATTCCACCAAGATCTTTCATCTCCTGCTAGATAGTGGGTGGCGAAGAGAACTTTCTCATTTTCATCAACTCGGGCAACTTCTAAGTTGTTTTCCATGGACTGTAACCAGTCATCAGCATCTAATGGGTTCTCAGATTGGTTGAAGATTGGGGGACTAGTGTTCTGAAAGTTTTTGAGTTTGGATCCCTTGTGATCCTGATTTCCATGCCCTTGGTTGTTGAGAGCCATCTGACGATCTGTTGAAGTGTTGCTAAGTTGGCTTGGCGTTCTGCCCTGCTTGCTTCACGGTCTGCGATGAGATTCTTTAAGATCTGCAGCATTGGGTCTTGCGACGAGCTGCTCCCTCCTTGGTTTCCACGAGTCATCTGAAGATTGAGATATAGGGGTAAGAGGGAAATTTCTAAGGTTCATGGTTTTGGGGTTTTCAAATCTAAAACTTTGAGTTAGACTCAGGTTTTTCAACTAACTTAATTTTCATTCATGCAAGCAAGCACACGATACAACACACACCACACCAATCAAAGGGAAACAAATGGTTTGAAGAACCATTCTGCAAGCTAAGATGAAGTGAGCTCGATACATCTCATGCTACAACAGTGCTCTAGTGCATCTACTCATCGTCGATGAAGTCGGAGTCCTCATCATCAGTGTAGAAGTCCACGGCATCCTTCGCCAGAAAATCATCATCATTGCTGAGGTAAGAATCCATGTCTCCCTGGATGTCTTCACCATCATCTTCTTCTTCCTTGGCGGCAAGCTGAGCTTCCTGCTCCTTGACGGTCTTCTCGAGGTCGGCCACCTTCTTGCGAAGACGGGCGATGGTGCGATCCTTGTTGGCACGCTGGCGGCGAAGAGACTGACGATCTTGGACAAGCAGTGCGAAAGTCTGGGCCTTCTGGTCGGCAATGGCACGGTTCTGGTTGGCTAAATCTCTGGCATTGTCCAGTTCCTGCTGTCTGTCGTGAAGCAAGAAGTCAAGGTTCTCCACTTGACGCCTCAACTCGGGGTGGCCTGGCATCTCCATTGGCATTCCCATGAAATCACGTCTTACATAGTGGGCAAAACGGGTTCCTTGGGTCTTGTTGACGCTGAGGGCACATAGACTGTAGCATCCCATCTGTCTAACATCTGTAATGCTACATGGTCTAATAATAAAATGCTACTTCCTACATATAATTGTTGCATCATAATTATATCATGCTCATGTCATCATGCCACATTGCATTTGAGCATCATATAAAACCCTTTTCTTTTGGTTCTTATCTCATATGCACTATTACTTGTATTTGCATTTTGATATATTGTAGTTGGTTTTTCATATATTGCTTCGTGCCCAATTTGAGTTGAGGGCATATCTGTTAAAATAATTCTACCACTAACTTGTCCATATCAACTTCCATGTGATCACATCCTCATTCTACCATATACATGTATGTGGGCATCTTCATTTGTTTTTATTCCATTATAGCCCACATATATAGTAGTATGGATCCTATTATTCATCTACACATGGTCGTATGGTTTGGTCCCAAACCAAATGCTAGGAGACCATGTAAAAGCCTTTCTCTAATTCTTTTAAACCATGTATATCCCACATACATGTGGCTATCTAGTTTTCACTAGGAAGTATTCACGTGCATACAAACTTCGTGCATGTCACATGCAACTTTAGGGCCCTCCATATTCCATCTTTCTTTGTTTTTGCGTGTGTTTTAATTCAAATAAAAGGCTTGTTGTTTTGAATCTAACTTACGTCAAAACTAAGCTAGCTAGCTACATAATATCTCTCTCTGACCCAAGCCGGCAACAACTCCTTGGTGCCCTCCTGGTTCTCTCTCTGGTGCAACCAAATCGAAGCCAACACCCAGGCGCATGTGTCATGTTGTTCTTCCCCGCGCCGAGCATGTGCACGCCAACGCGTTGGGCCTCTTCTGTGTTTGCCCTTGCTCTACCATAAAGCAAGCAGCCCCTTCCCCCCCCCCCCCCCCCCGCAGCTGGCAGCCCTATCCTCTCCAACTACTCGCTCCTCCTTCCCCATCGAGATCCCCAGCCAGCCCTAGACCAGCCGCCGTCTACCCTGACCCTGTCGTCGTCCTGCCGCCGTCGCCACTGAGCCACCTTGTCTGGGAGGTGCGCTTGGAGCTGCTGGCCCTTCTCAACCTCCTGGACGATGAGAAGAAACCCCAGGGGCTCTACACCGTCGCGGAGCACCACACCGGCAGAGCACCGAAGCCGACCATTCCCCGCTCCGGCCTGCTCGGCTTGCTGACGAGCGCCAGGTGAGCGAGTACCCGGCCTTCTGCACTTCGTTCTGGCCTGCCATACCATCCTGCACCGCCGGCGACCTCGCCGTCGTGCGCGCTCACCGCCGCACGGACACTAGCTCGCCGTGAGTTGCCCTCAAGTTCAGCACGTCCGATTCGACGCTATGCTTTGTCTCCGGCCAGCTACCCTACACTGATGGATAGCCCTACATCCCCTCTTTCCGTTCCAGCAAGTTTCATTCGTTACGCTGGAGCATATCTCCTGAGATCGTCCGCGGAAGATCGATGCACGCTTGATGTCTGCAGACAGTTTCTTCGCCAGTCGATGTCGCGGGTGTTCGTCGCATGTTCCTCGTTAGATCCCCGCCGCTGTAGACGAGATCCGGCAAAGCCCCCTAAACAAGAGTTGTAGACCTATCTCCAATCTTCGTTTTTCGTTTTTGTGGCATCACAAAATTCGCCAAAGTTTCATCGCAATCCTCCTCGCAAGATCGGCCCGAGCTAGCTGTTCGCGAGCGATTTCAATTTCGTCAGTCTTCAGAGAGAGCAGAAGCCCGCTGCGTTTTTGCAAAAACACCCTGCGCTGTTTCGCCGCGCACCGGCTAGTCCCTCCGCAGCCCTTTAGGCCCACCGGACAGACTCCCAACACTTTTACATTTTGGTACCCAAGCTTCCCAGTCTTCCACCCGCAGCCCCCGGATCCGCCACGTGTCCAGCCCCAGCTGGCGCACACGCGCGGTGGACCCGCAGTCCCCGATCCCGCTTGTCAATCTCTGCGGCTGGGTAAACCCGCGGTGAGAAAAGCCCCTCGTAGAGCCGCTGTGCCAGCTGGCACTGACTCAGCGCTGGCCCCGCTCGTCAGTGACTCGGGCTAGACCCACCTGAGTACCAAAAGTTTCTGTGAGCCTTTTTCCAAATAAAAACAATTCCAGAAAATGCATATATGTTTTTAATATTCAGAAATTGAGATCTTTATTTTGGTAATTCCAAATAATACAATTGATATATGTTTTTGAATCAGAAAAATGTGAGGATTTCAAATATGCCAACCAAAATAATGTTTAACTAATTTAAATTTTCGAAATTGTTTAATTGCAATAAAAATGCCTTTTCTTAATTAATTTAATAACTTCAAATCTATAGCTGCAAATTTGACAAATAATATGTCTAAATCGATCAGCGCGACGAGCCCGTTCTATTTATGCATTCCATGTTCAGAATTGCAGCATGCATAATGTCATTATTAAAAATCAGAACTGTTTATGGCAATAAAACTTGACCAAATAATTAATAAAATGATTTATTCTTGCCCACATCTCACCCTTGCCATGCTACTTTATTGCCATGTAAATTGTGCATCATTCGTCATGGCATGCTAGTTGCTTATCGCATTTTATTCCTATGCTTGTGCACTTTATTTATGTTGGCCCTTGTTTGTTTGGTTCTTCTTTCGAATAGACGCCGAGCAGGGGAATTATCAGGAATCCCAGAAGTACTACCCAGATCCGTCTCTCGCTTCAACTGAGCTGCCAGGCAAGCACTACCACATGCTTGCATACATATAGTACCTATTGCTTCTATCTTATTCTTGCATCATTGAGTCGCGATTGCATTAAATGTAATCCCAAGTACTGCATAGCCTTTACTTTTAAACCCCACCGAAGCTTATCCCTCCATCCTATGAGCCATTACTACAGGAGTTGTTTGAGCCATGCGAGTCGTAGAACAGCATGTGTAGGGTATGCGAGTGTCTGATGGATAACGAGGTACCTAAACAACTTAACCAGAGTAGTATTGGGATAACTAATTAAAGAGGCACTGGTGAGAAATATCTGCTATTTTGTTTTCATGCTCACTTGTGTCCCGTAGGACCCCGAGTACTTGATTCATGTTCCTTGACTATTCGCACTATCCATATCCGGGAGGCCTTATGAACCCCCCTGGGCCAGAGCTTGATTCATTTCTATTTCTTGGGGCCACAAAGTAGTTTGGGACTTTATTACTATCATGTACTTATGCCATGTTTTACTGCTTTATTTAAGATTGTGCGTGGAGCACCTATACTGTTTAGGATTGCGGAGTGTTTTCGCGGTATCGACAAGCCCAGTCACACTTTCAGGTTCCCAGTCGTTTACAGCCATTGGCGCAAACCTTGGGTCCGTCTCGGGGTCGGCCAACTTCGTTGCGGGTAGCTTAATGGTGTAGCCCCCTGAAATATTTTATGAATCTTGTGATCGCTTTGTCATGAATGCCTCGTTGGGTTTTGAGTTGGTTTTTCTGAGGTTGATCGAGTGTGTGTTGCTATTTGTGCACCCCTGCAAGGTAAATCTTTCTGAAAGTCGTTTCCGCGGTTATGGACGACTTGGAGCACCGTTTCTCGATCATAGACAAGTATAACTAAAGTACCGCTTTTAAGTTGACTAAATACCTGACTAGTAAATAGTGCAATACTCATGGAATGGTTAATAAAACTGCCAACGGATGGGTTGTTCGTCCGCTTTCTCGTTGGTAAGCGAGAAGGAGGATGGATCTGTTACTTTATCCTGTTATAACTGTCGTTCCTAATTAATGGACATCCGTCTATCATTGGTTAGGCGGATGGTTAGCGAGTATCTATAGACTTGTTAGTATTATCTTTTGCTGCAATTGCGTCACCCCAGGTTATGTCCCCTTTAGAGGCATAAAGACTTGCTGAGTACCCCTAGGGTCTCACACGATAAATTGTTTGATTCAGATGAACAGGTGTTTTCACAAGATGGATACTGGGTGGAGGAGACAGATGATGTTGGCAACGATCACTCGGTGTAGAGATTCCGGGGATGGGGATCCGTGAGATCTGTGGGCGGGATGTGCTTACTTATGTGGCATCTTATGTCGATTTGCTTCTTGTCCGTACTCGGATCTTGTTTCCCGCTTCCGCTTGATACTTTGATGTTTGATGTATGAGGAGCTATCCTACACTATTATCTCTATCTAGGGTATTTGGATCTTGCCGTATGGCGTTGCAATATTTCTATTTCTTTTAGATGGTATGGCTCTAAGAACTGTTGTAAGGTAGCTTGCATACATACTCACTTGTGTATGTATTTGATCTCTTCGCTTGTTGCCTACGCTTCTCGCTCTTGTCCCGATTTCTTGGAAGTGGTTAGGACGGCCGACGGGTCCACACGTGGGCGGATCCTGGGCCCCTGCTGTACTATTTTAACCACTTCCGGTTCATGCAGGCTTGAACTTATAGCGTAGGATCGGAGGTTGTTACAATTGGTATCAGAGCCATCCCGCCCTTCAGGGTCTCAACCAAAATGGCCGTTGTCAGTCTAGCAAATATTTTGGTAGCTATGTATACTAGGGAAAAACAAAACGTGAGAGTAGGATTGCTTCCATTTTTCTTCTTACCCACCCACCAACCCTTTTCTGGTAAGGAAGTGTAACGTTTTCAATCCTCTTCTAAAATTCAAACTAGGATTCACGTGTTCTGGGTTCCGTAGTACCATAGGTTGTGTGAGTGTGTGTGTGTGTGAATTCCTTGTCTATCTGTTGCATCCAACTTGTTATCGCTATCTGCCTTTTGGTTATCAACTATTGGTACATTCCATACCGATAGGATTTTGTAAACCGACGCGATCTATCTAATTCGTTGTATACCGACACGATCTATCTGATTCGTTGTATACCGACGCGATCTGTCTTGCTCTTTGTTATCCGAAGATATCTTGTTAGGGGTGTTTGTTTCCGTAGTTGCTAATTTTTAGGTTCATCTTAAGAAGGAAGGAAGTTGGGATATGTGTTTTACTTATTCATCTGCGGAGTAATGATTTGAGTGCGGGATGGAGTCGCGACCATACCACTACTTTTATCATTCGCTCTTGTATATTGAATGGGTAGAGTTACTAATCTTGATTCGTTAAGTGGGTGTGCGCATATAGTGGTATTTTAATGCCGAAATTTGCAGAATTTTTTTCTTTCATAGCTTTGTGTACCACACTCCTTGTTCAGTCATGTGTGATATGCTTAATATCTTCTTGGTGCTTTGAACTTTGTTGATATTTTAATATCAACTTAGTAATTTGTATCCTTTAATCTAGGTTAATTCCATTTTGGTACTATTTTGGATTATTATTATTCTCCATTATGGTACTGACTTGAGTTTTATATCAATCACAGGATGGCACCACCACGCCGTTCTGAGGAGGACATACCACCTGAACTGGGGGCTGCGTTGGCAAGTATTGCTAATGCCTTGGGAGCAATGCAGCAGAACCAGCAGCGATTTGAAGAAAGTGTCAGGAGGAATGAGTTTGTTCCGCTACCTCCACCTCCCAAGCGAGGAGACATCAAGAGCTTTCTGAAGTTTAACCCGCGCCACTTTGAGGTGTCTGATCAGCCACTAGATGCTGATGATTGGCTGCGTGAGATGTCAAGGTTGCTGATGACTGCTAATGTTCCTGAGCAAGAATGGGTAATCTGCCACTCACCTTCTGAAGGGAGACGCAGCTCTGTGGTGGGAGAATTACCTGAAGGCAAACCACTCTGGTTTTCAGCCTACTTGGGAGCAGTTCACTGGGGCTTTCAAAGAGCAATATCTGTCAGAAATTGTCATGGAAAGGATGAAGGAAGTGTTTCTCAACCTCAAGCAGGGCAATGGCAATGTCAATACCTATATCAGAAACTTCATGAATCTTTCTCGGTATGGTGGCGATGAGATCTCTGATGACAATAAGAAGCAAAAGAGGTTCAGGCAAGGGCTCAATGCATCTATCAAGTATGCAATCACTCATGCAAGGCCGGCGTCTTTTCTAGAACTCCAACATACAGCTCTACAGGAGGAAGCAAGTAGGCAAGTGTATGAGGAGTCCAAGAAACACAGCCGTGACGCAACAAGCTCTTCAGCTATGATAGCTCGTTCTAAGCACCGCGTGTGGGTTCCTAATGCCGCACCGCCGCGCGTGGGTTCCTAATACCGCACCGCCGCTCCCGGCTCCACCAAGACCTTCAAGCTACGCGGCAAGGCCACCAAACTCCTTCACCGCGGCTCCTAGGGGCTACAACCACAACTACCCTGGAGCGCCTGGCGGAGTCCCTGGCTACGCTGCTCCACGTCCACCTAGTGCTTGCTACACTTGTGGGAACACTAGGCATCAACACTAGAGTTATCCCATGAACAACAAAGCTCTTCCTCCACCACCTCCAAGGCCTGCAGCAAGTTCTTCTATAGTTCGTGCACCTCCACCTCGGGCTCTCAACATCAACACCAAGCCTAGGTCCACTGTTGCTCGTGCCAACTGTGTCACATCGCTCAAGCTGAACATGCACCTGGAGTTGTGATGGGTACGCTTTCCATTAACTCAGTCCCTGCACGAGTTTTGTTTGATTCTGGTGCATCGCATTCTTTTGTCTCTACAAGTTTTGCTAATGAGAATGGGTTACCTATGGATCCTCTCCATAAACGTCTAATGGTCCTTTCTCCTGGAGCAACAATGGCATCTTCCAAAATCAGCCATGGCAATCAAATTGAGATTGGTGGTTCTTCGTTCCCGTCTTCCTTAATTATTCTGGGAAATTCTGACATTGATGTTATCTTGGGCATGGATTGGTTAACAGCAAATGCAGCTGTGATTGATTGTGCTGAACGGTCGGTTTCTCTAAAAATTCTTGAAGGCCATATAGTCTATTCTCCAAGTCTGACTCCTGCAATTCAGCTTTTCTCTTTGGCGGCTCTGAATGATGATGCTATGGATGCTATTCAGAGTGTTCCGGTGGTCCGTGAGTTCCCAGATGTTTTTCCTGAAGAGTTGCCAGGTATGCCTCCTGATCGTGAGATCGAGTTTGTGACTGAGCTTGAACCTGGAACCGCTCCTATCTCCAAGCGGCCTTATAAAATGGGTCCTGCTGAGTTGGCTGAACTTAAACGTCAGCTTGATGAATAAGAGAATTTGGGTTTCATTCAGCACAGTACTTCTTCTTGGGGTAGCCCAACCATCTTTGTGAAGAAGCGAGACAAGACTGATAGACTTTGTGTTGACTATCAGGTTCTCAATGCTAAAACCATCAAGAATAAATATCCCCTTCCGCGGATTAATGATCTCTTCGATCAGCTAGCTGGAGCTGTGGTATTCTCTAAGCTTGACTTGAGAAGTGGATATCATCAAATCAAGATCCGCAAGGAAGATGTTCCCAAAACAGCTTTCACCACCCGCTATGGCCTGTATGAGTACACGGTCATGTCCTTCGGTCTCACCAATGCACCTGCCACCTTCTCGAGGCTTATGAACTCAGTTTTCATGGAGTATCTTGATAAGTTCGTCGTGGTCTATCTGGATGACATTCTAGTCTATTCTAAGTCAAAGGAAGAACATGAAGAACACCTTCGGTGTGTCCTAAACAAGCTTCGTGAGAATCGCCTGTATGCAAAGTTCTCCAAGTGCGAGTTCTGGCTACTTGAAGTCACCTATCTGGGGCATGTCATCTCTGCTAAGGGCATTGCCATCAACCCAGAAACTGTTCGGACAATTGTTGAGTGGCTTCCACCCAAAAATGTCAAAGAAGTCTGGAGTTTCCTTGGTTTGGCTAGTTACTGCTGTCACTTCATTCAGAATTTCTCGAAGATGCGAAGCCTCTTACTGATCTCCTCAAGAAAGGCAAGAAATACCTTTGGTCTCCTGCATGTCAAGCAAGCTTTGAAACACTCAAAGAGAAGCTCACTTCCACACCAGTCTTGATTCCTCAAGATACATCAAAGCCTTTCGAGATATTCTATGACGCCTCCTTGCAAGGATTGGGTGCGGTCCTTATGCAAGAAAAAAAAGTTGTTGCTTATGCCTCTCGTCAGTTGAAGACTCATGAGATCAAATATCCTACACATGACCTCGAACTCGCATCAGTTGTCTTTGCTTTGAAAGTATGGAGGCACTACTTGCTTGGCAACCGTTGTGAGATCTTTTCTGATCACAAGAGTCTGAAGTATATCTTCACACAACCCGATGTCAACCTTCGTCAGAGGAGGTGGATTGAAGCAATTAATGATTTTGATCTGACCATCAACTACACTCCGGGCAAAGCTAATGTGATGGCCGATGCTCTCAGCCGAAAAGCTTATGTCAACAACCTCATTGTGGAAGAACAACAGCCTCTCTTGTGCGAGGAATTCCGCCAGCTCAACCTTGAAATTGTGGATCAAGGGTATCTTCTGAACCTTCTGGCAACCCCTCTCTTGGAAGAAAAAGTTCGCTCCATTCAACTTGGTGATCCTTACACTAAAAAGATCATCTCCAACATTCAGGTGCCGAAGTATGAGTCCTTCCATGTCGATGACCAAGGCGCTGTATTCTTTGAACACCGGATGTTTGTTCCGAACTACCCGGGTTTGAGAGAGCAAGTTCTTAAAGAAGCTCATGATTATGTTCTTTCTATCCACCCTGGTAGCACTAAGATGTACATGGACTTGAAAACACAATATTGGTGGCCTAGGTTGAAACAATGTTGTGCCAAGTATGTCTTCGAGTGTGATGTCTGCCGCAGAGTTAAAGCTGACCATCAGAAACCTTCCGGTGTTCTACAGCCATTGAAGCCTCCGGAATGGAAATGGGAGAAAGTAGAGATGGACTTCATAACTGGGTTTCCAAGGTCGCAGAAGGGCAACAATGCAATCGTTGTGGTCATCGACAGGCTTTCTAAAGTGGCTCACTTCTTTCCCGTCAAGGAAACAATTTCTGCAATTCAGTTGGTTGAGCTCTATATCAACAGAATTGTCTCTCTGTATGGGGTTCCTCTTGAGGTCAGTTCAGACCATGGAAGCATCTTCACTTCCAAGTTCTGGGGAAGTTTCCAAAATGCTTTGGGAACAAAGTTGAACTTCAGCACAGCTTACCACCCTTAGTCGCAAGGACAAGTCGAAAGGATCAATCAGATTCTAGAAGATATGCTCTGTGCTTGAGTCATCTCTTTCGGCATGAAGTGGGAAGAATGCCTTCCTTATGCTGAGTTCTCTTACAACAAAAGCTTCCAGAAGAGTCTAAAGATGGCACCATTTGAGGTTCTCTATGGCTGTAAATGCAGAACTCTGATTGGTTGGTCGGGTGCAGGTGAAAGAACATTGTTTGGCCCTGACATTGTGACTCAAGCGGAGGAGAAGGTTCACATCATTCTTGAAAACTTGAAGGTTGCTCAAAGTCGCTAGAAGAGCAACTATGACAGAAAGCACACGAACATGGAGTATGTCCCTGGTGATCTCGTTTACCTTCGTGTCACTCCCATGAGAGGCACGCACCGGTTTGGTATCAAAGGGAAGCTGGCTCCTAGATACATCGGTCCTTTCAAAGTTCGTGGAAGAAGAGGAGAAGTTGCTTATGCTCTTGAGCTCCCTGAAAAACTCAAGGTCCATGATTTTTTCCATATCTCTCAACTCAAGAAGTGCTTCAAGGATCCCGGCAGAACCGTGGACCATGAGCTTATCAATCTCCAAGAAGATCTGTCTTATCAAGAACACCCCACAAAAATCCAAGAAGTCGCAGAAAGAAGGACTCGCAACAAGTCCATCAAGTTCTGCAAGGTATAGTGGTCGCACCATTCCGTTGACGAAGCCACTTGGGAACGCGAGGATGAGCTCCGTGCCAAGTATCCTACCCTCTTCGTGTCTTCTTCTTCTTCTTCCTAGAATCTCGGGGCGAGATTCCTGTTTAGTGGGGGAGAGTTGTAGCATCCCATCTATCTAACATCTGTAATGCTACATGGTCTAATAATAAAATGCTACTTCCTACATATAATTGTTGCATCATAATTATATCATGCTCATATCATCATGCCACATTGCATTTGAGCATCATATAAAACCCTTTTCTTTTGGTTCTTATATCATATGCACTATTACTTGTATTTGCATTTTGATATATTGTAGTTGGTTTTTAATATATTGCTTCGTGCCCAATTTGAGTTGAGGGCATATTTGTTAAAATCATTCTACCTACTAACTTGTCCGTATCAACTTCCATGTGATCACATCCTCATTCTACCATATACATGTATGTGGGCATCTTCATTTGTTTTTATTCCATTATAGCCCACATATATAGTAGTATGGATCCTATTATTCATCTACACATGGTCGTATGGTTTGGTCCCAAACCAAATGCTAGGAGACCATGTAAAAGCCTTTCTCTAATTCTTTTAAACCATGTATATCCCACATACATGTGGCTATCTAGTTTTCACTAGGAAGTATTCATGTGCATACAAACTTTGTGCATGTCACATGCAACTTTAGGGCCCTCCATATTCCATCTTTCTTTGTTATTGCATGTGTTTTAATTCAAATAAAAGGCTTGTTGTTTTGAATCTAACTTACGTCAAAACTAAGCTAGCTAGCTACATAATATCTCTCTCTGACCCAAGCCGGCAACAACTCCCTGGTGCCCTCCTGGTTCTCTCTCTGGTGCAACCAAATCGAAGCCAACACCCAGGCGCGTGTGTCCTGTTGTTCTTCCCCGCGCCGAGCACGTGCACGCCAATGCGTTGGACCTCTTCTGTGTTTGCCCTCCCTCTGCCATAAAGCAAGCAGCCCCTTCCCCCCGCAGCTGGCATCCCTATCCTCTCCAGCTACTCCCTCCTCCTTCCCCATCGAGATCCCCAGCCAGCCCTAGACCAGCCGCCGTCTACCCTGACCCCGTCGTCTTCCTGCCGCCGTCGCCACCGAGCCACCTTGTCCAGGAGGCACGCCTGGAGCTGCTGGCCCTTCTCAACCTCCTGGACGCTGAGAAGAAACCCAGGGGCTCTACGCCGTCGCGGAGCACCACACCGGCAGAGCACCGAAGCCGGCCACTGCTACCTCTCCGCTCCCCGCTCCGGCCTCCTCAGCTTGCTGACGAGCGCCAGGTGAGCAAGTACCTGGCCTTCTGCACTTCGGTCTGGCCCGCCATACCATCCTGCACCGCCCGCGACCTCGCCGTCGTGCGCGCTCACCGCCGCACGGACACTAGCTCGCCGTGAGTTGCCCTCAAGTTCAGCACGTCTGAGTCGATGCTATGCTTCGTCTCCCGCCAGCTACCCTACACCGATGGATAGCCCTAGATCCCCTCTTTCCATTCTAGCAAGTTTCATTCGTTACGGTGGAGCATATCTCCCGAGATCGTCCGTGGAAGATCGTTGCACGCTCGATGTCTACAGACAGTTTCTTCGCCAGTCGATGTCGCGGGTGTTCGTCGCATATTCCTCGTTAGATCCCCGCCGCTGTAGACGAGATCCGGCAAAGCCCCCTAAACAAGAGTTGTAGACCTATCTCCAATCATTGTTTTTCGTTTTTGCGGCATCACCAAATTCGCCAAAGTTTCGTCGCAATCCTCCTCGCAAGATCGGCCCGAGCTAGCTGTTCGCGAGCGATTTCAGTTTTGTCAGTCTTCAGAGAGAGCAGCAGCCCGCCGCGTTTTTGCAAAAATACCCTGCGTTGTTTCGCCGCGCACCGGATAGTCCCTCCACAGCCCTTTAGGCCCACTGGACAGACTCCCAGCACTTTTACATTTTGGTACCCAAGCTTCCCAATCTTCCACCCGCAGCCCCCCGGATCCGCCACGTGTCCAGCCCCGGCTGGCGCACACGCGCGGTGGACCCACAGTCCCCGGTCCCGCTTGTCAATCTCTGCGGCTGGGTAAACCCGCGGTGAGAAAAGCCCCTCGTAGAGCCGCTGCGCCAGCTGGCGCTGACACAGCGCTGGCCCCGCTCGTCAGTGACTCGGGCTAGACCCACCTGAGTACCAAAAGTTTCTGTGAACCTTTTTCCAAATAAAAATAATTCTAGAAAATGCATATATGTTTTTAATATTCAGAAATTGATATCTTTATTTTGGTAATTCCAAATAATACAATTGATATATGTTTTTGAATCACAAAAATGTGAGGATTTCAAATATGCGAACCAAAATAATGTTTGACTAATTTAAATTTTCGAAATTGTTTAATTGCAATAAAAATGCCTTTTCTTAATTAATTAATAACTTTAAATCTATAGCTCCAAATTTGACAAATAATATGTCTAAATTGATCAGCGCGACGAGCCCGTTCTGTTTATGCATTCCATGTTCTGAATTGCAGCATGCATCATGTCATTATTAAAAATCAGAACTGTTTATGGCAATAAAATTTGACCAAATAATTAATAAAATGATTTATTCTTGCCCACATCTCACCCTTGCCATGCTACTTTATTGCCATGTAAATTGTGCATCATTCGTCATGGCATGCTAGTTGCTTGTCGCATTTTATTCCTATGCTTGAGCACTTTATTTATGTTGGCCCTTGTTTGTTTGGTTCTTATTTCGAATAGACGCCAAACATGGGAATTATCAGGAATCCCAGGAGTACTACCCAGATCCGTCTCTCGCTTCAACTGAGCTGCTAGGCAAGCACTACCACATGCTTGCATACATATAGTACCTATTGCTTCTATCTTATTCTTGCATCATTGAGTCGCGATTGCATTAAATTGAATCCCAAGTACTGCATAGCCTTTACTTTTAAACCCCACCGAAGCTTATCCCTCCATCCTATGAGCCATTACTACAGGAGTTGTTTGAGCCATGCGAGTCGTAGAACAACATGTGTAGGGTATGTGAGTGTCTGATGGATAACGAGGTACCTAAACAACTTAACCTGAGTAGTATTGGGATAACTAATGAAAGAGGCACTGGTGAACAATATCTGCTATTTTGTTTTCATGCTCACTTGTGTCTAGTAGGACCCCGAGTACTTGATTCCTGTTCCTTGACTATTCGCACTATCCACATCCGGGAGGCCTTATGAACCCCCCTGAGCCAGAGCTTGATTCATTTTTATTTCTTGGGGCCACAAAGTAGTTTGGGGCTTTATTACTATCATGTACTTATGCCATGTTTTACTGCTTTATTTAAGATTGTGCATGGAGCACCTGTACTGTATAGGATTGCGGAGTGTTTTCGCGGTATCGACAACCCCAGTCACACTTTCGGGTTCCTGGTCGTTTACAGCCATTGGCGCAAAACTTGGGTCCATCTCGGAGTCGGCCAACTTCGTTGCGGGTAGCTTCATGGGGTGGCCCCCTGAAATATTTTATGAATCCTGTGATCGCTTTGTCGTGAATGCCTCGTTGGGTTTTGAGTTGGTTTTTCCGAGGTTGATCGAGTGTGTGTTGCTATTTGTGCACCCCTGCAGGGTAAATCTTTCTAAAAGCCGTGTCCGCGGTTATGGACGACTTGGAGCACCATTTCTCGATCATAGACAAGTATAACTAAAGTACCGCTTTTAAGTTGACTAAATACCTGACTAGTAAATAGTGCAATACTCATGGAATGGTTAATAAAACTGCCAACGGATGGGTTGTTCGTCCGCTTTCTCGTTGGTAAGCGAGAAGGAGGATGGTTCTGTTACTTTATCCTGTTATAACTGTTGTTCCTAATTAACGGACATCCGTCTATCATTGGTTAGGTGGATGGTTATCGAGTATCTATAGACTTGTTAGTATTATCTTTTGATGCAATTGCGTCACCCCAGGTTATGTCCCCTTTAGAGGCATAAAGACTTGCTGAGTACCCCTAGGGTCTCACACGATAAATTGTTTGATTCAGATGAACAGGTGATTTCGCAAGATGGATACCGGGTGGAGGAGACAGATGATGTTGGCAACGATCACTCGGTGTAGAGATTCCGGGGATGGGGATCCGTGAGATCTGTGGGCGGGATGTGCTTACTTATGTGGCATCTTATGCCGATTTGCTTCTTGTCCGTACTCGGATCTTGTTTCCCGCTTCCGCTTGATACTCTGATGTTTGATGTATGAGGAGCTATCCTACACTATTATCTCTATCTAGGATATTTGGATCTTGTCGTATGGCGTTGCAATATTTCTATTTCTTTTAGATGGTATGGCTCTAAGAACTGTTGTAAGGTAGCTTGCATACATACTCACTTGTGTATGTATTTGATCTCTTCGCCTGTTGCCTACGCCGCTCGCTCTTGTCCCGATGTCTTGGAAGTGGTTAGGACGGCCGACGGGTCTACACGTGGGCAGCCCATGGGCCCCCGCTGTACTATTTTAACCACTTCCGGTTCATCCAGGCTTGAACTTAGAGCGTAGGATCGGAGGTTGTTACATAGACGTGCGAGAGCTTCATGCATTGCCCTGGCTAACCCATCTAGCCAGTTGTTCTCTCTCACGGAGAACTGAATTCTTCCAGAAGTTGGTGCTTCAATGCTTCCTCTAAGATCTGCGGTGACTAGCCTCTGTAGGTCTCCTCCTGGGGGTCTTGGAAGTTGAGCTCCAAGAAACTCCAGGTGCGGGCGTCCCGGTAACTCTGACAGTGAATCCAGATCCCTCTCGAAGATCAGCTGACCTTTGTTTCCCAACTAGTAAAACTTGCTGAACTGAGTCTCCATCTACAAGAATTAAGAATGAGGAAGTTAGTGAAGTGATCAAGTGTGTCAATTTTTAAGTAGTAGTGTAAGAATTTTGAGTATCGTGAATTTTTGAGAAAGAATCCACATGGGTAAGAGAGGAGATAGTTTTTCATAAATACTCACTTTGGCTTTGAAGCTAAGTTTTTGTTTGACGTCCATTCCAACTAGGGTCTCCTATGGTCAACCTGGCTCTGATACCAACTTGTCAACACCCGGATTTTTAATCCGAGATGCCCGTTATGCCATACCTCGCAATCCCAGGATTACCCTTTTTGCGAGACATAACGGATTGGATATCATAGTACATCATCCATTACAAACCATACATAAGGCCTCACACAAATAAGGATCTCATGATCCAGTCTTAATACAACAAGCAGCGGAAATAAAAGATAAGCGTAGCGGTGGGGTCCATCTTCAGGGGCACAGGCAATGCTGACGAAGGCAGATAGTCCTAGTTATCATAGCCGTCCTGTTAGAAATCATCTTGATAGTCTCCTTCATAGTATGGCCATGATAATAGCCAGGGACAAAAGCCATGAGTACTCTTTTAAGTACTCGCAAACTACCACTAACAAGTATAAACTTCTAAGTTAAAGTGCTAACTCTAAGTTTAACTATAAACTTAAGTTTGAAACCTAAGCTGAGTTCAGAAGCAAAGAAAGATAAAGTAAAGTCCTAGAATTACTTAAGTTGGGAAGCTATTGTCATAACACAACCCTGTTGTGGTCAAGTCAAGATTCATCATTCATATCAAGTTGTTTAGAAAACATCTGACAACGAAACAGTATGGCCATTCCAACTGTCCATAACCGCGGATGCGGCTATTCGAATAGTTTGACACTCTGCAGAGGTGGTACACTTTCACCACAAGATTCGATACATCTGTCAGGGATAACCCTGAATCATCATACTTAGTATGCAGATAATCAAACATAACCTTCCCTTTACACACCCTAGTATAAGCACCTCTCCTATGAGCATGGCCTCCCAACCATGACCATCAGTCATCTTGGGCACTCCATAGGTGGACATCATGAGAGGTAGCCTCAGCTCAGACCTCTCCCGTGAGGGAACTAATACTAATGCATATAAATTTCCAGCTAAGCCTTACCCAATTCAGGTAGTGTGGTTGTACGGTAAATTTGGAATGGTATCGCATCCGAATCCAACCATCAGTTTTATAAAAGGGTTAAGGCTCATGCCTCAACATTTTCATCATCATCAACCATTTGTGTTTTTCTCAACACATGTCAAAACATCTCAATAGAATGGCTCATCATTCCAAGGTTTTCATAATTCATTTTCACCAAGTGTTCCCATCTGAAGTGACTCAAGTTTTTGATCTGTTGTAACTACTAAGTTAAGAGTGTTCACTAAGGTGGAAAAGATGGGTTCAATCTCATGCCATAGAATGACATCTAAAGGGTTCTAAATAGGTCAAGTTTTATACTTTTTATGCTACCTTCAAACTAAGTAAAGAACTTGGTGTAAACTAAGGGAGTAAAACTTGTAACTAAGACTTGGGGTACTAATAGTCAAAAGGGAGTGTGATCAAGGCATGCTTAAGGCATCTTTGCTAAACCATCTAGTTTGATCCTAACTTGCTAATCACTAAACTTGCAAGTGTTAGCTTGCACTGTTAATGGTGGCTTGCCATGGTTGGTGAAGTGGTTGAAGTTTTCTTCTTCTTCTTCTTCTTCTTCTTCTTCTTGGTAGAACTCCCCCTCCTCGAAAGCTTGGTCGATACTATCGTCTATAAATACATAGGGAGCACACAATCACCAAACAATACTTAACTAGGCTAAGTAGCATTCTAAGACACACATTTGATGATCTATTATCATCACAAGCATCACAAGTTTAATTCCATAGTTTCATTCTTTTTATTTTAGAAAAGTAATTTCTACTCATTGAAAAATTAACTAAGATTTAATATTCACCACTTAAAATATGGGATCATGTTGACCCATGTCATCACCACATATTCTAACATGTGGGAATGAGAGTTAAGGGTTGGATCAATATTACTGTGGTTTAAGTTCCTTATTTAATGATTTAAAGTGACTAGAAATGCCTATATAGCATTATTTTGGTACTAGTCCAAAGTCAATGCATGTAAATCTTAATAGAGAGTTGGAATCAACTCAAAAGCTAACTTGGTTGATTTTATAAAAATGTTGCAAGTTGCAAATGCTTCTGTCTTCTTATTTTTATTAGGAGAGATCTATAACTCTAATTGAATTAAATCCAACGTGCTTGGACATACCATCTTAATACCTTTCAGGCAAAATTTGTTTCATGCAATTTGGATTTGTCAAACTCCCAGAATTGAATTTTAAAATAGTGGACAGAAACTAGATTTAACTAAAAAGAAAAATCCAGATTTGAACGGGTGGGCTAGCGCGGGAAAAGACTTGGGCCGGCCCAGTGGTGCTCCGCGGCGCGGGGCTCAGCTGACAGGGGGTCCCGCTTGTCAGCGGCACTTAACAAGCGAAACGGTACGCGCGCTGTGGGCCGTAGGATTAGAAGGAAGATTTACGGCTGAGGGTCGTCATCGACGACGAACATGTCGCCGGCGAGCTCGAACCCTAGCGGCTCGGTGGGGGCTGCTGGGACGTACCAGGGCTCCAGCGGGGTCGGCGAGGCAGGCAAACGAACTAGAAGACGACGGTGAGGCGAGTTCTCCTCCTGCCGCGGCCGCTCTGGCTCCAATTCTGGCGAGGGAGAGCTCGCCTTGCTCCGGCTAGAGGTGGATGAGGTCCAGAGAGGTGAGGGGAGTGGAGTGGTGTGGAGAGAAGAGGCTGGGAAGGGCTCCTTTTATAGGCCCGACGGTGAGACCGAGCGGGATGGGCAGGCGATGGTGGCGACATGGCTACGGCGGGGTAGAGGCATGGCTTCGGGTGGCGATCGACGTGCGGTTCCCTGGCGGTGCTCTAGGCATTGAATGTGGCCGTAGGGGCGGTGGCATGCGGTCTGGGCGAGGTGGCGCTCTGAGCGGTAGAGGTGGCGGTGTCCATGGCGAGCGGTGGCTGTGAGGTGTTTGGCGGCCAGCGGGGGTGTCTGGGGTGTTCTCCAGGTCGTGGCAGAGTAGCGGGCGCGGGCTGTGGCCAAGGGGCTGTCTGTGCGAGCGGGGACAGAGCGCGCTCTAGGGGCGGCACCGGCATGGTGTGGTGGCACTGGGCGCGGGCTTTCCTCGGTGGTCCACTACAAGGCTGGGCTCGGGCAGGGGATAGAGAGGGGCGATGAGGTGTGAGCTACCTCCTAGACATGGAGAGAGAGGCGGGAGAGGGCTGCTGCGGCGAGTGCAGGGTCGGCCGGCGAGAGGGTGCTCGGCATGGCATGGCAGTGCAGCTAGGGGTTAGGGGAGTGGGTTTAAATGGCTTTGCTAGATCATTGAGAGACAAAGGGAGTAAAGAGGGGCCAAATGGGAGACAAGTTTGGCCAGAATACTGTTTTAAATAGTGAAATGTGTTTTGTTTGAAAACTATCTGCCAAGTGTTTGATGAAATGGCCGCAAGAGAAAAAGTTTTGAATTTTGGTTTCAAATTTTTTGAGTGATCTCCACTAATGCTAGGTAGTCTCTGGTTGCAAGGGTTTTGAAAGTGGAGCTCAAAAAGATGGGTTTTGAAATAGGGGTGATCTATGCATATGCATTAGATTCAATTTTCAAATGTCATTTAAAATAAGTTAAAGAATGTTTTTAGCAGATCAAAAGGTGGACCTTGGTACCTCATTATGTTTACTAGCAAGGGGTACAAAGATCAAGAATTGTTTCTGTTAAGAAATGAGTGCTAGGAACACTCAAAGTAGTGTAGTGGATTAAAATGGCCAAAATGACCATTCCTCCTTTTAATTCTTTTTATTTGATTTTCTTTAGGAAAAGTTTGGGAAAGATGTAGATGATGTTTAAATCACCTAAGAAACATTTTACAAGCATTGGATCACTCAATCATGGCAGTTCAAACAAATCCTATTTTAAATCACACATATATGAATGCTTTCATTTTAAATTTGGAAAAGTTTTTGTTAACCCCATTTTTGGTTGATTTGATCTTGATAAGCTTGGATTGAAGTTTTGGGATGTTACATTTGGCATTTTAATAATTTTTGTTTCCAATATCATCAGATATTGTTTAACATAGTGCGGACTTGAAGACTAATAAGAGGAGCAGAAAGAAGTGGGTATATTAATGTCGTTTCTTGAATTTTCATTGAAACTGAACTAGTCATGTGGTCTTTATTTATATCTGGCGCATGAAACGTGTCTGTGATGGGGTCATGTGGACCATATTATAACTAGTTAAATATTACATTAATTTTAAAATTGTGGTCTCGATTATCCATAATCTAAAATCATGGATTTTTTATCCGTACATCAGTGCAGCCACTAGTTCCCATCTCGAACGACACACATATCACTAGCATCCTCCCCACCCTCCTCTAATGACCAAAATAATGGTTGTGCCATCGATTAGGTAAAACACACCTCTCTTGGATTCCCATCTAGAATAACACTCCTCTGGCGCACTCAAAAATTATGACTGTGCCATCCAGTGTTGGGATTAGAGTCAGCGTATCGTCCCATCAGATTTACCATGAATGCACGAACTGTGTTTTTTAGTTGCCGACAAATTTCTATTAGTTTCAGAACCTGGAAAGACAAACACACCTACAACATGGCCATTATATGCCCTGCAATAATTTATGGATTGAACTCCTCCCAAAATTCATTTGAAAAACTTTCAATGCAAAGAGGCCATTAAGCTACCATACAAAGATTAAATTTAGGCTCAAGTGACCCTAATCGACTACGCCAGTCCTGCTGTCTTCATCATTGACAATGTCGTCTGCGTCATCGTATGCCTCCTCCATGTCGGAATCGATGCCAATGTACCCGGCCATGTTCCTCCTCCTCGGGAATTCTTCTCGGTGCGCCACCTCGATAACGATGGAGGTCGTACACCCAGGCACTACCCAAAAGTGTTACCTCCCTTTAGGGTTACACAGATCTGGGTGGATCTCCCACCGGTGGGCTACACACAACAAAAGCCACGCCATTCGCTCCTTCTTAAACCGCTTTGGCCAGTATGTGGTTGTGCGCGAGTACCGGGCAAGTGCCCTATTCCTATCTGGCAGCTAGCGGCAGTGCTCCTCGATCTGCCTCGCCAACACATTGTCGCGCAAGAGTGGCATGATAGGCACCCTGGCATAGCTGAGCTTGAAGCTGGGCAGAAGCCTCACGTGTGATGGCGCGAGTATGTCATAGTGGGAGAACATCTCTACCTCGTAGAAGCTGAGATTGGGACTCTCCATGGCAAGGAAGGAACACGATTTGAGCTTCGTCCGCACGGTCACGGGGATAAGGCCAAGGAGGTAAGCCCACTCGTGGTTGTAACTGCCATTCAGGTCATAGAACATCCTACTCACGGATCACCATTACGAAGGACAATCCTTATTTTCCATGATCCCGATCCAACAATGCCTAAAAATTTGGACACATAACTAACCTGCCCCCGCGGGGGGCTTCTAGAAGACCCGATCTGACGGCTACCATTGGGCACCAGGGTTATGATCCAACGACTCTCATTGGTCATTAGGATTAGGCATGTTTCGGTGAGTTTCGAGCCAGCCAACGGGGTTATCCTAGGTTTGACCAGTTCTCAAGAAAAATATAGCGTATGCTTACACCACAAGATAAATACCCACCTCTCGGGCATGGCCATACATCATGATGTAGCATGTATGAAATTTCCTCGGGGCCCTCGGCGCTCCCAAATCTTGCACCTCCTTCAGAAAAAACAATAAAAACATTTGGGTTCAATAAATGGAAAGTCAAAATTTCTGCATGTAACCAAGAAATGTCGAATTTGCTTGGAATGCCTACAGGGAGCTAAGTGTCGGGTTTGGGCTCAATCCATGGAGTGGTGCATGGTTTTGGGCACCAAGGGGGGATCTAGGTTTGAAAGCAAGGTTAACCCCTACTCGATAGCCATCCGGGTGTTGCCTTTGGTGCCAAAAGTCTTTGTATGTCTTGTTTATTATTTTTTGAGGCTAGTGGGTCACATATATGGACTCCAAGAGCTGGTTTCACATTTTCACCATTTTTTGAATTTTGTTTGGTACTGTTCAAAATAGTGGGAAAACTTGCCAGCATGTGGAGCCATGAAAGGGTTAGTAAAATCTTGAACCTAGGCATGTATCCAGCCTAGGTACCCTATGGGGCACCCCAAACCATTTCTTTCTGAAAATCATGATTGTTTTCTAGGGTACCTACCATTAGAAACCACTATTATTGCGGTGTAACTCAAGAAAAATAAAGCATATGCTTACACCACGAGATAAATACCCACCTCCTGGGCTTGGCCATACATCATGATGTAGCATGCATGAAAATTTACTCGGGGCCCTGAGTGCGCCCAAATCTTGCACCTCCTTTGGAAAATACAAGAAAACATCGTTTTTCTGGATTAAAAAATGGAAAGTAAAAATTTATTCAATTAACCAAGAAATATCTAGTTGTAGAAGTTGCTTGGAATGCCTAGAGGGAGCTAACTGTAAGGTTTGGGCTCAATCCATGGAGTGGTGCATGGTTTTCGGTAGTGGGGGATCTAGGGTTAAAAGACACGTTAACCCCTACTCGATAGTCATCCGAGTGGTACCTTGGGTGCCAAAAATTCTTTGTATGTCTTGTTTATTATTTTTTGAAGATAGTGGGTCACATATAAGGGCTCCACGAGCTGGTTTCACATTTTCACCATTTTTTTAGATTTTGTTTGGTATTGTTCGGAATAGTGGGCAAACTCGGCGGCCTGAGCAGCCATGCAAGGGTCAGTGCAATCTTGAACTTAGGAATGTATCAAGCCTATGTACCCAATGGGGCAGCCATAGTTAGAAACCACCATTACTAGGGCGTAACTCAAGAAAAAAAATAGTATATGCTTGCTCCATGAGATAAATACCCACCTCTTGGACATAGCAATACATCATGATATAGTATGTGTAAAAATTGACTCGGGGCCCTGAGTGCGCCCAAATCTTGCACCTTCTTTGGAAAAAACAAGAAAACACCAGTTTTTGGGGTTCAAAAAAGGGAAAATCAAAATTTCTTCAAGTAACAAGAAATATCTAGTTGGAGAAATTTCTTGGAATGCCTAGAGGGAGATAAGTGCAAGGTTTGGGCTCAATCCAAGGTGTGGTGCATGGTTTTGGGCAGTGAGGGGGATCTAGGGTTGAAAGCTAGGTTAACCCCTAGTCGATAGCCATCTAGGTGGTGCCCTGGGTGCCAAAAGTCTTTGTATGTCTTGTTCATTGTTTTTTGAGGGTAGTGGGTCACATATAACGATTCCATGAGTTGGTTTCACATTCTCACCATTTATTTGGATTTTGTTTGGTATTGTTCGTAATAATGGGCAAACTCACCGGCCCGTGCATCAACGCAAGGGTCAGTGCAAACCTGAACCTAGGCATGTATCGAGCCTAGGTACCCTATCAGACACCCCAACCCATTTTTTCCTAAGAATTGAGGGTTTTCTAGGGTACCTACAGTTAGAAACCGACATTACCAGGGCGTACCTCAAGAAAAATATACTATATGATTGCACCATGAGACAAATACCCACCTCCTGGGCATGGCCATCCTACATGGTGTAGCATGCGTGAAAATTGCCTCGGGGCCTTGGGCGCGCCAAAATCTTGCACCTCCTTTGTAAAAAAACATGAAAAACAATGATTTTTTAGGTCCAAAAATGGAAATTAGAGATTTCTTCAAGTAACCCCAAAATCTCTAGTTGGAGAAGTTGCATGGAATACAGAGAGGGAGCCAAGTGCTGGGTTTGGGCTCAATCCATGGAGTGTTTCCATGGTTTGTGCATGGAGGGGGTCTAGGGTTGAAAGACGAGTTTACTCCTACTCGATAGCCATCCGGGTGGTGCCTTGGGTGCCAAAAGTCTCAGTATATCATGTTTATGATTTTTGAATGTAGTGGGTCACATATAAGGGCTCTATGAGCTCGTTTGACATTTTATGACTTTTTGAATTTTTTTGGTACTGCTCGGGATAATGGGAAAACCCGCCTGCATGCGCAACAATGCAAGGGTCAGTGCAAACCTGAACCTAGGCATGTATCCAGCCTAGGTAACCTATGGGGCATTCCAAACCAATTTATTCCTAAAAATTGAGAATGCTTTCTAGGGTACCTAAAGTTAGAAACCGCAATTACCTAGTTACCTCCAACCATGGGTCGAAGATGCTGGTGTCATAGGGGTTCTCTAGACAGATGTACTCCTCCTCCTCGGAATGGTCCCAATTGAGCAGGATCTACCCGCGAGCGGTGGGGGCCTCCTCACCAGCGGCTACGTCGAAAGCAAGGACGACATCTGCCTTCAATGCCTCAACAGGGGCCTAGACGGAGACGAGGGCCTCCTCACCAGACGCCTTGGAGGAGATGTTGGGAAGCAAATTCTTCTTCTCCATCACTAGCCTGGCTGGGGTTTTATTCGGGGTTTGCGGAAGGTAATGGGACAGTGGAGGCGGTTGCATGAATGAGCGAGTGAGTGATAGTGAGTAGTCAGAGAAGGAGAGGGGCTCTATAATGTGCTATATAATAAAGGTGAAGGGAAGGGTCGTTGCACCACCGTGCACCGTGTACTAACCCCATACGCTATTGCATCATGCACCGTGACACAGGTCCGGTAAGTCACGTTTTTTCCTCGAGCCTAACCCTGGCACGTTGGGCATACTCATTTATCCCCTCGAGAGTAACAATGGCACGTTAGTTGTACTCACTTTTACCCTCGGGTACTAACCCTGGCATGTGTAATATACTTAGTGTTTCCCTCGAGTGGATGGTCAACACAGAGTCAATGATGGGGTTTATTTGCTAATTCGGTCATTTTATAGACAAATAATTCAAAAAAAGATCAAAATATAGTGGCACCTACTAATGGAGTCTTCTTATGTGACCTACCACCTAGGAAACCATAAGAAACATAGAGAAATCAAGTTTTAACCTGAACCACCACTTCTCAAATCACCTACTTGCTATGAAGGTGCATGGCTTTCTACTCAAACCCTTTCCCAAATCATCCTTCCCAAAAACATAGTTTGTCTAAATGAGGCCATATTTGGCACACTCATGTATATTTGAATTGCAAATAATTTGATGTAAGCCAAGATGTATTTCATTGTATAAAACACACATTTTCCATTTTTAAATATGTTTCTATTTTCTATTTGAATCCCTTAGTCTATTTTTCACTTGGTTTTTTATACTACTCAGTTTTTCCCTCTCTTAGTCACAAACTCTCACAAAATCCCAAACGTGTGACCACTTTGGCTTCTACACCCTTATTGGTCAACACAGTTGTCACGCGGATTGTGCGCACCAACTATTGATCCTCTCTGATCCAACAAGTACGATAACCCTCTCTATATGTGTCGCTTATACTTTATCTCCATAAATAAATGAAAATGAATGAACATGTTCAAAGGACAAAATTATTATGTCCAGAGTGTAATATGAAAGTGTTCAAGAGTTGTATAATTTTGGTATACGCATGAGACATAAACATTTTATTTTAGGGATCCTTTAGTTTATGAATTTATTTTTCATGCTTTAAAAATGGTAAACTCTCAAGATTTTGTTAGGACAACATTATCATGTCCAAAGTGTAATGAAATTGTTCATGAGTTTTATAATTTTGGTATATGCATGAGACAAAAAAGATTTTAGTTTAAGGATTCCTTTAGTTTATGCATTTCTTTTCTAGCTCTAAAATGGTAAACTTTCAAGATTTTCTTAGGACAAAATTATCATGTCCAAATTTTAATTTGAAATTTCTCAAGAGTTGTATAATTTTGGTATATGCATGAGACAAAAAAGATTGCAGTTTAGGGATCCCTTTAGTTTATGAATTCCTTTTCAAGCTCTAAAAATGGTAAACTCTCAAGATTTTCTTAGGACAACATTATCATGTCCAAAGCGTAATTTGTAAGTGTTCAGGAGTTGTATAATTTTTGTATATGCATTAGACATAAAGATTTTAGTTTAGGGATCCCTTTACTTTATGCATTTATTTTCATGCTCTAAAAATGGTAAACTCTCAAGATTTTATTAGGACAACATTATCATGTCCAAAGTGTAATTTTAAAGTGTTCAATATTTGTATAATTTTGGTATATGCATGAGACATAAATATTTTAATTTAGGGATCCCTTTAGCTTATGCATTTCTTTTCACACTCTTAAAATAGTCAACTCTCAAGATTTTCTTAGGACAACTGTTTGAAATAATGGGCAAACTCATCGGTCTTAGCATCCATGCAAGGGTCAATGCAATATTGAACCCAGGCATGTATCTCGCCTTGGTACCCAATGGGGAACCTCAAACCATGTTTTCCCGAAAATTGAGAGTGTTTTCTAGGGTACCTACCGTTATAAACCGACATTGCCAAGGCGGAACTCAATATAAGCTTGCACCAAGAGATAAATACCCATATTTTGGGCATGGCCATACAACATGCTGTAGCATGCATGAAAAATAAGAAAAACACCGGTTTTACGGGTTCAAAAAATGGGAAGTCAAAATTTCTTCAGTTAACCAAGAAATATCTAGTTGTAAAAGTTGCTTGGAATGCCTAGAGGGATCTAACTGTTAGGTTTGGGATCAATCCATGGAGTGGTGCATGGTTTTGGGTAGGGAGGGGGATCTAGGGTTGAAAGCTAGGTTAACCCCTACTCGATAGCCATCCGGGTGGTGCCTAGGGTGCCAAAAGTCTTTGTATGTCTTGTTTATTATTTTTTGAGGGTAAAGGGTCACATCTGAGGGTTCCACGAGCTAGTTTCACATTTTTATGATTTTTTGGATTTTGTTTTGTGCTGTTCGAAATATTGGGCAAACTCGTTGCCCTGCGCAGCCATGCAAGGGTTAGTGCAATCTTGAACCTAGGCATGTATCCAGCCTAGGAACCCTATGGGGCACCCAGACCATTTTTGCTGGAAAATTGAGTGTTTTTTGTGCTACCTGCCATTAGAAACCACTATTACCAGGGCGTAACTCAAAGAAAATAATGTATATGCTTGCACCACGATATAAATACCCACCTCCTGGGCATGGCCATACATCATGATGTAGCATGCGTGAAAGTTGACTTAGGGCCCTAGGCGCACCCAAATCTTGCACCTCCTTTGAATAAAAAGAAGAAAACACTGGTTTTTTGGGTTCAAAAATGTAAAGTCGAAATTTATTCAAGTAACCAAGAAATCTCTAGTTGGAGAAGTTGCTTGGAATGCCTAAGGGAGCTAAGTGTCAGGTTTGGGTCGAATCCATGGAGTGGTGCATGGTTTTGGTGCTCCATGTGTTGCTAGCCGATGCCGAGTGTGTGCTCTGGGCGTGTTTCATTGGTGTCGGTCATGCCGAGTGCGCACTCTTGGCACGCTCCATGAGTTTCGTGATCATATTTAAAGAATTCCCTATTGTCATCTTCCGGATCATCATCATTGTCACTGTCATGGTCCTTGCCATGGCGACGGTGTCCTCCTCCGATGACTCGTCACCTAGCCCCTCCTCGTATATGCACACTTTCTCCTGGTCAGAGTGCTCCTCATCCTCCTCCTCGTAGTACCACAGGTCCACGTCACTCTCCTCCGCTTCTGCCTCCAACTGATCTATGAACACCTCCTCATTGACCGAGTCAAAGTCGTCCAGATAGTTGTCTCCACTCTTCTTCCAGGCCTTCTTCATGGTGGTATTGTAGGTATTCCTTGTGTTCCTCTTGTTGTCTATACTCGCCGGTGCAACACGTGCCAACATATTGCTGCTTTGTGCTCGTACGTCGCTGCCGGTGCGCCACGCTCCTCCATAGCTGAAGGTGCACCACGCTCCTCCGGTGTGGCTAGTATGGCAAGCTTCGACGTCGTGGAGTCCTCGAGCACCGATGTCAATGGATCATGTCGTGGTTGTACACAACTTGGTGCCTCAGATGGCGACTCGTGGGCACAAACGATGCCATGAAGAGCAGGTGACGCATGATAATCAACCGCCGACAAGGATCTGACATTGCCATAGTGCGAGGCCATCTTGCTCGAGGAAGTTGTTCAGAATGAGCGATGGCGGGTACACAGAGTTGGGTGCTGATCTGATCAAGGGGGACAAGGAGCGGTTTTACGTGTCAGTTCCCGTGTGGGGTGACCCAACATACCACATGATGTAGTTCCCGTGTGCGGTGACCCAACATCCCTCAAAGTGCTACAACAGAAACACAGCAGGTCCAAGACATGACTATAGATTACAAATCGACTATTTACAGAAGATCTAAGAACACTCTAGGTTAAAGAGAGAGAAAGAACTTCTTACAAAGAAGAACTAGAAATAATAACTCAAAACTATCTAGTAACTAAGACTAGCATCTAAACTATCAGGCTTGCTAATGCTGCTATTGCGATGCTCTACATAAGTAGGTTTGATGGCTAGAGTGTATCCTCCTATCTAATCAAGATCTTTGCCTTTGCTTCGGTTGATGTACATATTGTCTTCATTGACTTTATTGTAGAACTTGAGTTGCCGGTGATGGTTTCTTGAGCAGAAATTGATGGTGACGTCGTCTTCAATGGCTTAGAACCTAGCAAGGGTTAAGAAGGTACAGTTGAGTATGAGCGTACTCAGCAAGTTCACTAAAAAGGAGTGTATGATGCACTATATCTACAGTCACAGACTAGAGGTCATAAGTAATGCAGGTTTTCGTAAACATTTCTTCAAAGGTTGCTTTTATTCTAAAAACTATGTCCCACGGCCTTCAGAGGTTGACCAGAACTTTCATGGAGTTTCTTTCCTGCCGCGTTCATATCCTCTTCCCGGGACAGGGAGTAACATGTTACAATGCTTACACTCTATAGAGGTGTGTTACTTTACCCATAAGAGACCTTAGCCTTGTTGCACATCCAAGTCGCAAGCTTGTCCATACTTCCTTGGTATGGGGCCCGGTCTAAGATCCAAGCCAATCACTACCCTCTCCGCGACCCCGCATGAAGACATGATACCCCAAGAGCTCTACCACAAGTACAGTCCGTGTAGCCTCTCAAAGACTTTGTAAGCATCTCTGCCTAGCAGCCACCAATAGATATGGTGAACCTCCACCATGATAGATATGCACAGATAATCTAGACACCTAGATCACGGGGCACTAAGGGGTCCTACCCATGTGCTAGATTCTCTGTATTCTCCACGAGAATCTGCAGCTTCACGATAAATTCATTCGTCCATGCAAAAGGGAGAAGATACAAATGACTTTCCCGTCCCATTCCAAGTCTTATGGTTAACGTGTAATATACATCGCTAGAATCACTAGCGACATTGGTTGATCAAGTTCTGGATATTATGTTCCTTTACCAGTGGAACTGTATCAGTAGATTATTACCATCTGGTAAATAATCCATAATCATATTATTATGAAAATAGTGTTTTCTAACCTTTTTGAAATCCAGGTGATGACAACATTTCAGTTACAAGCATTTGATAGAAAATAACCAAAGGACGTGAGCAAGTGTGAACTTGCCTTTTGTGATTGCAAGATTATGCAATCACGGTCTTCAAGACAATATAAGATCCAAATTCTGTAGACAACATCATTGGTCTGGTAAGTACGAATGTTTAAGAAGAAAAATGCAATTGTGCATAAGTAATGTAATGCAGTTTGATAAATGTGAACCCCTAGACTAATCGTATTTTATCTAGGGTTTGATGCTTGTGATGAGTTCTTTGGAATGTGTTGCACTTTTATACCAATTTCACACTTGTGCTTCTTATTAAGGCTTGTGAGAGTGTGTGTGAAACAATATGTAAATACAACAAGTAGCATGCAATACTAAACTACTCAAATGTGGAATGGCACATAGGACCTACTTGAATAGGATTGTCAATTCATTAGAGTCTTCACAAAAATGCTTAAGGATTACTTTTAATACTTCTTAGAAGAATAACTTTTGAGGAAAATATTACTTTATAAAGTAAAACTTAAAGCTAACACTTTAAGGTTTTCTTATTAATTACAAGTATTAAAGTAGAAAACAATTAGTATTTTCGAATAGCTATTCCACTAGCAAGTGGAGACTTTTAACACTTCATGAAGGTGAAGCAAAAGTATTATGCCTTTATGTAAATGGTGTTATCTTGATTTTATAAGTAAATAGAATCACTTATTATGGAATTAATACTCATTTCTATAAACATGGGAATTCATCATGTTAAATACTTAAAAACTTTTTTTAGCTTTTAAAGTGGATTCCCAAACTTGTAAAAGAATTAGTACTCAAATGTTGATGATTTTAGAATTGATAAAATATTTTTGGAGAGTAAGACTTACTTAAGTTTAAATTGTAGTTTTAGTAAGTACAACTTAAAACGGTTAGACCTATCTTGACTTCACTTAAAAACTAGTGGAAGTTCTTATTCACTTTTTTACTTTAAATAATCAATGTTAAAGGTAAAGTAAAGTTTTTTTGTAATTTTAATTCATTAAGATATTAGGAAAAAGTTTTAACCAAGACTTAATAAATATTTTCATTTATTTTAGTTCAAATGTGACGAGGTATAATTTTAATGTGTAGATTTTATTTTTTTGATCATTTTGGTATATTATAAGTATTTTTGTGATTTTTAAATAATAAGATATGATTTTATAAGTTTTTATCACATTTTATGAATACTAAATAAATAATAAATATTGATTTAAGTGACACAAAAATGTACAAAATAAGTTTATAAAAGTATATTTTGTTTTTCTAAGAATTTTGATATATTATACTTATTTTTATGAACTTTAAATAATAGAATATATTTATTTAAGATTTATCCCTAATAGGTTATTTACTAATAAATATTAGTTATTTTTATTTAAGTTGTAAAATTAAATAGGATAATAGGTTTATATTATAGGTTTTATTTTTCTTAACATTTTGATATATTATATAGAATTTTCTGAATTATAAAATAAAATATATTGATTTAACAAGATTTATTTATTTCCTGGATTTATTTAAATAACTAGCTGATGTCAGCACTCAACTGGATCCTTTTTACACCGCACCTAATTCTAGCTAGGGTCACTGACCTATGTGACCACTGCCACGTCATTTCTAGAAACTTAAAACAATACATAAAAACGCTAATATGACATTAGCATGATGTCATGCTGACATCACCTAGGAGTGATCCTCCCAGGTCGTGGATCAATCTGTCAATCGGCATCGCGTGAGCAAACGGGTGTGGGCGTGTTGGATAGAGGAGCACTAGGCGAGTCGAACCATGGTCACACCGCCAATAGATGGTCACCGGAGTTGCTCCGACGAGGACCTACTGCAGCGACCGATGATGATTCATGGTGGCAGAGCAAACTAGAGAGAGAGGGCAAGATTGAAGAGGTGCCTGAGCACCGTTGGATCACCGGGGTGCTGGTGGTAGGGTCAGCGAGGCGTGGGGAGGACTAGTGACGGTGAATCACCGGTAATGGCCACGATGCCCGACGATACTTCAGGTCGATTTCGCACCGCTCGTGGCACGCCTGCTTGTGAGACTTGTCGGAGATGAAAGAGGACGGCAAGTCGGACTCAATGGCAGCCTCAGCTTCGCTTGGAGCTACCGGGAATGGTGGAGAAAGACGACGACAGAGGCTAGGGTTTTGGTGAGAAATGGGGATTTGCGCTAGAGGGAAAGAGAGGAGATAAGACCGGTATGAGAAGATAGAGGACGACGCGGCCGATCTTATCAGCAAGGTCCGGGGCATCGGCGAGCATCGTGACAGTCCAATTCTGCTGATGACGATGATTGGCATCGGGCGATGACGCTCATTCCAGAGAGCTTCTTGTGACATCGAGGAAGACGATGACGAAGCGGTACCTAGGTCAGGGCTCCTATTAGGCTGCGACGAAGCGAGCGGGAGGTGACTGCTGCTACTCGCGAGCGTTGGTTAGGAGAAAAACTTCTCTGGCCATGGGCAGGTTCTAGACCCTGTCGTTTCCCCCTTTTTCTATTTCTATTTTCTATTTTTTACAAATTCATTTTAAATATGAGTTTCTTCAAGGATTTAAATATCTAGAAAATTTGTAGGTCATGAATATTGTTGTATAAACAAAATCTGACCATCTTCTCTCCATTTCTTATTGTGTATAAAATATTCATAACTATATGAAGGGTTCTTTTATTTAGTAAAGTAAATATAAATTAGGGTTTTAGGGATTTGCTTCTTCTAAGGTAAACCTTATGAAATGTTCTTTTTTCCCCATGATAGTGTTTTGTGCAGAGATTTAAAATGTTGAATGATATGTAGACAACTCTATTCATACTTAGCCTCATAAAGGAATGATATATATATTTATTATATGGTAGTAAACCTTGTGGTTCATAAAGTGGTGATTTGAATTTCATTGTTCTCTATATTTGGTGGTTTCTCCCATTCCAACCCTACTTAGTTTGTGGGGTTTAGAACTACTATAGAACAAGCTTGGTTAAGTCATTATGCATGGATATCAATCACTAATGAGGAAATGAAAATGTTCATTTCCAAATAATTTCCATGGGTTTTGGAAAGGTTTAATAGACTCATATCTTATTATGAATGTGGATAAAGATCAAGGTTTAAGGATTAATCTAAAATTTATAATCCTGAATGACATCTCAACTTAGAGTGAGCTACAAAGATTAATGAATAATGTGGTCTTGATAGTATATGAGAATAGGGCTTTATTAGGGTTTAAGAGAATGAGGTGGACAAGGCTCTCATCAGTACACCCTCAACTGGTATTCTAATTTTCTCTTAGAAGTTTCATTTGACTAAGAGATACCTTTCCAATGGTTGCTTAAAATTAGGAATTGGTTTCCCTGCTAACTTAATTCTACGGTTTTGGAAAATGAGGTCGATATGGGTCTTGTCATAGCTTGATATAATCTTGGTTAAGGATTTATCAAGTACTCCTACCTTAATAACTCACTAAGCTTATCTTGAGATAAGGAATTCCTTTCCTAAATATAATCTATTTAAATCTCTCTTATCTTATTCACAAAGATCTCATCTTCCTAAATAAGACAATCATCTGACTCCACCATATCCATCATCATATGATGACATGGTCATGCCACTTCAACATTACTCCTCCATTCTTCTCCTAATATATATGTACATCTTCCATTTGTAAACTCCTTGATGTAGCCCGACCTACGGTCATTACCACATCATGGTCTCCAACTTATGCCAAGTCGCCATGGACTCCAAAAGGTGAATCCGTTCCTCTATGTGAGCCCACTTCCTGTCCCATTGAATGGTATACTACTTCATACTCCATCCCATATCCATAATAGGTTCACACCAACAAGTACGGAGGCATGGGAGGAAGCCTGGAGCACCAAGCCCGACAAGACGGAGGCTTGGAAGAGAAGACGGAAGAAGCAGCAGCTGGAGCACTGGAGTATCCGGCCTGCGCACACCGGAGTCTCCGGCCTGCATACCCAGGAGTCTCCGGACCCATCTCCAGACCGAGCCCCAGATCGAGCTCAAGGACAGTTTGTCTTCCACTCCAGAGACAACACCGGAGATAGACCGGAGTCTCTGGCCCACACTAGAGTCTCCGGACCTGACACCGGAGTCTCCAGCCTGAGCGTATGGGCCTGCGCGCCGCCAGCTGGGCCTTTGGCCCATGTACCCCTTAGTCCACCCAGACTTTCCCCTTTTATTCCTAAAGTACCCTTGAACTAGTGGCTGGCCTATATATAGTTCCCCCATCCCCTCATGTAACCCTAGGCATAGATGATAGACTAAAGAAAACCCCTTTTATAGAATCTCTAGTTTTGCCTCATCCCCTTCTACCAAAGGGGATCGACTATCATCACCACCTCGTTGGAGTTTGCATCCCGCCTCCCTCGTTGTACAAGGCCTTGGCATCGGTGTCCCTTTGCCAAGACGTCAAGACCCTCTCCAAGGTGTTCTTCCCCCTCCGCTTGGGATTGAGGGAGCATGTTGACCGATCTTTCCTTGCGAGGATTATATCGGACCGGTGGCCACCGACGAGAGCAATCGGCCTTGTATCGTGTGAGTTTTGCGTGTGTTCATCGTGTTCTTCTAGAGGTGTGCATCTGCTTCCGCTACCTTCTCCCTTTCCCCTCGCTTCCCCGTCGATTTGACCATGAGATCCGTGAAGATCGGGCCACCCACGGGGTTACCCCATAACATCTGGTATGAGCAGCTTTTGGTTGCCACAGATTTCTCCTCGACTTGGTCTTTTCCCCATAAATTCGAAAATTCCACCAAAAATAGCCCCAATTCGTGTTTTGGATCGATATGTGATTTGAGTGCGTTTTCGTAGGTTTTGATCCGTGGATTACTTGCTAAACTTGTTGATCTACCTTCCCCTGCGTTCCCATGGCCTAATTCCTTGATTTCCCCCACCAATTTGGTGTTTTGGTTCGCGTTTTTTCCGCCAAAATCGCGTCCCGTTCGTGTTCTGGACGTGCAGAAATCGACCGGACCGGAGTCTCCGGTCCCAGACCGGAGTTTCCAGTGTGAGTCAGTCCAGACCGGACTCTCCAAACCTCCAGACTGGAGTCTCCACCCCCTGATGATAGCAAATCTGTTTCACGGTTTTGAGCATAACTTTTGCATACGAACTCGGATTTTGGTATTCTTCAGCTCGTTTTGAATAGGAGAAGGAGCTCTACATCATCATATCCGTGGTTCATGCTATCTACTCCATCCAAATTCCATGAGCAAGGCGGAATCCACCAATAAAGGGTGAAGATCGGCAACAAAAGGTATATAAATTCCGCGACTTATCCCCACTTGCATCCATTTGTGAGCCACACTATCTTTGCATTCAACAAACACCTATTGAGACTAGTTCCTCCTATGATTGCTTGGGCTATGCACATTTGATAGCTTGTATAATTCCGAGCAAAAGTTGTGAGCATGCTATCTCATATAGTTACCTTGTATAGTTGTTGGCACAAGAGGCAAGTGAAATTAGAAAAAGAAAAGTCCAAAAAATAGAAAAAAAATAAGAAAAAGAAAGAAAGAAACAAGTGCCTCATAGAATAGGAAGCGCAAGCTCGATGAACATCAAATAGGTGATACTTATTGTGCATATCTTGTAGCCCACCAATTTATTCCAATCGAACTAGCGTCTCTCCTTGCACTTGTGCGACACGAGCTTATAGCCTTCGCTAGGTAACCATTTGGTTCTTAGCTCACTTTCTCCATCGCACAAGTCCCATTTATCCCACTGTGTGTGTTTCCTTGTACATAATTCCTATCTTGTGGATTGACTTGTTTTGCTTTGTGATCATCGTGGTTCTTTACTTGCCATTACAATATCTTGATTTCAGATTGTTCTTGGACACGCCACCTTCCATACCTATCCACCATAAGATTTATGTGTTTTTTTAGTGGTTAGTTGGTTTTGGTGTTCCGAGTGAACTTCACTTTGCTTGGTTTTGATTGCTCTCAAGTGTTGCCACTTGCACGATACTATCTTCCAAGGTAAAGTAAGGTTTGATGTTGCATCCCTAACCCCCTACCACTTCCATATACACCACTTAGTCTTGTGAATCATGTCTAGGGACTTCGGAACCGAGGATGTTATGTATGAAGAATCCATGATGAGCCACCACGACTACGACTCCACAAGTATAGAGGACATGATGGAGCACTACATCGACAATGACTCCACATGCTTTGAGGACCCGGAGCATTGCACCTATTGTAACATCATAAAACTTCAATCCAAGCTTATCAAGATCTGAATCATCAAATTAGGGGTTAACAAAAACTTTTGCAAATTTAAAATGAAAGCATTCATATATGTGTGCATTTAAAATAGGAGTTGTTTTGAATTGCCATAATTGTGTGATCCTTTGCTTCTAAAATGTTTCTTAAGTGATTTAAACATCATCTACATCTTTCCCAAACTTTTCCTAAAGAAAATCAAATAAAAAAGAATTAAAAAGGAGGAATGGTCATTTTGGCCATTTTAATCCACTACACTACTTTGAGTGTTCCTAGCACTCATATCTTAACAAAAACAATTCATGATCTTTGCACCCATTGTTAGTACACATAATGAGGTACCAAGGCCCACCTTTTGATCTGCTAAAAACATTCTTTTACTTATTTTTAATGGCATTTGAAAATTGAATCCAATGCAAGAAGCCCTTTGATGTGTATTGTGACGCATCCAAGATTGGTCTAGGATGTGTATTGATGCAAGAAGGCAAAGTCATCGCGTATCTGTCTCGACAACTGAAGCAGCATGAGCAGAACTATCCGACCCATGATCTTGAGCTAGCAGCTATGGTTCTAGCATTGAAGACATGGCGTCATTATCTGATGGGTAATCGCTATGAGATTTACTTAGATCACAAGAGCTTAAAATACATCTTCACTCAGAAGGAGATGAATATGAGGCAAAGGAGATGGATCGAGTTAATCAATGATTATGACCTTGACATTCACTATCACCCCGGCAAAGCCAATGTGGTAGCGGATGCTCTTAGCAGATTGTCGTGTAGGCTTAACACCATGATCAAGGAGAAGCAACCAAGTTTGTATGAAGAGTTGGAGCAGTTCAGGACTGAATTAGTTAGCAAAGGATTCCTAGCTAGTAGTGAACTTCAACCCATTTTGATTAGCCAAATAAAGGAAGCCCAGAAGGGAAATGAAAGTATCGACGGAATCAAACGTCGTATTGGTACAGGAAAGGTACCTGGATTCACGGAAGACGAAGAAGGAGTACTGTGGTACAAAGGACGTATCTGTATTCTAGCAGATTCGGAGCTGAAGGAAGTTATCATGAAGGAAGCTCATGATACTCTTTATTCTATCCACCCCGGAGGAATAAAGATGTATCAGGATTTGAAAGAACAATTTTGGTGGCACAAGATGAAGAGAGAGATGGAAGCTACATCGCCAAATGTGACATCTGTCAAAGAGTCAAGGCAGAGCATCAGAGACCTGCAGGACTATTGCAACCATTACAGATTTCGGAATGGAAATAGGATTCCGTCGGAATGGACTTTATCACCGGTTTGCCTACGTCTAGTAGGGGAAATGACTCAATCTGGGTCATAGTCGATAGACTGTCCAAGGTAGCCCACTTTATACCTATCAAGACAACTTACCAGAGTGCAAAGTTAGCAGAGCTGTACATTGCTAGGATTGTTAGTCTGCATGGAACCCCCAAGACCATAGTATCAGATCGAGGAACTCAGTTTACCTCGAGATTTTGGCAGAAAGTCCAAGAAGGATTAGGAACCAAGTTGAACTTCAGTACCGTGTATCACTCGCAAACTGATGGATAGACTGAGAAAGTCAACCAGATCCTAGAGGATATGCTTAGAGCTTGTGTGTTGGAATATGGATCAAAATGGGAAGACTGCCTGCCTTTCGCAGAATTCTCATATAACAACAGTTATCAAGCTAGTTTGCAGATGGAACCATTTGAATTCCTATATGGAAGAAAGTGCCATACCCCTTTGAATTGGTCACAAGTAGGAGAGAATCAGATCTTCGGACCCGACATTCTCCGAGAAGCAGAAGAGAATGTTCACAAAGTCCGTGAGCACCTCAAGACCGCCCAATCCAGATAGAAGAGTTATGCTGACAAGCGAAGGAGAGACCTGACTTTCAATGTCGGAGATTTTGTATATCTCAAGGTTTCACCATTGAAAGGAACTCAATGCTTTAGTCTGAAGGGAAAGTTAGCCCCCAGATATATCGGACCTTTCAAGATTCTGAACCATCGAAGAGAAGTATCGTATCAGCTGGAACTGCCTGAAGAGATGTCAGCCATCCACAATGTGTTCCATATCTCGTTACTTTGCAAATGTCTGGGAGTGCTGGAGAAGACTGAAGTTTTCAAGAACATCGATCACAGAGCTGTAGAAATCAACAATGACCTGACCTATGAGGAAGTGCCCATGCGTATCTTAGAAGAAGCCTACAGAACCACCAGGACCAGGAGTATCAAGTTTCTCAAGATTCAATGGAGCAACGATACCGAGGAGGAAGCTACTTGGGAGCGCGAAGATTTCATTAGGACAGAGTTCCCAGATCTCTTTATTTCCTAGTTTTCTTTGTAAATACCAGGACGAGATTTTGTTTAACGGGGGAAGGTTTGTAACATCCCAAAACTTCAATCCAAGCTTATCAAGATCTAAATCATCAAATTTGGGGTTAACAAAAACTTTTGCAAATTTAAAATGAAAGCATTCATATATGTGTGCATTTAAAATAGGAGTTGTTTTGAATTGCCATAATTGTGTGATCCTTTGCTTCTAAAATGTTTCTTAAGTGATTTAAACATCATCTACATCTTTCCCAAACTTTTCCTAAAGAAAATCAAATCAAAAAGAATTAAAAAGGAGGAATGGTCATTTTGGCCATTTTAATCCACTACACTACTTTGAGTGTTCCTAGCACTCATTTCTTAACAGAAACAATTCATGATCTTTGCACCCCTTGTTAGTACACATAATGAGGTACCAAGGCCCACCTTTTGATCTGCTAAAAACATTCTTTTACTTATTTTAAATGGCATTTGAAAATTGAATCTAATGCATATGCATAGATCACCCCTATTCCAAAAACCACCTATTTGAGCTCCACTTTCAAAACTCTTGCAACCAGAGACTACATAGCACATGTGGAGATCACTCAAAAAATTTGAACTCAAAATTCAAAAGTTTTTCTCTTTCGGCCATTTTATCAAACACTTTGTGGGCAAGATTAAAGTGGTCTAACTATTACTGTTTTGGGTTGATCTTGTCTAGCAAATTAATGTGCTTTGATCATCTTTGTCTCCCTCAAGCCCAACCAGACCCACACCAGCACATCCCCTACCTCCTAGCTGCACTGTATTGCCATGTCGAGCCACCTCTCGCCGGCCGACCATGCACTCGTAGCAGCAGACCTCTCCAGCCTCTCTCGCCATGTCTAGCAAGTCGCCAGTGGTCCACTGCCACCGTCCAACCAGCCCCAGGCCAGAGCCAGAGACAGGAACGGCCAGAAACCACCGTGCCCGGAGCTGGTCGACCATGCTGACGCTGCCCCCAGAGCACGCTCTGTCCCCGCTCGCACAGACCGCCCCTTGGCCACAGCCCGCGCCCACCGCTCCGCCACGACCTGGGGAACACCCCAGACACCCCTGCTGGCCGCCCAACGCCTCACAGCCACCGCTCTCCGTGAACACCACCGCCTCTACCGCTCAGAGCGCCACCTCACCCAGAACGCATACCACCGCCCCTACGGCCGCATTCACTTCCTAGAGCACCGCCAGGGGACCGCCTGTCGATCGCCACCCTCAGCCATGCTGCTAGCCGCCCGTAGCTGTGTCGCCGGAGTCGCCCGCCCATACCCTTCGGTCTCACCGTCGGGCCTATAAAAGGAGGCCTCCCCAACCTCTTCTCTCCACACCACTCCACTCCCCTCACCTCACTGAACCTCACCCACCTCTAGCTGGAGCAAGGGGAGCAGCAGCTCGCCGGAATTGGAGCCGGAGCAGCCGCCTCTGGAGGAGAAGGGCGCTTGTGATTTAGGGCACCCCAAGCTCCGCCGCAACCACGCCTCGCCTCACCGTCGTCTTCCAGTTCGTTTGCCCGCCTCGCCGTCGTCGCTGGAGCCCTGGTACGTCCCCAGCAGACCCCCACCGAGCCGCTAGGGTTCGAGCTCGCCGACGACCTGTTCGTCGTGGACGACGACCCTTAGCCGTAGATTCCCCTTCTAATCCTACGGCCCACAGCGCGCGTACTGTTTCGCGTGTTAAGACCCACTGACAAGCGGGACCCCCCTGTCCGCTGAGCCTCGCGCCGCGGAGCGCCACTGGGCCGGCCCAAGTTCTTTCCCGCGCTAGCCCACCCGTTCAAATCTGGATTTTTCTTTTTAGTTAAATCTAGTTTCTGTCCACTAGTTTAAAATTCGATTCTGGGAGTTTCACAAATCCAAATTGCATGAAACTAATTTTTCCTGAAAGATAGGAAGATGATCTATCCAAGCCCGTTGGATTTAATTCAATTAGAGTTATAGAACTTTCCTAATAAAAATAACAAAACAGAAGTATTTGCAACTTGCAACATTTTTATAAAATCAACCAAGTGAGCTTTTGAGTTGATTCCAACTCTCAAAAATCACATTTGATCATATCTATCTAACTATGTAATAATATTAAGGTTTACATGCAGTTACTTTGGAATAGTACCAAAATAATGCTATATAGGCATTTCTAGTGACTTTAAATCATTAAATAATGAACTTAAACCAAAGTAATATTGATCCAACCTTTAATTCCCATTCCCACATGTTAGGATATGTGGTGATGACATGTGTCAACATGATCCCATATTTTAAGGGGTGAATATTAAATCTTAGTTAATTTTTCAATGAGTAGAAATTACCTTTCTAAAATAAAAAGGATGAAACCATTGAATTAAACTTGTGATGCTTGTGATGATAATAGATCCTCAAATGTGTGTCTTAGAATGCTACTTAGCCTAGTTAAGTATTTTTTGGTGATTGTGTGCTCCATATGTATTTATAGACGATAGTACCGACCAAGCTTTCGAGGAGGAGTTCTACCAAGAAGAAGAAGAAAACTTCAACCACTGCACACCAACCAAGGCAAGCCACCATTAACAGTGCAAGCTAACACTTGCAAGTTTAGTGCTTAGCAAGTTAGGACCAAACTAGATGGTTTAGCAAAGATGCCTTAAGCATGCTTTGATCACACCCCTTTGACTAGTAATACCCCAAGTCTTATTTACAAGCTTTACTCTCTTAGTTCCACAAAGTTCTTTACTTGTTTGGAAGGTAGCATAAAAAGTATAAAACTTGACCTAATTAGAACCCCTTTAGATGTCATTCTATGGCATGAGATTGAACCCATCTTTTCCACCTTAGTGAACACTCTTAACTTAGTAGTTTAGAGTAGATCAAAAACATGAATCACTTTAGATGGGAACACTTGGTGAAAATGAGTTATGAAAACCTTGGAATGATGAGTCATTATATTGAGATGTTTTGACATGTGTTGAGAAACACAAATGGTTGATGATGATGAAAATGTTGAGGCATGAGCCTTAACCCTTTTATAAAACTGATGGTTGGATTCAGATGCGATACCATTCCAAAATTACCGTACAACAACACTACCTGAATTGGGTAAGGCTTAGCTAGAAATTTATATGCATTAGTATTAGTTCCTTCGCGGGAGAGGTTTGAGCTGAGGCTACCTCTCAATGTTGTCCACCTATGCAGTGCCCAAGATGACTGATAGTCATGGTTGGGAGGCCATGCTCATAGGAGAGGTGCTTATACTAGGGTGTGTAAAGGGAAGGTTATGTTTGATTATCTGCATACTAAGTATGATGATTCAGGGTTATCCCTGATAGATGTATCGAATCTTGTGGTGAAAGTGTACCACCTCTACAGAGTGTCAAACTATTCGAATAGCCGCGTCCGCGGTTATGGACAGTTGGAATGGCCATACTGTTTCGTTGTCAGATGTTTTTTCCAAATAACTTGATATGAATGATGAATCTTGACTTGACCACAACAAGGTTGTGTTTATGACATTAGCTTCCCACTTAAGTGATTCTAGAACTTTATTTTATCTTTCTTGGCTTCTAAACTCAGCTTAGGTTTCAAACTTAACTTTATAGTTATACTTCGAGTTAGCACGTTATCTTGGAATTAGTGTACTTGTTAGTGGTAGTTTGCGAGTACTTAAAAGAGTACTCATGGCTTTTGTCCCTGGCTATTATCATGGCCAGACTATGAAGGAGACTATCAAGATGATGGCCAACAGGACGGCTATGATAACTAGGACTATCTGCCTTCGTCAGCATTGCATGTGCCCCTGAAGATGGACCCCACCGCTACGCTTATCTTTTATTTCCGCTGCTTGTTGTATTAAGACTGGATCATGAGATCCTTATTTGTGTGAGGCCTTATGTATGGTTTGTAATGGATGATGTACTGTGATATCCAATCCGTTATGTCTCACAAAAATGGTAATCCTAGGATTGCGAGGTATGGCATAACGGGCATCTCGGATTAAAAATCCGGATGTTGACACCTATGATGATTCCACATGCATGTAAGACATGGAGCACGTCATCAACTATGGCTCCTCATGCATGGAGCACTACACCGACAATGGCTCCACATGCTTGGGTGATATGGAGTTCTACATCAACAATGACTCCCCAAGCATGGAAAACTTCGAGTGCTACAACGACGACGCCTCACCAAGCATGGAGGACATGGAGAACTTCACCAACTTCGAGGGCTCTTCCATGAGCCATGAAGAATACCTCTACCGCTTGGAGATGGAGGACTACTACGCCAAGCTAGCGGAGGCGCATCATCAAGAACCCATGACCTTCAAGGCCAAGCGTGCCACACCAAAGGGCACCACCTACTTTGATGATCCACCTCAAAGGCGTCAAGCGTGGACACCTACATGGCGTCATGCGCCACCATCTCCAAGGCGACGAGCGCCATCACCTCCAAGCCGTCAAGTGCCACCATGTTCAAGGCACCAAGCACCACCATCTCCAAGGCGCCAAGCACCATGACCTCGAAGGCGTCAAGTGCAACAACCTCCAAGGCAACAAGTGCCACCGCCGACAAGAAGAGTGGCGCCCCAACATCATCTTCTAAAGGAGACGCCACGAAGCAAGAATCTTCATCGACATACATCCTCTAGAGATCATCACCAACATCAAGAGGATACAAGACGTCATTCAAGGAATCTTCGCCATGAAGATGGAGAATACATGTTGAGCACCATAGGATACTCCGGTGCTCTAGCTGTTGCTTCTTCCGTCTTCTCTTCCAAGCCTCCGTCTTGTCAGGCTTGGTGCTCCAGGCTTCCTCCCATGCCTCCGTACTTGTTGGTGTGAACCTATCATGGATATGGGATGGAGTATGAAGTAGTATACCATTCAATGGGATAGGAAGTGGGCTCACATAGAGGAACGGATTCACCTTTGGAGTCCATGACGACTTGGCATAAGTTGGAGACCACAATGTGGTAATGACCACAGGTCGGGCTACATCACTCCTCTTGAGGAAGTCATTCATCTGGTTAGTTCTAACTTGATCAACCCATTCTTATAACATTCTTCCTTGACTACAGAACTTGCACCTCTTAACTACCCTTGATAAAACCCATCAATGTAGCCATTACTAACTACATCCATTAAGTCCTTTATATTCACCTTGCACCAACCTCCAAGGCTTGCAAGATTACAATAATCTCTATATCACATGTGATATCAATCCCGTGGAATAGGTATGGTACTACTCCCCATAATACAAGTTTGTTCTTATATTAGTTTGGTTAAACTATTATGCCTCGAATTACTCCATACAACTCATATTATATACTTCATCAAAATCTAGCTTGACTTCTAATGATCAAGCTAGATGATTCAACTTACTAAGGTTTTACCTAATTTGGTATACTCACAACTCTTCTTTACCAGCTGGTCATCTATTCTCAAATGACCAACCCCTACCATCAGCCCGGTTGATAACGATCAGCAACCGCCCAACCTGCCCAACACCGAGGCCGAACGCGTTAACAGTAAGACGAGGCGGCAGGAGATCCACCTCAACGATGCCGAGTGGGCGTAATGCAGGGAGGCCCTACAGGCAAACCCCCTGCCACCAAACTCATCACAGCAGATGGTGATGGGTTATCATTACCTGGTCATCTAGGAGTTCAAGCGCCAACAGGCGGTGAGCGCTCGACTCGACGAGCGCAGGAGAGTTGCGGATGAGTCGAGCCTTTGGCTAGCAGCACTCTCCTCTATCGGAGGATCATCCTCCAAGGGCAATGCCCATGCAGCCGCTAAAAGGCGCTCTCGACTAGCCCAACTCACTGACAAAGAGCGAGAAGAAGCCACTAAAGACCTTGACTTCTTGTTCATGATGGTGGACTCGCGGGGCAACGTGCTCCCGAAAACACCACAAGCAGCGGTGACAACATCCACCATGTACCTGCTCAACAACCAACCACCAGTTGGGGATCCATGGTCTGCCATGTACCGATCTACGATCACCGGCCTTGGACTGGTCGAAGCTGCGCTTGCCAAAGATCTAACGCCAGAGCCGAAGAAAATCAAGGCTCCACCCAAGTACTACTTGCTCTTATCTAGCAAGGATGAGCATGACCTATCGCCGTGACGCTGCTCACATCGACATGATCGCTATTATGACACACGTGATGACATCATGCAGGGCAAAGTCGACAAGATGCGCGTCAAGAGCGCCTACTCAACAGAGTCAGGGGATGAAGGAACAAAACACTACGGTGCTGGCTGCTTCAGTAGAGCCATACGGCAAACATGATTGCCGAAAGGGTTCAAACTCCTGTCGGAGAACCCAAAGTTCGATGGCCTCCAGGTCCCGAAGATCTGGCTAGAATACCACATATCCTCTATCAAGATGCATGGTGGAAACAAGTGCACAGCCATGCAATGTCTCCAGCTGTAGCTGCAAGGCACCGCCCCCACATGGCTCAACAACCTGCCCCGCGGGTCGATCCACAACTGGGAGGAGTTGGTATATAGTTTCGTGAGAAAGTTCAAGGGCACCTATAAACGGCTCGCATCAATCAAAGTGCTCAGGGCCTGTCGCTAGAAGCCGAGTGAATCCCTTCTCTCATACATCCAAAGGTGGTCCATCATCAAAAATTCGACGAAAGATATCTCTGAGGACCGCACAATTGATGCGGCAAGATGGTGTCCGCCGTAGAGAGCTCAGGGAGGAGCTAGGCCGTACACGTCCCAAAACCACCGACCACCTGATCGACATCGTGAATTGATGGGTAGATGGAGAAGACTCGGTGAACAAGAACCGTTCCCACTCAGATGACGACGACGATCTTGGCCGCCGATGCGACCATCGAGGAAATCGTCGATCGCGAGGCTATGAAGACCGTGAGGAAGTCGACATGGTTGCGCCTAGCTACGCGGACAACGTAGCGGATAACGTAGCAGAAGCTACCGCAACAGCAGAAAACCCGCACAGGTGTGGCAACGTCGCACGCACGACGAAGCACCTAGAACATCAATCCAGGATAAGCTACCTGGACCCTGTAACGTCCACTTCTACATCGACAAGCACGATGGCAAGAAGAAGTCAAACCACCTCCTAAAGGACTTCCGCGAGTTCCAGATGCTCCACGAAGGCCTCGCCTAGATGAATTGCGACGCGATAAATCAGGGCCATGGAGCTGCCTCACGCGCCATATCTCATGGAGCACCACCACCACCGCTCGGAGGACCCGCGCAGCCTGCGGCTGTGCCGGTCCAAAACAACGGAGGCGAGCAATACCCACGAGCACTGGGAAACATGGGTATGATCTAGAAGGGGCGTCCCTCCAACAAGGCACAAAAGTTGATCACTCGCCAAATCAATTTTGTGGTCTACTCTCCACCCTCGACCTCTGATTACCTCAGCGGGTGGGAGTCCTGCATAACCTTCGACAAGCATGACCACCTGCGCCAAGTGCCTCGCCCGGGCCACTCTCTCCTGGTGCTCGAGGCATAGACCGGTGGCTACGAGATAAGTCACATCTTCATGGACGGTGGCAGTGACATCCACCTCATGTTCGCCAACACCCTATGTGCCATGCGGATCCCCCTCTGCTTCCTAGACGCCACTAACACGATGTTTCACGGCCTCGTCCCAGGAAAAGTCGTATACCCCTTGGGAAAAATCAACCTGGACGTCATTTTCAGCACGCCGACAAACTTTTGGCCCTCGTAATATCACACAATCCTCGAACGTGTCACGTTGACGAGGTTCATGGCGGTCCCGCGTTACGCCTACTTGCAGATGAAGATGCTGGGACTTAACGACATTATTACGTCAGCGGAAGCTTCACCAAGTCAGATAGCTGCGACAGGGAATTCAACAGAATTTCACAATCCTTCAGCATGCAAGAAGAGATAGCAAGGCTCAAGGAGTCGACAGACAATAGTCCTCCTCCTATGAGCAACCCAAACGCACCCGACTAGTCCTTCAACTCGTCGCTGAACACTAAGGCAATCCAGGTCCAGCCAGCAGACTCGATCAAGTGTTGTGACCTCGGATCGTTAAAGATCCTAAGTCCCTGTGATTAACATGCTAGTCCCTGGATCATTAGCTAGCACTCACAGTCGATGAAGTATCATGTAAAACACAAGTTTTTATTACATGAATCGAATAATCTAGAGTTTACATTATTACAACAGAAGCAATATATATACAACTTGGAGTCCCATCAATGCCACAGGCAGGTTGAGTGAAGACCCGTGATCCTAGCGCACCTTTCAACGATCCCCAATTTCTGCACATGAAACGTGCAGCCAAATGAGTTGGTCAATACTTTGAATGTATTGGCAAATTACACCAAGAAAAGAACAAGACTAACTCTACATGCAAGGCTAGAGTAGGCTTTGTGGTTTATTTGCATAAAGCCATTTTTCACAAAGTAAGAAGAAAAGAGGGAGAATTTTATCCTACTTTGTAAACATTTTTTAACTAATATATGGTCGAATGGAACACGAGGATATTACTCACCAAGTTCCCAAACAACCTAACACTTGGATATTACTCACCAAGTTCCCAAGATCCCACCCATTGGCGATATTACTCACACCATGGGGTTTTAGAAAACTTTAAGTTTGGAAAAGAGAGAGGAAGATCTTTCAGAGGCTCCATCCTTCAGATGCTCAAAGTGTTATTTTCCATGAACTCGGCTGATTGATCAGATTGCAATACTCTCGAGAGGTTATGCACTTTCCCCACAATCCACGATCAAGTCCTTTTACAGACAAGACCATGGCGAAGCCTTCCCTTAGTAGCCCCTCTACCAGCTGGATCTAACCGTGCCAAGAACCTCCAAATGTTGGTACCCCGGTGAGGTTTCCCACTAAATACTAAGCCAAGACAGAACCCATATGTATTGTGGTTGCACAGGAAGCTTCTGAATTCTGAAACATGGCAGACTTCTTTGATTCCTGGGCGGCCGTCCTCCACCAAATATCCACTCGTTGACCCGACAACCATTCCGCCTAGAAGAAAACTTAGTTTTATTTTGAAGGGGGTTTTGAGAAGAAAAGTTCACTCGAGAGAGCTCTCATACTTAGAAAATTTTGAGTCTTCGATATATATATATATATATATATATATATATATATATATATATATATATATATATATAGCATAGCAAGCAAAACTTAGCAAAACAGGGGAAACCTATTAGGATGGAAATTCCTAAGTATGAAGCTACTCATGGAATACTACAAAACCGCACTTGCAAAAATAGTACTAAAAAATCTACTAAAGACCTACACATGCATACTACAAGATTTGAAGAGTAAAACATGCATAGTCAAAAACTGGGACATAATATGTACAAGTGGTGTAACTTGCCTTAGTATATTTGACGATGATTAATTGTCCGTGAACACTCTCGCACTCCGAATAAATCTAACGTATAGAATACAGTACAATAATAAGCATCCATCAAATAAAGAGACAAAACAAAAACACCGTAAGAAATCAAATACCAAAACACGCAACACGTGAACAAAACAAAACATACAACACTACAAAATTGCTTAGTTAATATACAATGGTATAATCATATTGTTCAATGCGTGTGTGGCTAAATTTGTAAAGGATTAGTTTGAGAGAAATTGTAGATTTCATATTATGGTCAAAATAAGCCTAGATTCATCTTGCAACGGAATAGATCTAAACATATATATATTGGGGTTTTTAGATTACTGATAGTTATATATTTTAATTATGAACCCAACGCAATTTTTTTTGACTAAAACGGAGTTATAAATCTATAGATATGACAAAAAGGGTGAATTTAGACATGACAAAATTCGAAAATTTGATAATTACAAAATTTAGTATCACTGGAATGACTGGATAGAGAATTTAATTACGAGTTTAACGCAGCAAGAAATAGTTAAAATAGAGGTCGAGATAGATATTTTAATTTGTAATTTGAAGACGTGAACTAATACAATCTACACTAACCGATTGATCAGATGGTCACTTCAGGAGTATGGACAAACAATAAATAGCAAAGCATCCAATTTAGTCAGTGATCTAATCTCAGGCGTTTGTGGGAGATCAAACAGTCGGTACATAGGCAGACTTACCAACAGCTTAGTAGACCACGACGCGGACACTAGAAGGAGGAAGGCGAGGCTATGTATGGCCCGCTCTAGGAAGACGGCTGCGGCTTCGCCTCAACGTGGCCAGCTTCGTGGCGTCGTCGACAAATCCTGATGCATCTCCTTGCGGTGGTTGCCCAAACGTGCAGCAATTCCGGTGGTTCTTTTTTTTTATTCAGTCGCTGATCTGATAGATGTATACCGTGTGTGTACGAAGAAGAAAAATACAAATGTGATAGGGAACCGTAGGATAGAACCTATTCAGAGAAAAAAACATAGCCTCTCAAATTCTCACCAATGCAGTAGAACGCCCGACAGGGGTCTTCGAGGCTCCGGAAAGAGGACGGCGGGGTTCAGCTCTCCTCTGCCGCGTCGTAGGCGTCAACGGCGTCGGTCGGCATGGTCCAGAACAGCTACTATCTTTGGTTGCAGGTGTCAACGTCCGCGAAGCTCCGGTGGCCTTGTACTTCTGCGAGCGGGGGAGTAGATCAGAAAGATTGCAACAGAGAATTTTAGCAAGGTTAGATGGAATCTGGGAGCTCAGGGACGTTAGACCATCGACCTTGAAGCTCGGTCCAAGAAACTCCGGCGAGATCTAATCGAGATCGATTTGGTAGTTTGAGGTCTAAATTTGGGGAAAAATTGGACGAGGAGAGGGACGTGGTATTTATGGGGAGTTTTCGTGGAAGAGGAGTCACGAATCGAACAGAATCGGGCGAGCTTTCCGTGGGATATTTCATGTACGGGATGAACTCGTAACAACTGGGGCTCTTGAGTGGGTAGGTGATTGACATGTGGGTCCCATGTTAGTGTAGGGAAAAAAAGAAAAGGAGAGATTCGATGTATCACGTTGGGCTGGAGCATTATGCTCGTCCATGTGAAAGGACTCTGGTCAGCTAGCCAGGTTGGTCTCGATAACACGTTTTATTTTTTCCCTTTATTTAAATGTATAAGGACGTTATATATCTCCAGCTTGATCATAAAAAAAATCAGGTAAAATCTTGTAACAATAAAATACCTAGATAGAGCCTAGGTAAAAAGAATATTTCCAGACAAAAATACGTTTTATATAAGTCATGTATTATTCAATAGACCATATTATGGCTCTATTAAGTTCCCTAATATAGATTCAGGGTTTTAAATATTAAGGAAAACATTTTAAAACTCCAAAACTGCACATGGACATTTCATAAGTAATTTTCGGCCCAGCATTATGGAGAAGTCATTTCATCTTCTCTCGGCTGACTTTCTTTCAATTAACTTTTTGTTAATATCCGCGAGTCCGAAATGCGATTAAAAAACCAATTAATATTGTACGACATTTTTCGACATGTTTCTTATATATGAAAATGTCATATTATTTCTTCTCTTCAAAAAGAAACAAGTATTTGGAAAGTATTCAAGTATTCCAAAAATTAACGTAAGTACGAACAAAATGCAAAACAATACTTTCTTGGATTTGTTTAAGAATTTCCTAGCCAATCGGATAGTCATGTTAATCCACTCTTTTTTATTGTGGCTTAGGAAATTTTTAAACAAATTCTCAAAAGTTTCATTTTATTCAAAAGTTTCAACAAGGTCAAACAATTCAATCAATTTATTTTATTTATTTTTAACATTCCAAAATTTAAGAATTTTTTGGGATGTTACATCAAGATGGCCCTTATCGCCAACAACTTGAGTCCTGCATAAGAACTCGCGCCCGTCAAATTCCTTCCTGAGTGCTGGGAGTTTTTCGCCTAGTGTACAGCGGACATGCCAGGAATTCCTAGAAAATTCGCCGAGCATGCACTCAACATGAATCTAGATGCAAGACTAGTCAAGCAGTCAATGCGTCGACTGTCAGAACCAAGGGCAAAGGCGGTTGGCATGGAAGTCAACAGACTCCTCGATGCTTATTTTATATGCGAAATAAAGGAAAGCACCTGGGTAGCTAACCCAGTGCTCGTTCCTAAAAAGGACACGGATATCCCGCGGATGTGCGTGGACTTCACCTGTCTCAACAAGCACTGCGCAAAGGTCCACTTCCCATTACCATAGATCGATCAGATAATCGACTCCACAACGAGATGTGAACGCCTCTGCTTTCTCGACGCCTACTCGAGATACCATCAGATTTGAATGAAGGAGGACCAGGAGAAGACATCACTACAAGAATCTAGGTGTATTGCAACAAAATCATTTGTTGCAATAAGTGTCAAACTGTTGCAATAAGTACCTATTACCACGGCATGTCGTTCATTGCCAGCCGTTGCGAGAGGACACATGGTAATAGGCTATCGCCACAAAAACAAATCATGGCAATAAAATATGCTATTGCAACAGTTGTGCGTCAAGTTTCCACATTTTTACCCGTGGTATCCGGCCCTTTGTTGCCACAATTTGGTTTGTGGCGATAGCTTGCTGCAACAAATAGCAAAACCGTGGCACTTGCTCGTTCATGGCGATAACCTATGGGAACAACGCTTGTTTCGTGGTGTATACATTTCTGTTGCAATAGTCAATTGTGGTGTTAGCTTATGGCAACAACTCTTGTTTTTGTGGCACCAACCTTTCACCACGAACCACTATGTCTGTGGTGACAAATGGTTATCGCAACTGACAAGAGGCTTGTGGCAAAGAATCTCTTGCAACAATACAAAAGTTTCGTGGCAATAGTCTATTTCAATAAAACTGAATTGTGGTGGCGCCAAATAGTTATCTCGACGTGTAGGACAAATGTGGTGGTAGGTTATTGCAACAATGCAAAGTGTTCTATGGCAACAGTATAATCCAACCAAACAGGTAGGCATGTCGACTGAAATTTTGGCACAACGCTATATTTTTCGTGGTGCTACCAAATTACAACCAAAAGTAGGTCCTGGTAATAGACTAATTCAACCGAAAAAACAATCTAGGCATGCAAATCCCTGATTCAAACCATTTGTGATTTATAAATGTTATACTTAACATAGCTAATATCCAACAAATGTAACTCTAAAATAATTTAGCAATCATTCAACATACGAAACGTGTCATCCTAATTAAGTGCCAAGACTAATCTATTTTTGGTCTATAGTCCAATCTAATTACTTCTTTGGTTCCTGCAGTCGAGAAAATTAAAAAAAATCATTAGTTCACCCAGAAAGCTGAAAGTTTCTTAGTAAGTAGAACTTGGGACTGAATGCAAAACTAGATATAGTTTGGACCAGGCAAATTATATTAGTGCCTAATGCCCAGTTACAAATATATGTAAATCTTGTGGATAACAAGCCACATGCTGAGAAAATGTTTAACCGAACAACCTTAAACTAGAATAATCATCCACGAAAATATAAGGACTCCAGTCAAAACAATAAACAAAGCTATAAGATTTAGAAAAGACACACTTCAAGTATTGTGTCTACCAGATCATGACGGCACGCGTTGCTGCGCACATCTATTTCTACAATATAATGATATGATTTTTTATGAAAATATATAAGCACTTAATGACTGAATTGGCATCAATTATGTCCTCACTGGATACTAAGAAGGCATGCTGCGGTCATCACCTAATATGTATCATATGTTAAAAATCAGAAGAGGGAGATATGATTATCTGAAGAATGTGTCCATTGCCAAGTGTCACAAAACTTCAACACATCCATTCTTAAATAAAACTACTTGCTAAAACTACAGTTCCAGAAAGGCAAACATAGAATTAGCAAATGACAACATTGTGGCTTTTGATCCATGATTCCTCGTAGTTTAATGCTTACATTTAGGAGCAGAGGAAGTCCATTTCCACATTCTTGTACGGTTTACTCTGAATCCATTTGCATTTTGTGCAAATTAAGAAGATCAAACATATAATGGTGACAACATGTTCCCAACTAAATTGAAATATCAACAAACAATACTCCAAAAGAAATAGAAATAGTTAGCTTTGATGATATAGTAGGGAATTAGGCGGGGAGACACGCCACGCCCGTGTTATTGAATCATTTGCACATATGAAATGTTATGACATTGACACATACTAGGGCAGGTTTGTAAAGACTCGTGAACGCGTTCTCGTGTCGAGCTATAGTAATCTGCAAAAGATTCAGTAAAAGCAAAATAGCGTGGCTATATGTAGTATTGTCCTAGTACATATCTGATGATATTGTTCTACCAATGCTGATTTATATTTACAGCTATTACAAATTTGAGTCACCGCGCTCGTGAGACGATATCAATGGTTGCATAAGATATGAGGCAGTGTTGTTAAGCAGTAGTAAGTCTATAGCCCAATGTAGTATAATAATAAGAGAGTATCTCAGTAAATATATACCATGTCCTTCAGCTTTTCTTCTTTTCTCTAATCATGGGCATCTCGCTCTTCCAACACTTATGTGAAACCAATATGCTGCACGGTAAAAAAACATATGTACAAAATTAGAACTACTTGGTGAATAAGTTATCTAGATGACTTAATTGAAATATGCAACTAAGTCAATATTGACTACTGCGCATCCACCTAATACCACGCATGTAGCATATTTTAACCAAATGGAAATCGAATGTTAGTGTACTAAGTAACCAATTGTGCTGCAATTGATATATGAACCATGAAGAACATTCGAGGATTTATTTGAAAGGCTACTTAGCTTTCCTATAAGTACATAAGGAAATATCCCAAACAAATTTTTTCCCAAGTAAGGTCATGATACTACAAACAATATAAGGAACATTCCCTTGTCTCACCTAGGAATGGCTAAGAAGAAAAAAAGGAGAATGGAAGCAAAGAAAACAAAAATGAAATACAGAGGTCAACCAGGATGTAAGAAATAATGCTAATCGCAGGGCCAATCTCCTACATAGATGAAACTGACATAAAGGATAAACACACAACGTGAAATCATATGCATGAACATAGGCTACAATTATAAAAAAAATGAACCCGGTCCCTACTCATGAAGTTGAGGATGACATGAATAGGACTTCTATGGTCTGCAAGTAAGCTGTTGGTAATAATGAAGTAATAGTTAGCAAGAATTAAGCAGGAATTCACCAAGGAAGTGGCTGAATATGTGGTAGATTCATTAGGAGATGGGAGGGGATGGACTGATGACAATTTCTAGTGAGGGATAATAAAGGATATCCGACTAACAGTGAGTACAAAAGTTAAGTTAGCAACTTTTGCAAGCAAGTGCAAGTCAGCATTAATTATTTTGCATACAGAAATAAACACGTGACGATGTTGCCTAATAGTTTCTTGAGGTACCCATAAACTTTAATGTTCTAAAACTAAAACTATCAAATAAAGTAATAATTTAAAATGATTTAATCAAAACATACTAGCCTGCTGTAACTGATTAGAATTCTTCAATCGCAACTCAGAGTGATGAGAGCATATCATTGTCTTGCACACTTTTTGGAAAAGAATTAATCATTTAGAATTCTTCAATTGCATCAGAGGGATGAGAGCATATGCTGCCTTGAATGTTGCTTGCAAAATAATACATATTATCAAAGTGTAGTGCATATACGTACATACAATAGACCATACTCCAGAGGAGGTCCCCTGACAACATCTGAAAACGGCCAAATCTTTCATGCGTCACCATTTGGAGAATCAAGTAGTCCTCGGTTGCATATCCTAGTTTCTCAGCCCAATGGTTTGATACCAATAAGCATGAAAAAGTACTAACAAAATTCATCCTGTTTTCAACCATGTGAAGGGAGTAGATGTGGACGGTATCAAATGTCAGATTAGCTCCTGCAACCAACTGTGAGAAACGGTGATAGAAAAAGTGCAAAGATTGTGTTGTGGAAAATTCAAAAGTACCAGGCCTCGTCAAGGATAACACGAGGGAGGAGCAGATGTAGGTCCTTGCCTGCTGCCGCGTCCAGCCGTTGTAGTCTACAACCCAACGGATCTGGATCGGATTCGTCTCCACGGCAGCGCCCTTTCCCATCTTTTTGATTCGTAATGAACCATGATACTCGCTGTGGCTCCACGGGGACCTGGCGCTCCCGATGCTGCTGGTGGCGGAGGGCTCGACCCTCGAGGGCAGCGGCATGCACAATGGCGTCTGCGCACCGTACAACTGCGAGGAGCCCGGGAATATCCTGGAGATAGGTCTAGGATACAAGCAGAGGAGATTGGGAGAAAGGAGTACTTGAGAAATTCTCCCTGTGGATGTGCTTCGATGTGTGGACTCAGTCATGGAACCGTAAGGACCGATAAACCGGGGAACGAGAGACCATATCCAATCGCTTATGACGCCGTGATCCAGTTTATAGAGAGCTAATAATCGGGAGAATTATGAGGGTATATTAGCGGGAGGGTAAAATTATTGGTGCAAAATTTTGGAGGGATAGTAAATACGTTTAGCGGGAAGATAAAAAAAAGGTACACACTAAATTAATTGGCGGGAAGTAAGTTTTTTATGGGAACAGTTAGAGTGATGAAATAAATTACACTAAATTAATTGGCGGGAAGTAAGTTTTTTATGGGAACAGTTAGAGTGATGAAATAAATTAGGAAAAAGTATTTCGAAGAAATACGAAACATATATATGCTACTGAAAATAATATTACTAAAAGTATTTGGTTCCTTTTCTGACTGATCGAGATCGATGTCTCCGTCGTTACCAATTGTAATGCCGGTAATGGATCCGGATGGTATCCGCCGGATTGGGACCAGGTCCGGCACCCCTATACCTGCCACGTGCCTCCGTACATGTCATCAGGTCCATTTCTCAACTAGACCGGCGACTCGCTGGGTTTTTGGGACCCGACAGGATCCGTGAAGATGCACAAACGTATGCGTTGGTGGAGGGATTTAGGGCGTTTGCAAATAGGCGGCGACGGCCATGTGGGCAACACCGATGAGATTGTGTGTCGGCGCTAGAGTTTCTGCGATGAAAACCATCGAGATTCACCTATGAAAAATTAACAGCCAAACCATTTTTCTTTAAAAAAGACAACCAAACCATTAAGTTTTTCAGTTTTAATTATTGGCATATCACAAAATTTTCAAAAAATCTAATTTATACTGTAAAACAAAAGAAATATTTATTCAGATAAAGCTGACGCTTAGTCTGATAGTCTCCATATTCAGATATAAGGCGAACCCTTCTTTCCTTTTATTCCCCGCTACATTCTGTATTGGAATTAGCTTCGTCCGCCGCCTCCGTCGCCAGCGGAATGAAGATGGGGTTCAAACTCCTCATTATTGTCGCTGATAGCGACGAGGACAACCATCTATCGCTAGGTAGGTTGTTGCCACCATTTACCCCTGCCATTTTTTTACTATTTTTGACCTACTCACCACCACTAACACTTCCGGCCATTAGGGTCAAAAAGGAGCTCTCTCACGTCCTGTGTGTCCTTGGCCATTGTATCGCGTCCTCGAGATGTTTTCTGCCATTGGATCTTTGTCACTTTTCGTACTGGGCTAAATATCCCTGGGGACGCTACTCTAGACGTAAAATCTACCTCCTGATGTGAATTGGGACGAAAACCGCGCTAAAACCCATATAGATCAGAGCAAAAGTCAATCCAGTTTCCCTAAAAAAAATAGTCCATTCAGTTCGCTGATGCGCGACAGGAAGAAGTGAATCGTTCATGCGCCTCCCCCATCCCCGACCTCCGTCGCCCTCCTTCCACCACTACCGCCGCTGCTGAACAGATCTCGAGTGGTGACTCCACTCCATACCTCAACCTGGACCAGCAGTGCCCCTCGAGAAAGCCCTCGACATTGGGCGCTGAAGTACTGAGACGGCGCTACCGGAACTCGACTTTGGTCAGATCGACTGCAGCTAACTCTTGAACTGTGTTGGTTAGCTCCTGCATAACATCTTCGTACACCGTTGCTTGAACAAAACAATCTATTCCTTACTGAATGATGCATCCGAAAGTATTGTTCTGAATGTTAACCATATTTGCACTTTTTTGTCGATTAGGCTCCATGGTGTTTGTGAATCACCTAGCATGCACAAGACTTATTTACGGGAGATTGAAGAACTTGAGTAGAGATTATGTACTGATTTTTACCTTTTTAAAAAAACAGTAGCATCAAAAGCATACGTATATTGCACTCTTTTGTCGATTAGGCTCCATGGTGTTTGTGAATCACCTAGCATGCACCAGTCTTATTTACCGGAGATTGAAGAACTTGAGCAGAGATTGTGTACTTACTGGTTTTTACCTTTAAAAAAATTGTAGAATCAAAAGCACACGTATATGTATAATTGATTACCTTTGTCTTTGTTTGCTGCTTTGAAATTATCAGTATTTATTTGAGAAACTAAATTCAGGTATCGCTTCCAGGTTGGCTTACCATTCCATCACATGAAGACAAATATGTATTACTGATAATTCCAATACTAACTCAACATTCAACACCATCTCCAAGTGTTGTTCATTCGCTTCAGACATTTCACCATCAATGATACCTCTGCAACTAAGAATAGATATGGGAGGTTAGGCAATTAAGTTTTTAACATATACCCGCTACTTTTTGGATGTATATAATTTACTTAACTCTCGAGTGTAGGGACGATAAGGGTGTTTCGTTTCTCAGCTAAGACCTGCCAAGAAATGCAACTCTTAGATGCTTTGGAGGGGGGGGGGTTCTGTTGGTACCACAAGGCTTTCATCCACGTCAATGTTCACCGAGATGACGACGGAGAGTGGAGCTATATGTGCTTTAATTTTAACCTACTTCGACCACATTGTGTGCCCAGAAACACGAGCTATACCCCAAGAGTGCAAAGGTAATACAACAAATTAGTTAATTATTGCACTGAATTGTCGTAGGAGATTACAATAATCCAATTGATAGAATACTATGTGTTGTTTGTAATTTCTTATCTCTATGCTGCTCCCTTGGGTTATATATAACTTTAGATTGTGAAATTGATTTATAATTGTGAGGTTTCAACCTTATATAATCGAGATATTTGATTTATGTGCTGGAAAGTGTTTCATCTTTCCTTTAGCCCAGTAACACATTTCCTTGCGGAAGGTTTCTTCTATGCTTTTCTATTGAATGACTCTCAGATTTAAAATAGTGTGTTTCCAGCGGTGGAATGCCACATCCTTTGTAGAAGGTTAAAAAAGTATAATAGACCTGCTAACTGAAAATTGCTATCCATGGAATGCATGTTTTTCTGTTAAATTTCATACAAGTGTCCTTCAGCAATTTTCATTAGCATATGATCCTCCACCCTGTCAATTTTTCAAATGTACTAATCTTATTGCAGGGAAGACAAGTGACGTGGACAGGAGTACCACATGGAGATGTTGGTGCTTGAAAGAGAGGAGTTCAGACTCAATTCAACAATTGCCACCTAACTATTTTTTGCTGTTACAAAGCAACTATAAACGGACTTAATATAATGAGTGTGATCTAATGTCACCCTTTGAAGTCCTCTCAGTTTATTTAGGTACCATATTATGGGCAATATTATTTACACTGTCCTGCGCACCATTTGAAGTTGTAGCAATCCCATCATACAATTTTTTTTATTCCAAGATATATGTTGGACCAATATCCAATCATCACTTTGAATTCCACTCGCCCCATATTTTTACTTCCTATAATATCTTATCTTTCATGTTTTCAAATATTTATATACAATCCTACCATTTTATTGAAAAAATAGATGGGCGCGGCAATGCGCGCCTACATGATCTAGTAGGTAATATGGGGCAACACGCTGCCTCCGCAGACGCATTTTGGGCAGAATCAGAGAGGGGAAAGAAGATGGGTCTCCACTCCACGAAGAAGGTATGATTAAGGCCTTGTTTTGCACAGGGGTTTACATGAGATTATTGAGTATAATTCACTGCGGGTTTGGTGAAAACACGTGTGACACCTAATCCCCTAGATCCCTCAGTAATCCACTTACACCCCCAATCTCCTACTCCATATGACTGTTTTGCACACAAGGTTCACCTTCGTACCAAATAAACAATATCAAGAAGTGTGAGAACCTGAGCGAGTATGATAGAGAGGAGAGGTTTGTGCAACACTGCATTAGTTAATTGAATGGTACATACATACTATTATCTATCTATACCTAAATATAAAGGACGGATTGTTTCTTCCGGTCCAACACTTTTTGGACCCTTTTACCCTCCCACCAAATCTCAAATTACCACCATGCCACCGATAATAATAAATGCAAATAGCAATTAAAATTAAAATTAAAAAAATACAAAGAGTCGGTTTTATTATTCCACGATGACTCCTGCCTCTGAACCGCTGCCTCGCTCCCTAACCTAGGGTTCTGAGTCCACAGGTACCAAAGCATGCAGAACGGCGGCGGCCGAACTCACATGAGCATATGACTAATAAGTCAACAAACAAGAGGTTCACAGTTCACACCAACATGCCGCTGAATCCATTGCGAAAGAGCGGCTGCCGATTGTTCAACCAGATCCGGCGTAGCAAAGAAGGTGTCCGGGCATGCGAGGAAGAAGCACGTGGGGCTGCCCTCCATCAGGGGACATGGCGGCGGAACCAGGGTCTGATGGCGCAGTGCGGTGAGGTTCACGAACCGGAGGAGGGAGGCAGTGCTTGGCCGGGGAAACTGAGCGGCATCCAATTTGAGACCATAGCCCATACAATCGCTGCTTCCCCATCCACACATCGCGAGCGGCTGCCGATTGTTCAACCAGATCCTCCGCATGGCGTTGAACCCTCCGTTGGCACAACAGAGCGTGCGGGCGTCCAGGTCTATATGGGTCCAGGTCATAGGACAAAGACTAGAATGTGATCTGCAGTGATCGATCTGTTGTCTTAGTAGCTCATTTTATGAATTTTGATTTGTTTGAAGGTAATTTGCTACTTCCTCCGATCCAAATTAATTGACTTAGATTTGTCTAGATTCGACATAATTTAGTATAAAACACATCCGTATTTTGATAAATTTGAGTCAACTAATTTAGATCGGAGGGAATATGTTTTATTTTAGTGCCTTTCTGAACTCAAAGCAAAACCCATCAGTTACTCTGCTCCTAGACAATCTCATACTGAATGTACCGAGCAGCTCTGATCCTGCATGGAGATGATGACTCGTCAGAGAATTTGGGGCAAGAGGGAAGACAACTATAGGTAAGACTGAGGTTAAAGGAGAACGAGTTTGGACACGCGTTTGACAGTTGCCGGTCAAAGATGATCAGGTTACTCTTTTGTTTCTTTTTTAGCCAGGGCAAGCCATATGTAAGGAGCTAGTGGCGGAGGCAGCACGATCACGTAGCCTAGACAAAGCGCAAAGCATCCTGGCTGACTGGTTTTTGTTCTTTAATCTTTCATTAGCTTATATAATTTCAGTGGATGATTCTTGGCTGAGCCCGAGCAGCTTCCCAGGCATGTCGGGCTGAAACTCCGCCACTACAAGGACAAGAGTGTGGTACATGGTTATAATTGGACGAGATCGTGGGCTTGCACGCATGGTGCAGAATTATGAGAGATGCATGAAACAAAATAACATGAATGGCACATCTCGATTGCAGTCACGGAAAAGGCCACCGAGCAAGCGAGGATGCACATGTCGAGGTCCAGCCCGAGCTGCAAATCACGACGCTTGTTCTGACACCATGGTAGCCCGCCAGTGGGTTTAAGAGAGGAAGAGATTTGGAAGCCGTCGGAGTCTCAAAGGAGACAAAAAATAAATAACTCGTAGCAACGCACGGGTATTCGGCTAGTATAGACTTAAGTTTGGTAAAAAGGAAGCATTCTTAAGCCATGTGGGAGTAAGTGTCTATGGCTAGTGGGCCACAGAAAAAATTAAACAGGATCAGTTTAAAGAAAATGAGTAATTAGTCAAGGCCTGCCTGCGGAAAAAACCAAACAAACGTAGTTAGAGAATCTTCAATTTGTTGGACGACAAAAATCCGTCGGTGCAAAAAAATGGCTATTATTGAGCACACCGAGACAAATTCGTGCTCCAGCAGACGCCTAAAAATAGGTTGCGCACAAACCAATTTAGGTCACGCACACAAAAAGCCTAATCCTTTCGCTGCAAATTTGGTGTGCTGGCCCGAGTTGCCCAACCGCTAAACTGAAACTTCCGCGTGCGGCTTCCTTCATCCCACCGCCAGCGAAATCCCGGCCATGGAGGGATATTCCGCCACTCCCCAACCCCTTATCCTCCACCCCCACATCTGCCGATGCAACAGTTTCATCGCCGCTCGCAACATCCCCCCATCGCTGCCGCTGCACCCAGACCTAACACCAACATCGTCTACGGCTAGATGTTTGCACCAACACGACCGACAAATCCACATGTTGTCGTCCACCGCCCGCCTTGAAGCCAAGGAATGTTGTGCCCAAGCGGATGGCATCTATTGCGGTTCCTGGCCAGAAGAAGGGCAAGATCGACGTGGATCCACACGACAAACCTATAGCAGGGCATGCAGATGACCAATTCCAGCCACCGCAACCTCTACTGCAGCCATGCCAGCCACGAGCGACTACGGAGGAGGTAGCATCGTCTATTGTGCCCAACATGTTTGACCCAATGATGACAAGGCACATAATTGGTTTTTTATTGTTTTGAATTATATAGATGAATATAAATGATGAAATTTAATGTAGTTTGATGTGTGTTAACTTTCATGCATTGTAGTATGGATGATGAAACGTCCATGTCAACTATGAATGTTGTGTCATCACATTCACAAGAGTATTGGTCTCAAGAATATGAAACTAAACAACATGGTGATGAAGTTGACATGGAGAATGATGGTGAGGGTGAGGGTTTCGGTGATGCACCGAAGGGCGGGCGGCCAACTACACCATGGAGTAAGGCATTTTACTATGCAACACATGGTGCAATGTGGGCATGGATTCGATCATAAGCACGGAGCAAACAATAGACACTTATTGGGTTAGGATGAAGGAGTACTTCAGTACATACGACCAAAGTGGAATTGGGCGGACGGATATATATTTCCGTTCCTGTCGGTTTGTAGTTTCATCGAATTGTCAAAGGTGGGCGGTGACATTGGAAAATGTTGAACGAATGAAGCCAAGTGGCACAAATGATAGAGATAGGGTATGTTGTATTCTTTTGTGACATCTGTTTATCTTCCATGTGGATACTTTGTTCAATTTATTATTGTCCATGACTAATTTTCTCTCTTTGGTTCATGTAGCTCAATATTCCCCAAAATTTATTCGAAGGGTATCCAAAGAGAACCAAGAAGGGCAAGCTGGTTCAAGGAAGGCCATTCATATTGTCCCATTATTATAAGGAGCTAGAGAATGAAGAGAAATGGAAGAATGTTAGGTGTTGCAAATGCCAAAGAGAGACAGAGTCAAATATGGAGGCAAGAATCATTGATGACATGAAAGGAAACAGGAATACATCAACCTTTGTCGTGATCAAGTCTTGGCTCAAAAAAGAATGATGGGAAGTTACATGAATGGATACATGGAAGGTGCTAACATGGGAGGATACATGGGTGGTATGGGAGCGCCTAAGGGAGGCATGAGTGGAATGAGTGCACCTATAGGAGGCACTGGCGGCATGGGACCAACTACAAGTGGCATTAGAGGCATGGTGGCATGGGTGTACCTATTTGGGAGGCATTGGTGGCATGGATGCACCTATAGAAGGCATTGGAGGCATGGGTGCACCCATGGGAGCTACAATGGGTGGCATTGACCACATGGGAGCACCTTCGGGTGGCATTAGAGGCATGGGATCTACGATGGGTGACATGGGAGCTATAATGGGTGTATTCATGACTATCATAGTATATCACATGCCTCCCATGAGTGGTTGTTTTGTAGTTTACATGGGTGATGACACGTGCTCCTAGAATACACCAACACCGTCCAAGTTTCTAATGATGATGAAGCACAAGATGGAGATGCCCATGGAAAGGACGAGGCATGATGGTCGTAGGCATTAATGTTAATGTTTTATGTGTTTATTTGAACTTCAATTGTGATGAACTTGGTCGTGTTGAATTATGCTATGATTTTGAACTATGCCATGGATTTAATCTATGTATGTTGATCAAGTCATGTTCCTGAATTTATATGTGTGTGTTGGGAATTAGATTTATATGTTCATCACTTTTGTTTGATCTTGGCAAGTTGGGATGCGTTTAATCTTGGCAAGTGGAAGCCAATCGCGGCTTATTTTAGTGCGGCTAGCAAACTGTTGCCTGCATAGCATTGCATTTTAGTGCGCCTGAAAATTTTGTAGCCTGCCGCACCCACTAAAACAGCCAAAATGGTGCCCAAAAACAAAAAAGGCATGCACTCTTTTAGTGCAAAATGTTGGATATGCTCTTAAGATTGGTAGTTGACGGACCTCTTGCAGGCGTTGAGTTTCCCTTCAGCAATCGCCATGGAATCGACCTAGGTGACCATTGTGTTGTAGTTGACGATCTGGTGATATAGACAGAAGGATGTAGACACTCGAGTGCTAGGGTTCGCATGGTCACCTCTATTGATGACACCTTCAGGCGCACCGCCGCGTGGGAGGTGGGAGAGAAGGTCTATCACAGGGTCAAGTTGGAAACAATTTGAGTTCTTGTGCCAAAATCTAAATGTTTCTTAAATTGCCTTGTAGTTTCTGAAGTCTTAAAGACCTGAGCGGTTAAATCAACTGTCTCCTCGAGTAAGGTCCAACATTATATGCTTCCACCGGTACCTAAAATAAATCATGTCTTCTGTGTTGCACTGAACTCTAATAGTTTGACATCCATCAATAAATAAAGGAGAGGTGTTAAATAAGTCGTACTTTATTCTCCACACTGCTAGCTGACCGTCTACGGTGAGAATCAGGAAGAGATCGGGAAGGCCCGACTGCTAAACACGGGATTGCATATCTACATGGACAATGACACTACAAATATATACGTTCTAAGTGGTGTCACAATTAAAGCACCTGACGCAACGGTTACACTATGTGACAACACCATGAAGACGGAGCGGAGAAGCGCGTGTGTCCGTCTAGTACAAGTACATATCTGAACTAACTCAAGGCAAAACAACATAGACTAGATCCTAGTGAATTGAAACTATAACACTAGGATCTCTATGTGTACACCATACGTACGCTAACAACAAGAATCGAAATGATTGAAGGAATGCCTCGCTGTGGGATGGAAGGAGTCGAAAGATCTTCGGACTGCTTTCTAAGAGATGGTGGATAGGTTGGCGCCACTAGCCAGGTCATCGACGTCACGGCAAGGGAGATCGGGCCAGAAACCCAAGAAACAAGAGGGGGAAGGAGCGTTTCGTTTCCACCTCAACCCAACGTGTTTTTTATAGGGATTACTTGGGATGAGCACGTTCAAAACCGGCCTGCACAATGGTGTAGTCATGGTTTGTTATATTTTTGGGCTAGGCCAGAAAACCCTGTCAAAACTCTTGTGCAAAACGAGGCCTAAATGACCTAGACGTTGAACACACGGAAGAGCTGTTGGATTTTTTGTGCTATATGCTTTCAGATGTATCTTAGTCAGTCTTATCAGTTTAAGGTATCTGGTTGCACACATCGTGTTAATAGAGTTGTGTCCGATGCTAGTTTTTCCTCTTTAAGATAAGTACCATATGTTATCTCAATGATGTGGGGGTGGTGGACATGACTGTCATTTTTTCTCTACCCATGCATAAAATTTCTATATACCACGCATAAAATGTCTATATGCTACTTTAATTCAAATTGTTCAAATGTTTAATCATAACTACTTGCCCACCGCTCGTGGTCACTGGGTTGATGACAAGGTTCATGCGCGGTGGGGCCTAGGTGGCCCACGAGAAGGCGCGCCATTGATTGTATAGAATATCGTTGCAATATCTTGTTCTTTATTGCAACAATACTGGCTTATTGTAATATCTTCTACATATTTCCACAGATACACAACTTGCTGCAGTAAACAATAGTTGTTAGAACACAGTGAAATTGAGGCGGAAAATATATACTATTATGACAAATATGTATTTTGTTGCAATAGTTAGATTTTTTTGCAACAACATTTGTACCTATCTCAACGTGACACAATTGCCGCCATATCTTTCTGGATATTACCACAGATAACTATTTTGTTGTGAGACCTAGTTTCTATTGTAACAAAATGACTAACTCGTGTAACATAATTTGGTTTTTGCAATATCGGAGCCATATTGCCATGCACATGCAAGTTGTTGCAATACAAACCCTCTATTGCAACAAAAAGAGTATTTATCGCGCCAAAATTCATTTTTCGCAATATGTACATCCTATTGCCAGAAGCGGGGAATTTGTGGCAATATTGCATTTTATTGCAACGAAATGTGGTTGTAGCAATAAATATTGTTGCAATAGACTGGATTTCCTATAGTGCAACCTTTATCACGCCCTTTGGCGTCTACTCTACACAAAAATGCCCTTCGGGCTGAAGAATGTAGGAGCCACCTATCAACGGTATATGCAGGCATTCCTAAAAAACCATCTTGGCCGGAACATCCGAGTTTATGTCAATGACATCGTCGTCAAAACCAAGGAGGAAGCCACACTCATCGACAATATCCGCGATACCTTCGACAACCTCGACCGCTACCAGATCAAGGTAAATCCAGAGAAGTGCACCTTTGGTGTGCCATATGGGCAATTACTTGGGTATCTCATATCCACCAGGGGAATTGATGCTAACCCGAAGAAGATAAGGGCCATATTGGCCATGGAGAAGCAGGAGAACGTCAAAGGCCTCCAACAACTGGCTGAGCGAATCACGATTCTCAGTCGATTCATTAGTCAAATGGGCAAGAAGGCACTACCTTTCTACCAGCTCCTCCACAAAACTGAAAAGTTCGAGTGGACGGACGAGGCGTAGGATTCATACGACGACCTCAAGCACCTACTCTCCACCTCACCCGTTCTAGGAACCCCCGGGGAAAAGGAGTCAATGTTCTTGTACATCTCAGCCACTAACCAGGTGGTTAGTACCATGCGGATGGTAGAACGAGCCGAAGATAACAAAGTCCATGGAGTGCAATGCCCAGTCTACTACCTTAGCGAGGTACTAATGCCAGCAAAGCAGCGGTACCCGCACTACCAAAAGATGGCCTATAGTGTGTCCATGACATCGCGATGACTGCGCCACTACTTTCAGGAGCACCCCATAATTGTGGTGAACGACGCCCCGCTGGGGTACATCCGCAACAATCCTGATGCCACGGGGCGAGTCGCCCTTTGCGTAATTGAGTTGTCCCCGTGGGATATCACATACGAGCAGCGAGTGACGATCAAGTCACAAGTTCTTCCAGACTTCCTTGTCTAATGGATGGAGAACCAACTCCCAAATACAACAGACATGTCCTGCCTATGGACAATGCATTTTGACGGATCCAAACGTTAAGAGGGAGCTGGCGCCGGCGTCATCCTAATGTCACCACAGGGTCACAAGATGAAGTTCCGTGCCTCCAACAACGAGGAGGAGTATGAGGCTTTGCTCAATGGGATGCGGATGGGCAAAGCTTGCGGCACAACACGACTCATCTTCTACGGTGACTCCAAGCTCCTGGTGAATCAAACCATGAACCAATACGATGCTTTGAGTGACAACATGATCGCAAACTACGATCTCTACATCGCACTCGAAGGAGATTTTGATGGCTGTGAGTTGTGGCGCGTAGGCTGCGAAAACAATGAGGAGGCTGACACGCTCGCCAACATAGGCTCCACCTATGCCCCGGTGTCACCAAGCGTATTCCTTGAGCAGATATGCGAGCACTCCATCAAGCCGAAGACTCCTGCATGACAATCCAGCACATCAAAGGACTCCGGGGCTATGCCACCCGTAGAAATCAAAGGTCCCAGCAATGCAGACCAGGGACTCGCACCCAAATGTACCATGAAGGTCATTTCATCAAGCCATCCTGGACACAGTCGTACATCACATACCTGCTCACCAAAAGGCTGCCAGATGACCCAACAAATGCACGACACATAGCGTGGCGCTCCAAGGCTTTCACCATCATCAATGGAGAGCTGTACAAGCGTAGCATCACGGGAGTCCTCCAGCGATGCATCACCAACGGCGACGAAAGGGGAGGAACCTTCGGGCACCACACCAACAGTCGCACCCTTGTCGCTAAAGCTCTATGAGCTGGCTTCTACTAGCCAACCGCGATGCGCGATGCCAAGGACATCGTCCAAAAGTGCAATGCTTGCCAACAATTCGTGGATAAGATGCACACACTAGGCACGAAACTCAGGCCAATACCTGTGGCTTGGCCCTTTGCGCAATGGGTACTAGACATGGTTAGCAAGCTACAAATGTCATCACCCAGAGGATATGTCTACCTCCTCGTCTTAGTCGACAAGTTCACCAAGTGGATCGAGGCGATGCCGGTGACTAACCAGATAGGTGCCACCTCTCTCAAGTTCTTCAAGTCCATCGTCTTCAGGTTCGGGGTTCCACACAACATCATCACCGACAACAGGATGAACTTCACCTTGAACGAGTTACATGATTTCTGCGAAAACCTGGGAATCAACATCATCTATGCCTCAGTGGCACATCCCCAGACGAACAGTCAAGTCGAGAAGGCCAACGGTCTCATCTGCAATAGCATCAAGAAGAGACTCCTTCGAGCACTCGATCGAGCAGCTAGGTGTTGGGCCGAGGAGCTTCCATCTGTACTACGGAGCCTATGCACTACTCCAAACAGCACCACATGCTACAACCTATTCTTCATGGTGCATGGCACCGAGGCAGTGTTACCTGTAGAAGTGCGTTACATGACCTCAAGGGTTGTCGCGTACAACGAGGCTGAATCTACGGCCACACTCAAAGACTCCGTCGACCTCCTAGATGAAGCACACGAGATTGTGGCAGAACGATCAACGATCTACCAGCAGAGCCTCCGGAACTACCACAGCCAGCAGCTGCACCCAAGGTCCTTCGTCGAAGGAGACCTCGTATTGCGTCTGAAGCAGAAAGGGCACCTCAAGTTTGAGTCCCCCTGGGAGGGACCCTATGTAATTACTAAAGTAATCCCAGGTGGCGCCTATCGCGTGAAGGACATAGAGAGTGGAGTCAAATACTCCAACCCATAGAACGTCGCGCAACTGCAACGTTTCTACCCCTAGATGTTTTTACTTTACAATAAGGCTACTTAGCCAAACATTGTACCGCCTCATATTCTCCAAATAAATAAAGCTAAGTGCCTCAAACTATGTGTCTCATTACATTTACTTTCTGTTGAGGGCAAACCTCTAGGGTGGCCCGATCTTTCATGAATCCCACTCAAATCGAAGATGGAGTGCAGGGGGAAGGAGGGGAGGATGAACACCACGAAATCATGCACGAAGAACGCGATGAACACACACACACGCAAAACCACGATACACACCAATAGCTCATGCCGGCGGTGACCGGTCCAGCGCAATCCCTAGGATCGGCGACGGGCGGATGACTCTCTCTCGAACCGGCACGGCGAGAAGGGAGACTCGGTGAGATCTTGATGTCTAGGCAAAGGGACTCCGATGCCTAGGCCTTGTACAACACGGAGGCACGATGCAAACTCCAACAAGGTTTGGGATATTTGGTGCTCCTTTGTCAAAGGAGCATGAGGCAAGAACTAGATAGATCCACAAGGGGTTTCCACTAATTCCAAATATCATGCCTAGGGTTACATGAGGGGGTGGGGGCACTATATATAGGCCATCCACTAGTTCAAGGGTACTTTAGGAATAAAAGGTAAGTTCTGGACGGACTAGAGGGTACATGGGCCGAAGGCCCAAAGGCCTTTTACATGCCTAGCGTCGGTCGGACCGGAAACTCCGTTGTGCAGGCTAGAGACTCCGGTCTGGGCCGGAGATTCCGGTGGAGTCTCCGGACCAACCTTCAGAGGGGCATACAGATTGTCCTGGAGCCTGGTTCAGGGGGGCAGACTGGAGGTGGGCTAGAGTCTCCGGGGACTTCATGCCAGAGACTTTGGCAGACCGGAGACTCCGGTGTGCGCAGACCGGAGACTCCGGTCTGAGCAGCTCCAACGACTTCTGCTTCACGCTCTGCTCCTTGGTCTCCATCCTTGGGTACTTGGTGCTGTGTTGGAGCTTCATACCTGATGATGCATAGAGTAGTTGCATGAAGTAGCACACCATCCAAGGAGGTATCAAATTGGCACGAGGAGAGGAGCGAGTTCACCTTAGCTTGTAGGAGTTTGGCTCGGGCACAAGTCATGGGTCCACTTGGGGGACTTGATGGTGTAGATGTAGGAGCGTCCGTAGGACGGGTTGCATTAGCTCCCCCTTGGGAAAGAGTAGTCCTCGACTCTTCATGTGTATCATCTTGAACATCTCCATGGTAGGGTGAGAGACCTTGACATTGAATGTGTTGCTTACAAGGTACTTGGAGACTGGAATGTCGATGATGTAGGCGTTGTTGTTGTTGATTCTCTTAAGGACCTTGAAGGGGCCATCTCCTCTTGGTTTGATCTTGGAATCTCGTTCCTTGGGAAAGCGGTCTTTGCTCAAGTGTATCCATACAAGGTCACATTCTTCAAAGATCATCTCCCTCTTGTCCTTGTTTACCCTTGAAGCTTGGCGAAGGACTTGTTGCTCGATAGTAGCTCTTTTTTCTTCAGGAAGCTTCTTCATAGCTTGTGCGCGCTTCTCAACATCCATGTTGGTGCGCTCATGGAGAGGTAGTGGTAGGATGTCGAGCGCGGTGAGGGAATCAAAACCATAGATGATCATGAAGGGACTCATCTTGGTTGTCAAGTGCTTGGCACGGTTGTAGGCGAACTTGGCGTGCGGAATGCATTCCTCCCAATCCTTCAAGTTCTTCTTGATCAACACACGTAGAAGAGTTCCGAGGCTTCGGTGGACAACTTCCGTTTGGCCATCAGTTTGAGGATGCGATGCGGATGAAAAGAGGAGCTTGACGCCGAGCTTGGCCATGAGTGTCTTCCATAAGTAGCTCATGAATTTTATGTCGTGGTCAGAGACGATTGTTCTTGGCACACCGTGAAGACGGACGATTTCCCTGAAAAACAGATTTGCAACATGTGAAGCATCGTCGGTCTTATGGCACGATATGAAGTGTGCCATTTTGGAAAAGCAATCCACGACAACAAATATAGAGTCATGACCATGCTTTTATATCTAGGCAATCCTAATATGAAATCCAAGCTAATGTCGGACCAAGGTGTATGAGGAATAGGCAATGGCATATAAAGACCATAAGGGTTAGCTTGCGACTTAGCTTGAACACATGTTGTGCATCGTTGAACATAGCGCTCCACATCACGCTTCATCTTGGGCCAAAAGTAGTGAGTGGAGAGCATGTCCAATGTTTTGTCACAACCAAAGTGACCCATAAGGCCTCCACCATGAGATTCTTGGAGAAGCAAAAGTTGGAGCGACGACTTCGGAATGCAAAGCTTGTTTTGTTTAAATAGAAAGCCCATATGCAAATAGAAATCATCAACTGCTTTTTGAATGGAGCACTTTGCAAAAATCGGTTCAAAGAACGGGTCGAAAGCATACAAAGTTTTTATTTCCTCAAGACCCAACACATTGATTTCAAGTCTCGTGAGAAGGCTAGTGTGCTTGCGCGACAAAGCGTCCGCAACTACATTATCTTTGCCCTTCTTATAGTTGACAATGTACGGAAAGACTCCATGAACTCAATCGACTTAGCGTGTCTCTTACTCAAGTTAGCTTGGCCTTTGAGATATTTCAACGACTCATGGTCGGAATGTATGATAAATTCTTTGGGCCATAGGTAGTGCTGCCAAACTTGAAGGACACGAACTAAGGCAAAAAGCTCTTTGTCATAAAGATAATTAACGCGAGCACCATCAAGTTTCTCACTATGGTAGGCTATAGGATGTCTGTTTTGCATAAGGACTCCTCCAATGCCAATACCACTAGCATCACACTCTATCTCAAAAGTTTTTGTGAAATCCGGTAACGCAAGGAGAGGTGCTTCGGTGAGCCTATTTTTTAGTTCATCAAAAGCTTTTTGTTGTGCTTTGCCCCATACGAAGGTGACATTATTTTTCATCAACTCGTTGAGAGGACAAGCAATGGTCGAAAAGTCTTTCACAAAGCAACGATAGAAACCGGCCAACCCATGAAAACTTCGGAGTTCACTCACATTTGTTGGGATGGGCCAATCTCGTATGTCCTTTACCTTAGACACATCAACTTCAATGCCCTTCGAAGAAATGAAAAATCCAAGAAAAATCAACATGTCTTTAGCAAAAGTGCACTTGGGAATATTAGCATAAAGCTTTTAATGTCGAAGGATTTGCAAAACTTCCTTGACATGTGTAATATGGTCCTCAAGTGACTTGCTATAAACAAGTATATCATCGAAATAGACAACGACACTTTTTCCAATGAGAGAACGCAAAATATGATTCATGAGGAGCATGAAGGTGGATGGGGCATTCGATAAACCAAAGGGCATAACCAACCATTCATAGAGACCAAGTTTGGTCTTGAAGGCGGTTTCCACTCATCACCTTCAGCCATGCGTATTTGATGGTAACCACTATGAAGATTAATTTTCGAAAAAATAGTGGCTCCACACAACTCATCAAGCATGTCATCGAGACATGGTATGGGATGTCGATAATTCATGGTGATAGCATTGATTGGACATCAGTCCATGCATAACCTTAACGTATCATCTGTCTTTGGAACAAGAATCACGGGTATGGCACTTGGACTAGTGCTAACTTGGATCAAACCTTTGGAGACGAGTTGGTTGATTTGACGTTCGATCTCCTTCGTCTCCTCCGGGTTCGTGCGGTAAGCGGCGCGGTTGGGAAGTGGTGCACCGGGGCTCCATGCGCTCATCAATGTTGGCGCGGATCAAGTTGAGTTCCATTTCCTTGAAGTACTCTTCCACGGTCTTTGTACCTTGATGAAGCGATTGAAGGTTGTTGAAGAGGTCACGCGTGTAGTGCACGGGGACGAACCGGGATCTCATGTGAGCCTCCATGTCATGCCAAGTTGTGATTGGCAGTTCTTGTCTTGCGTCACGAGCAACTTGAACTTGTTCCCACCAAAGGTTGGTGTAATCATCAAAGTCAAGCGAAGCCATGGTGACCATCTTCTCGTTGCTATAGTTGTGCATGCGGAAGATCTTGTTGACTTTGAGTGCCCATGAAAGGTATTCTTCGGGGTCATTGGATCCGGTAAACATGGGAATTATGAACATGAGCTCACCGAAAGTTTCTTCATCATTGCGGTCATTGCGACGAGCTTGGTGACCTTGTTGATGATCTTGTGGTTGATGCGGTGGAACTTGGTTCTCGCGACCTTGTTGCGGAGCTTGCTCTTGATATTGTTGTTGAGGCGCTTGCTCTTGCTCTTGGTGTGGTTGTTGATGATGTTGAGGCACTTGGGCCCCATGAGATTGTTGAGGATGTGGAGCCTCATGACATGGTTGATGACAAAGAGGAGGCTCGTTCCTCGGTTGGTGATGTAGATTAGGCACATGGGCCTCACGACGAAGATCATGGTCGTGAGCCTCTTGATGTGGTGGGCATCGCTCAACATGTACCACTTGAAGCTCCATGTTTTGGTGTGGTGGAGGAGGCGCCTCGTGATGACCATGGTGTCGGTGCGGGCGTTCATGACGATGATGACAAGGAGGAGGATCTTGGAGAGCTTCACGTCGATGAGCTTGACTTGCCACATTGGAGTCATCACTTGTTGTGTCAAGTACGTGTCACGGACGATGGTGGTAGACTTGCGATTGCACTTGCATTTATTCTTGTGGTTTCTATTGTTGGATCACTAATGCCCTTGCGTGATGACATTGTGCTTCTTGCCCTGCTTGTGGCCTTGAAGAGAAATCACCATCATAGCGTGACGTTGCGGCGTGCCGTGGGGAAGGTACATAGTTCGAAGAACTTACATCTTCAACCACGGGGGCGTCATTGCGTCTTGGAGCACTTGGATGAAGGTCTTGTTGAGGAGGAACATGACGACGCGAAGAGATTGAAGAGCTTGAAGCACGTGAACACGGTCTTGCCATTCCGTCGATAAGGCGTCGAAGATTGTCATTTGTTTCGGCGATAGAGCATTGAAGCACTTCATTTTGGTGGCCGAAGTTGTGATGCATTGCATGCATTTGTCGTTCGAGGCCATCGAAGCGGTTGTCAATGTTCTTGAACTCGGCTTGCATCTCGCCAAATTGTTCATCTTGTCGCGTCTCAAGGGCTTGGCAATGTTCACGGAACTCTTGTCGAATGATTAAGTGACTTGCGTGCGTCATGTACGGTCCTTGATCTTCTTCTTGGCGAGGTGGTTGGCTTGACTCACCGTGCCTATCCATCATGCAAAACACACAAGTATTGTATATGTAAGTGTAGTATGGTGGTGTTAGCCTTGTATCTCACCTTGGGGATTGCACCAAACTAAAAACCACAAGTGAGAGCTATACACATGCAAAGTGGAATTGCAAAGAAAACTCACACTAAAGAAAGAACTAACTCTCAAAAGCTTGTTGGTGGTAGGTTAGGATTGTGGAATGCCAAAGAACCAACCAAAAGAAAAGGGATAGTCAAAAGTGGGTAAAATCCAACAAAACTCAAGTCAAAGGCAAAGGTCAACCTCTCAAACGGGTGATGGGAACCTACGACTATATACACACATGTGGAGATTGTTGGGATTGACATGACTATGAAAATGAGCAAACAAAATGTCCGAACAAAGACTAAGCTTGTTGTCGTGCCAATGCAAAGAGAGACCATGGCTCGTTTGCAAAGAAGAAAAATGAGCAATGAATTTGTGCACTTGTCTTGGGAGCTCTTCTTTCTCTCTTGCTCACAAGCTTTGAGACTCTCTTTTGCTATGGAAGACTATTTTTCTTTTTCTTTTGCTTTGTATCTTTTTTTTGCTCTCCCTTGATGCTACCAAGTCACTCTTGCTATTGCTTTTACACTCTCACTATCCAAAGATAAGTGCACAATGCTGAAGCAAACACAAGATGAGCCACTCTCGTGGGATAGGTACACACAAAAGAACATAAGGGTTAACAAGGTGACGGAAGTTATACCTTCATTGATGAAGATGAACTTGGCGTTGGTGGTGCGGGATGATGTTAGTGGGCTGTGGTGTCGATGAGCGCGGGAGTTGTTGATGCGGAAGCTTGCTGTTAATGGACGACACACACACGGACAGAAACAAACAAGAGGAAATTAGCCAATGCAAGATTAGAGGCAAAACTGTCAAAATCAGGCAACTGGGCTGGAGACTCTGGGGTTTCAGGCCAGAAACTCCGGTCCAGGCTGGAGACTCCGGTGTGGATAGGCCGGAGACTCCGGTGTGTAGGCCGAAGACTCCGGTCTGGAGTCAGATCACGAACTGCTCGTGTTCTTGAGCAGAAATCCACGCCTTGGGTCCTCAAATCCGCAAAAAATTGGCCAAATTGGGCTAGGAAAACGCAGGATAAAGCTGGACTAACTCCTAAAACAAGGTTTGGTCGTATCAAAACCACAAATAACACTCCAAATCAAGAGATCGATCCAAAGGCAAATTTGGGCTGTTTTTTGGGGATTTTCGAATTGTTGGTGGATAGAAGAAAAATTTGTGGGGGAATTCGTGAGCAATTAAGCTCTTGATACCAATATGTTGAGGGAAAACCTCTAGGGTGGCCCGATCTTTCACGAATCGCACTCAAATCAAAGATGGAGTGCACGGGGAATGAGGGGAGGATGAACACAACAAACTCACGCACGAAGAACGCGATGAACATACACATGAAAAACCACGATACACACCAATAGCTCACACCGGCGGTGACCGGTCCAGCGCAATCCCTAGGATCAGCGACGGGCGGAGGACTCTCTCTCTCTCAAACCGGCACGGCGAGAAGGGAGACACAATGAGATCTTAACGTCTGGGCAAAGGGACTCCGATGCCTAGGCCTTGTACCACGCGGAGGCACGATGCAAACTCCAATGAGGTTTGGGATATTTCCTCCTCTTTTGTCAAAGGACCATGAGGCAAGAACTAGATAGATCCCCAAGGGGTTTCCTCTAATTCCAAATATCATGCCTAGGGTTACATGAGGGGGTGGGGGCACTATATATAGGCCACCCACTAGTTCAAGGGTACTTTAGGAATAAAAGGTAAGTTCTGGACGGACTAGAGGGTACATGGACCGAAGGCCCAAAGGCCTTTTACATGCCTGGCGTCGATCGGACCGGAGACTTCGGTGTGTAGGCCGGAGACTCCGTTCTGGGCTGGAGATTCTGGTGGAGTCTCCGGACCAACCTCCGGAGGGGCATACAGATTGTCCCGGAGCCTGTTTCAGGGGGTCAGACCGGAGGTGGGCCGAAGTTTCTGGGGTCTTTAGGCCGGAGACTTTGGCAGACTGGAGACTCTGGTCTGAGCAGCTCCAGTGACTTCTGCTTCATGCTCTACTCCTTGGTCTCCATCCTTGGGTGCTTGGTGCTGTGTTGGAGCTTCGTACCTGATGATGCATAGAGTAGTTGCATGAAGTAGCACACCATCCAAGGAGGTATCAAATTGGCACGAGGAGAGGAGCGAGTTCACCTTAGCTTGTAGGAGTTTGGCTCGGGCACAAGTCATGGGTCCACTTGGGGGACTTGTTGGTGTAGATGTAGGAGCATCTGTAGGACGGGCTGCATCACTTTCATTACTATTCTGTACTCGAGGGCTGCGCCTCCTTGATGACCCCGTCACATACACAATCTCACAACAAAACAATCCGAGTAGCTGACTGTGCTATCAATCGAACCCATGATAACCCCAATCTAGTTGCAACCCAAGTGACAGGATGACAAGGTGCTGAGATATGCAAGCGTCAAGCTAACGATTTTGTGATTTGTATTAGTTTTCCCCTAGAACTGGGAGTAGAATTATAGAATTTCTATTTCAAATAACATGAACGATGCAATGAGCAAAGGCCGAGTGCCGTGACAAGGTGGTCGCGATCAATGCCAATATTGAAAACCAACTGGAGGGTGCACACTCCCTCACCTAGGCTAATGAGCGCCTACATAAGCGTTTATCTCTACGGAAGAAGATCTCGCTAGATTTTGCACTTGACATCAACATGCTAGAAGTACAGTGCGTCGAGCTGCAGAAGCTGATCACTGATAGCATGACCAAGCAAGAACTAGCCATCAAGATAATTAGGGAGCTCATGGAGGCCAAGAATAATCTCCAGATAAGATGCACCTCAAACAGGAGGAAACCGCCAAGGCACTCAGAGAACACATCGAGGAAACAAAGGCTGCCATTGAAGCCTACCATGATAGGAACCATTGCCTAGATGCGGTGACATGGATGAAAGAGGACATGAGCCGAGGGATCACCGTACTCGAGGGTGTTCAGAAAGAGAACGAGGAGCTAAGGGCCAAGCTGGAAACCTATCGGGGGAATATCAGTTCATGCTCCACATTTTTTGTAATATATATATCATGCATTTAAGGAATCTTAGAGCAACTCTGTAACACCCTCGAATTGGCCCTATGCAAGTTTTAGCGCTTCCCGCCAAACCCGCATAGAAACGATTCAAGGACGCCCACCAGGCACTTTCGTGCGGGTGGAAAACGAAGTAATATCATTACCCATTAGTCCATGATGGAACCCATAGAACAGATATATACAACAACGACTCCATGAGTCAAGAATACAGATATACAGTACAACGATCCAAATCACCTCGAAAACGATACAACATCCGAGTATGGATAAGATGCAAATGGGGCTAAGAGCCCTGAAGAATAACCAATGGCGTCCATAACCCTGCCCATGCCAAGCCGGAAGGGTAACCCTGCTAACGACGTCGATCTCAAACCTGCTAAAACAAAAGGGGTGCCGACAAAGGGCAAAGGAAAAAGAGGAGCGTCAGTACTTAGGCCAGTACACGGTGAGGCTAGAATTCGGTGGCTCTCGCCTACATAGGTATGGTGGACTGAAGCGGCAGCGCATCATGCACTAAACAACCTATAGAGACTCGATACATCTGTCGGCTATTAGAGAGGGGTAAGAGAGACCTATTCGGGACCAACCTGATACTAACACCAATCATACCCATCCTGGCATTCCCCCTCGAGACCAAACAAGGAAGTCAAACCTAGGAACTCATACAGTTGGCAGTTTTATTCATTTCATTATAGTTGAAGCACTTACTAGTCAGATGTAGGTAGTGATGGGTTCGTAGCATGGAAAACAAAAAATTTCTACCGCAAGAACGAACAAAACCCAGATCTAATCTAGATAAAAGCCAAGATCTAATCTATTAGACATGTGCAACGAGATAGATAGGAACTAACCCTCGTAGATCCGAAAGCGTTAACGAGATTAGATCTCGTGGTTGATGTAGTAGATCACTTTCCGATCTCAAGATCATGTGGACGATCCTTCCGGCGTCGGGTTTCGGCAGCGCTTCCGCAGTCGGTCAAGTGGACGATCCTTTCGGCGCCGTGTTCGGGCAGCGCTTCCGTAGTCGGTCACACGTGCGGAGTCGAAGCAGACCTTCCTCTCCTCGTTCCAGCGAGCAGCGGAGGTAGTAGATCTTCTCCACGGAATCCCAGCAGCACGACGGCGTGGTGGTGGTGGTGAAGTAGAGAATTCTGCAGGGCTTCGCCTATGCCTGTGCCGAAGAAAGGAGGAAGAGAGAGGCGGCAGAGATTGGGAGTTATAGAGGAGGGCCAGGAGGTGGCGCCCCTGCCCCTCTATTTAAAGGGGGGAGGGCGCCTTGGGGAGGGGGAGTCCTAGTAGCACTCCCCACCTCCTAGGCCGGCGGATTGGGGAGGGGGGAGGAGTCCTCCTCCCCCAGGACTCCTAGTCTTGACCCACCAAGACTCCTTGATCCCTTTCTTGGTTTTCAAGCAAACTCCAAGAAACCTTCCAGAACCTTCCGGAACATTCTGAAACCTTCTAGAATCCTCATACAAACACTCCGGAACATTTCCTAACTCAGAAAATGATCCCCTATATATGAATCTTATTCTCCGGACAATTCCGGATCTCCTCGTGATGTCCCGGATCCATTCCGAGACTCCGAACAACATTCGGTCTCCAACACACATTCCATATCTACTTAAAACAACTTCGAACCTTAAGTGTGTCACCCTATGGTTCGTGAATATGTAGACATGACAGAGACACATCTCCTATCAATAACCATCAGCGGGACCTGGAGATCCATACTGGCTCCCACATACTCAACGATGACTTCGTGATCGATTGAACCATTTACATACGAAACCAATTCCCTTTGTTACGCGATACTATACTTATCCGAGGTTTGATCGTCAGCATCTCCATACCTAGTTCTACCTCGTTACTGATAAGTACTCTTTACTCGTTCCGTGATATGTCATCCCTTGTGACCCAGTCACATGCTTGCAAGATAACTAGATGACATTCCACCGAGAGGGCCCAGAGCATATCTATCCGTCATATGGATGGACGAATCCCAATCTTGGTCCATGCGCTTCAACACATACTTTCAGAATACCCAATGACACCTTTATGACCACCCAGTTATGAAGCGGTGTTTGATGTCATCAAAGTACCCATCCGGTGATGGTGATTAACACAACCTCATGTCGAAGGATTAGGTTACTATGCATTTAAAAGCTTACAGCAATACGAACTTAATGACTTGATCTTATGCTACGCTTACTATGGGTGTGTGTCCATCACATCATTCTCCTAATGATATAACCTTGTTATTAATCACATCCTTATGTCCATGATCAGGAAACCGTGATCATCAATCAATCAACAAGCTAGTTCAACAAGAGGCTTACTAGGGACTCTTACATGTTTACAAAACACACATGTATTAGTGTTTCCTAATAATACAATTATAGCATGGGATGTAAACATTCATCATAAACACAAAGATATAATAATAATCACTTTTATTATTGGCTCTTGGGCATATCTCCAACAGTCTCCCACTTGCACTAGAGTCAATAATCTAGAGTACATGGTAATATACCTAACACCCATGGCGTTCTGGTGTTGGTCATGCTTTGCCCTAGGGAGAGGTTTAGTCAATGGATCTGCCACATTCAGATCAGTGTGTACTTTGCAAATCTTTATGTCACCATCTCGGACATACTCGCGAATAGCGTGGAAACGTAGCTTGATGTGCTTCAGCTTGCTATGTGACCTTGGCTCCTGTGCATTAGCTATGGCACCTGGGTTGTCACAGTAGATGGCCATCGGGTCCAACGCACTGGGAACCACGCCAAGTTTAGTAATGAATTCCTTCATCCAAACGGCTTCTTGTGCAGCCTCCGAAGAAGCTATGTATTCTGATTCAGTTGAAGATTTCACCACAACGCTTTGCTTCGCACTCCTGCAGCTCACCGCAACACCATTCAAAATAAATACGTATCCCGACTGTGACTTTGAGTCATCCGGATCAGTGTTCCAACTAGCATCGGTGTAACCGTTTACAACAAGCTGTTCATCACCTCCATAAGAAAGAACCATATCCTTAGTCCTATTTAGGTACTTTAGGATATTCTTGACCGCTGTCCAGTGCTCCATTCCAGGATCACTTTGATATCTGCTAGTCAAACTAACAACATGTGCTATATCCGGTCTTGTACACAGCATGGCATACATGATAGAACCTATAGCCGAGGCATAGGGAATATTATTCATTTTCTCTCTATCTTCTACCGTAGCTGGACTTTGAGTTTTACTCAAGGTCTTACCTGACAACATGGGCACGAACCCTTTCTTGCTATCTTCCATTCTAAACTTCTTTAGAACTTTGTCCAAGTATGTACTTTGTGAAAGCGCTATTAGGCGTCTTGATCTATCTCTATAAATCTTGATGCCTAGAATGTATGCCGCTTCGCCAAGATCCTTCATTGAAAAACTATTATTCAAATAGGTTTTGACGCTATTAAGAAGTTCTATATCATTCCCAATCAACAATATGTCATCTACATATAGTACTAGGAATGCTACAGAGCTCCCACTCACTTTCTTGTAAATACAAGCTTCTCCATAAGTTTGTATAAATCCAAAGTTTTTGATTACTTTATCAAAACGTTGATTCCAACTTCGGGATGCTTGCTTCAGTCCATAAATGGAGCGCTGAAGTTTGCATACCTTGTCAGCATCTTTAGGATCGACAAAACCCTTGGGTTGTACCATATACAACTCTTCCTCAATGTCACCATTAAGGAACGCTGTTTTGACATCCATCTGCCAAATCTCATAATCGAAATATGCAGCAATTGCTAACAAAATCCTCACAGACTTTAGCTTCGCTACTGGTGAGAAAGTCTCATCATAGTCAACTCCTTGAATTTGTCGGAACCCTTTCGCGACAAGTCGAGCTTTATAGACGGTAACATTACCATCAGCATCTGTTTTTCTCTTGAAAATCCATTTGTTCTCGACAGCCTTACGGCCATCCGGTAAGTCCACCAAAGTCCACACTTGGTTTTCATACATGGATCCCATTTCGGATTTCATGGCTTCTAGCCATTTGTCGGAATCTGGGCTCACCATAGCTTCTTCATACGTCGCAGGGTTATCAGCGTTGTCCACCAACATGACGTTCAAGGCAGAGTCATACCAATCAGGAGTGGTACGAACCCTCGTTGACCTGCGAGGTTTAGTAGTAACTTCGTTTGAAGTTTCATGATCATTATCATTAGCTTCCTCTTCAATTGGTGCAGGCGGCACAAAAACATCTTCCGGTGCTGCGCTACTCTCAAATCCGAGAGAAGGTTCAATAACCTCATCGAGTTCTACTTTCCTTCCAGTCACCTCCTTCGAGAGAAACTCCTTCTCAAGAAAGGATCCATTCTTTGCAACGAAAACTTTGCCTTCGGATCTATGATAGAAGGTATACCCAATTGTTTCTTTAGGGTATCCTATGAAGACGCATTTCTCCGCTTTGGGTTCTAGCTTATCAGGTTGTAACTTCTTTACATATGCCTCGCAACCCCAAACTTTAAGGAACAACAACTTAGGTTTCTTACCAAACCACAATTCGTACGGTGTCGTTTCAACGGATTTAGATGGTGCCCTATTTAAAGTGAATGCGGCTGTCTCTAATGCATAGCCCCAAAATGATAACGGTATAATCTGTAAGAGACATCATAGACCGAATCATATCTAAGAGAGTTCGATTACGACGTTCGGACACAGCATTACGCTGTGGTGTTCCCGGCGGTGTCAACTATGAAAGTATTCCACATTTCTTTAAATGCATGCCAAACTCATAACTCAGATATTCACCTCCGCGGTCAGAACGCAGAAATTTAATCTTCTTGTTACGATGATTTTCCACTTCACTTTGAAATTCCTTAAACTTCTCGAAAGTTTCGGACTTATGTTTCATAAAGTAGACATACCCATATCTACTCAAGTCATCCGTGAAAGTGAGAACATAACGATATCCACCACGCGATGCTACACTCATTGGTCCGCACACATCGGTATGTATTATTTCCAACAAGTCTGTAGCTCGCTCCATTGTACCAGAGAATGGAGTCTTAGTCATTTTTCCCATTAGACATGCTTCGCATCTTTCAAGTGATTCAAAATCAAGTGATTCAAGAAGTCCATCAGAATGGAGTTTCTTCATACGCTTCACTCCAATGTGACCAAGACGACAGTGCCACATGTATGTAGAATTATCATTTAATTTTATTCGTTTAGCATCTATGTTGTGAACATGTGTATCACTACTATCGAGATTCAGTAAGAATAAACCATTCATCTCAGGTGCATTACCATAAAAGATATTACTCATATAAATCGAACAACCTTTATTCTCGGACTTAAAAGAGTAACCGTGTCACAATAAACAGGATCCAGATATAATGTTCATGCTTAACGCAGGCACCAAATAACAATTATTCAAATTTAAAACTAATCCCGAAGGTAGATGTAGAGGGAGCGTGCCGATGGCGATCACATCAACCTTGGAGCCATTTCCAACGCGCATCGTCACCTCGTCTCTTGCCAGTCTTCGTTTATTCCGCAGCTCCTGTTTCAAATTACAAATATGAGCAACCGAACCAGTATCAAATACCCAGGCACTACTACGATTACTAGTAAGATACACATCTATAACACATATATCAAATATACCTTTCTTATTGATGTTGCCATTCTTGAGATCCGCCAGGTACTTGGGGCAGTTACGCTTCCAGTGACCAGCACCCTTGCAGTAGAAGCACTCAGTTTCAGGCTTAGGACCAGCCTTGGGCTTCTTAGCAGAAGCGGCAGCTTTCTTGTCGTTCTTCTTGAAGTTGCCCTTGTTCTTAGGCTTGCCCTGTCTCTTGAAATTGGTGGTCTTATTGACCATCAACACTTGGTGCTCCTTCTTGATCTCCACTTCAGCAGTTTTCAGCATGGACGACAGTTCAGACAACGTCTTGTTCATGCAGTGCATGTTGTAGTTCATCACAAAGTTCTTGTAACTTGGTGGCAGTAATTGAAGGAGACGGTGAATCCCCAATTCATTAGGAATCGATATTCCCAACTCTTGGAGCTTCTTTGCGTACCCAGACATGGTGAGCACGTGCTCGCTAATGGAGCTTCCCTCTTCCATCTTACAGTTAAAGAACTTTTTGGAGGCCTCATAGCTCTCCATGGCCGCGCGAGTCTCAAAAATTAGCCTGAGCTCCTTAATGATCTCGAACGGGTCGTGGTGCTCAAAACGCTTCTGGGGCTCCGCTTCTAAACCCTACAGGATGGCACACTGAACTGTGGAGTAATGATTTTTCCGAGTGGCGAAAACATTCTTTTCGTCATCGGTGGCATTATCTGCAGGTGGGTCACCTAGCGGTGCTTCGAGCACATAGGTCAACTGACCAGCCCTCAGGACGATCTTCAGTCCACGGAACCAGTCCGTGAAATTGCTTCCGTTGTTCTTAAGCTTTTCTTTCTCTAGGAACGCATTGAAATTGATGGAGGGGGTCGCCATAATCTACAACAATTTGCAAGTAGTTTAGACTAAGTTTATGACAAATTGAGTTCAAATTTAATTCTTAAACTAACTAGGTGAACTCCCACTCAAAACAACATCCCTCACATTGTCTTAGTGATTACACGAACCAAGTCCACTACACCAAGTCCGATCTTCACGAGAGAAGATGTAGTTTCATCGGCGAACAATCTTCATGTTCATCATATCATTTATATGACTCATGCTCTACCTTTCGGTATTCCGTGTTCCGAGACCATGTCTATACATGCTAGGCTTGTCAAGATAACCTTAGTTTCCGCATGTGCAACTCTGGCTTGCACCCGTTGTATGCACACGTAGAATCTATCACATCCGATCATCACGAGATGCTTCGAAACGACGAGTCTTAGCAACGGTGCCAACTAAGGGTGAACACTTTATTACTTGATATTTAGTGAGAGGGATCATCTTATAATGCTACCGTCGCGATTTAAGCAATACAAGATGCATAAAGGATTAACATCACAGGAAATTCATAATTAGTGTGTTATGATATGGCCTTTTCTTCTTGCGCCTTTTGATCTCCATCTCCAAAGCACGAACATGATCTCCATCATCACCAGCATTGCATCAAGGTCAGTGGCGCCGCTTCATGGTTGTCCATCATCACCAGCAACTATTACAACTACTTGGAATAAAGCTATTACAAGATGAATAGAGACGCAGGTCTTAACAGAATTAAAGACAACCATTAGGCTCCTGCCGGTTGCCATATTACAACAAGGATCATTGCATACATCAAATACAATCATAATCACATGATGGCCATATCACATCACAAAACCCCTGCAAAAACAAGTTAGATGCCTCTAATTTTCTTTGCATGTTTTACGTGGTTTGTGGCTTTCGCATAAGACCGATCTTACCTACGAACAAGGACCAAAACGTTGATACAAGTGTTGTCAGATGCTCATTGTAAATTGAATCTTAACTATGGTGGGAGAGACAGACACCCGCAAAGCCACTTGTGCAAAGCAAGTTGCACGTCAAGTGTGGAGCAAGTCTCATGTGCGATGACATGTAATGTTAGCCCGAGCCGCTTCATCCCACCATGCCGCAAGATACAAAGTACACGCTAAGACACCGACAACAAAAGCATCAACACCCACAAAACATTGTGGTCTACTCGTGCAACAGATCTACGCATAGATACGGCTCTGATACCACTGATGGGTTCGTAGCATGGAAAACAAAAAATTTCTACCGCAAGAACGAACAAAACCCAGATCTAATCTAGATAAAAGCCAAGATCTAATCTATTAGACATGTGCAACGAGATAGATAGGAACTAACCTTCGTAGATCCGAAAGAGTTAACGAGATTAGATCTCGTGGTTGATGTAGTCGATCACTTGCCGATCTCAAGATCGTGTGGACGATCCTTCCGGCGTCGCGTTCCGGCAGCGCTTCCGCAGTCGGTCAAGTGGACGATCCTTCCAGCGCCGCGTTCGGGCAGCGCTTCCGCAGTCGGTCACATGTGCGGAGTCGAAGCAGACCTTCCTCTCCTCGTTCCAGCGAGCAGCGGAGGTAGTAGATCTTCTCCACGGAATCCCAGCAGCACGACGGCGTGGTGGTGGTGGTGAAGTAGAGAATTCTGCAGGGCTTCGCCTATGCCTGTGCAGAAGAAAGGAGGAGGAGAGAGGCGGCAGAGATTGGGAGTTATAGAGGAGGGCCAGGAGGTGGCGCCCCTGCCCCTCTATTTAAAGGGGGGAGGGCGCCTTGGGGAGGGGGAGTCCTAGTAGGACTCCCCACCTCCTAGGCCGGCGGATTGGGGAGGGGGGAGGAGTCCTCCTCCCCCACGACTCCTAGTCTTGACCCACCAGGACTCCTTGATCCCTTTCTTGGTTTTCAAGCAAACTCCAAGAAACCTTCCAGAACCTTCCGGAACATTCCGAAACCTTCTAGGATCCTCATACAAACACTCCGGAACATTTCCTAACTCAGAAAATGATCCCCTATATATGAATCTTATTCTCCGGACAATTCCGGATCTCCTCGTGATGTCCCGGATCCATTCCGAGACTCCGAACAACATTCGGTCTCCAACACACATTCCATATCTACTTAAAACAACTTCGAACCTTAAGTGTGTCACCCTACGGTTCGTGAATATGTAGACATGACAGAGACACATCTCCTATCAATAACCATCAGCGGGACCTGGAGATCCATAATGGCTCCCACATACTCAACGATGACTTCGTGATCGATTGAACCATTTACATACGAAACCAATTCCCTTTGTCACGCGATACTATACTTATCCGAGGTTTGATCGTCAGCATCTCCATACCTAGTTCTACCTCGTTACTGATAAGTACTCTTTACTCGTTCCGTGATATGTCATCCCTTGTGACCCAGTCACATGCTTGCAAGATAACTAGATGACATTCCACCGAGAGGGCCAAGAGCATATCTATCCGTCATATGGATGGACAAATCCCAATCTTGGTCCATGCGCTTCAACACATACTTTCAGAATACCCAATGACACCTTTATGACCACCCAGTTACGAAGCGGTGTTTGATGTCATCAAAGTACCCATCCGGTGATGGTGATTAACACAACCTCATGGTCGAAGGATTAGGTTACTATGCATTTAAAAGCTTACAGCAATACGAACTTAATGACTTGATCTTATGCTACGCTTACTATGGGTGTGTGTCCATCACATCATTCTCCTAATGATATAACCTTGTTATTAATCACATCCTTATGTCCATGATCAGGAAACCATGATCATCAATCAATCAACAAGCTAGTTCAACAAGAGGCTTACTAGGGACTCTTACATGTTTACAAAACACACATGTATTAGTGTTTCCTAATAATAAAATTATAGCATGGGATGTAAACATTCATCATAAACACAAAGATATAATAATAATCACTTTTATTATTGCCTCTTGGGCATATCTCCAACAGGTAGCATGACTCATCCTGATATCATAAGTAGTGGTTAGTTTTAGTTAACCATTCAGTTGTAGTTGAAGTACTTACTAGTTAGATACAATTAGCATGGGACATCCCAAAACCCAGCAGTTGTTGGCATTTTTATTTCATTCCATTGGAGTTGCGATACTTATTAGGCAGGTATAACATGACACCCCAGTTACACCAGTTGTTGGCACTTTTATTATCCTTTCCATTGTAGTGAAGCTGATTACTAGTCACATATTAAGTCAAATTTATAGCACTACTTTAGTTATGCTTGTCTATGTTCGAGATACTGTGCTCCAAGTCGTCCATAACTGCGGACATGGCTTTCAGAAAGATTTACCCTGCAGGGGTGCACAAATAGCAACACACACACGATCAACCTCGAAAAAACCAAATCAAAACCCAACAAGGCTTTCACGACAAAGCAATCACAGGATTCATAAAATATTTCAGGGGGCCACCCCACTAAGCTACCCGCAACGAAGTTGGTGGCTCCGAGACGGACCCAGGGTTCGTGTAGACGGTGGTAAACGACTGGGAACCCGAAAGTGTGACTGGGCTTGTCGATACAAAGAAACGTGTCACGATCCAAAACAGTACAGGTGCTCCACGCACAATTGTAAATAAAGCAGTAAAGCATGGCATAGGTATAGGATAGTAATAAAGCCCCAAACTAGTTTGTGGCCCCAAGAAATAAGAAATGAATCAAGCTCTGGCTAAGGGGGATCCATAGGGTCTCCCAGATGTGGATAGTGCGAATAATCAAGGAACATGTATCAAGTACTCGGGGCCTACGGGACACAAGTGGACATGAAAAACCAAATAGCATATATTGCCCACCGGTGCCCCTTTCATTAGTTATCCCAGCAATTTAATTGTTGTATGTAAAGTCATGATCCTCTCCACCGTAAAGCATACGACAACATTCCAACAACTATGTGGTACTTCACGACACGGGATCGCACCTGAGCAAGCGACTACGACTCGCAAGACCATCTATCTACCAAACAACAGGTAATAGGAGGTGTCCAAGGAAATATAAAAGGCTGCACAAAATATATCTGGTATGGAACACTAAAGCATCGCGACACGGATAGCAATAGATCAACATGAGGAAATAAAGACTATAAATGCAAAATAGGTATAAAGGAGGAGAATGCTCGCTTGGGAAACATAGCGGAAGATACATATCCGAAGGATTTGTCGATACTCGCATCCACTCAACGTCCTAAACCGCGAAGAACAAAACACTAAAAGAAACACCAGATGCACTATTTAATACTACGGCAAAAGATCGGGCATGATGCATGTATGATGTATGGCATGGCAAGGATGCGATGTATCTAGGCAATATTAAGCGGAACCGGGCCCCGACAATTAATTATATGGTTCAAGTTGTTTAGCTACCCCGCAATTTAAATGTTGAATTAACAAAGCAAAACATGGCATCGATTCGCTACATAAATTTAAATGGAGCCATTATAAGACTAGAAAAGCCCGCATATGCGCTCCATAGTTAATTATGAGGTGAATCGACTAAATACCTCCGAACAAATGAATATGTATGCGAGCATGAGGAATTTAATATGCAACAAGTGGATATCATGTATTGTAGAATATAGGGGTCTCAGAAAAGGGGATCAGACATCTCGGATCGAAGATCTTGGGGGTCCGGCCTTCGGACTCCAGGAGCGGGGCTTCGGATCCGTGAAGCAGACCTTGATGTGCCTAGGGTTCGGTCTTCAGGGTCCAGGATGGAGAACTTGGTGTTCTCTAGCTTCAATAATCGAAGGCGTACTTGGTTCCGGCATCGGTGGTTGTCGGAAGATCTTGTCGACAACAATGATCGTCGTGTCTGACTTCTAGCATCGGCCTGACTCACGCATCAGATCCCAGTAGCCTTTGGCTCACCACCTCCATCTTCAAAACTGTCACAACATCAACACATCTCCACACCACACATCCACCATCCTCACACCATCACCTACACTTCATATCACCAGAACTCCATGGGATAGCATGCAAAAAGCGGCAGGGGCTCTTGGGGTGGACGAAGAGCTTGGCAGGAGGAGACCAGGACACCAGGGAAGGATCCAGGAGCAGCTGCAGCATCTGCACTCGATGGGAAGGACAGGGCGCTCCAGGGGCGAGGCCAAGAAGAGAGTGCCCGCGACGGCATGACATGGAGGAAGGACAAACATAGGTACTGATAAGGGAGGAGGGCAGCACTGAGGCGGGGCGCCAGATGAGGCAGGCGGCAGCGACTCTGCGTGTGGCGGTGGGGACGGGTCGGCTCGAGGAGGCGCGCGTCCGTGAGGCTCCGAGGCGGACGAGGGAAGCAGAGATGGCGGCGGTGCTCTGGGCGGGCTCATTATTGACGAAGCACCGGACGGCGATCAGGGAGCGGCACGGGGCATAGGAGGCGAGGGTGCTCGCGGCTGGTGACGGAAGAGGAGCACGGCCAGCGGTACTGGGCTCGAGCGGACGGCAGCCGTGCGAGGCGCGGCTACAGCGGGAGAGAGCGGCGGCTCTAGGCAGGGCCAACCTAGGGAGAGGCGCCCGGGGCTTCTGGAGGCAGGGAACAAGGCAAAGGTGGTGGCCCGGCTCGATGCAATAGAGGCGAGCAAAGCATCCTCCTGGTGGCGACGAGCTACCGCGAGAGCGAGGCGAGGAGATGGGGAGAGCGACGCGGGGTGGGGAATCGAGCGGGGTAGGTAGGCGTCGAACGGGGTGGGGCTAGGAGAGAGGCAGGGGTCGGGGTTGGCGTGCTAGGTTTGATCGGGAAGGTGGGGACGGCTTCCGCACGTCTGTGCGTTACATGACGAATGGAAGAGAGGCAGGGTGGGCGTGACAACAACCGTGCGGGTGAGCGCCGCGCACGGGTTCGGTAGGTGGCGCACCCGTGGGTTGGGTTGGCTCGTGCGGGCGGGCGGGAAGGCGTGCCTTGGTCGGTTGCGGCGCGGGTCTGTGTGACGCTGCGCTGGAGTGTGCGGTGTTGCGTGTAGTGCGGCTAGGGTTTGGTCCAGGTGGGGCAGGTGGCTGGGTTCGTGGTAGGCTAGGGTTTAGTTGGAGGTGGCCTACTAGGCTTTTGGGCCTGGCTGGCTGCCTCCCAAAAAATAATATAAGTTTTAATTATTTATTTATAAGACCACTGCAATTAGTTTTTAGACAAACAAAATATTCAGAAGGACAGAGGTTTATTGTTTGAAATAAAGAAGGGGTGTCTAGAAAACAAAGGTGGGCTTTAAAAAAATGGTTTTTGGCAAAAGATGCATGATGACATGACGATGCTCAAATGCAATGTGGCATGATGATATGAATATGCGGTCATGATGATGCACAAAACAGAAATAGCAAGCGATTTTCTAGTAATGGTTTTACCGGGTGCTGCAATTCGACACCACTAACAATGGATCTCGCCCTCGAGATCCGCCTCATGGTACGGGGAAGAAGGCTGATGATCGGATGCTTCTTAGTTTGTGTAGATCCTCCCGACACCACTAACAAAGATCCTTACACCATCTTGAATTCGGCGACACCACCAACAAGGGGTCGTTGTTCACGTTCGTTGAGAGAACACTCCAGAGAAACAAAGACGAAGGTAGAGGTATCAAAAGATAAGGCCACCTCTAACTTCCATGGAAGAAGTAAAGATTGCATCGATTCACCATTCAATGTACAAAAGCGAGTGATAAGAGTAGTGGTATGGTCGCGACTCCATCCTGCACTCAAAGCATTACTCTGTACACAAATAGAAGATTTATGCAACCAACTCTTGGAATTCAGACTGAAGGTCTTGATAAACGATGTTCAAGAAACAAAGGACTCATGCAGGCTCTCCATCGGATCTGGCATAGATGATATCGTCGCATCAGAAAACACCAGAAGACACAAAAGAAATCGTCTGAAAAGACACAATGATTAGGTTTTGCGACGGTTCCATTAGCATGAACAACACATGCTCAAGGTATACTCCAACTTCACCAATGCTCATCCTTCTCATAATGTTTTTCAACAATACAGATATCCGTCAAGGGGCACATACAGATAAGGAGTTCAAGGTCAAAAGGTTGGATGAAAGGTACAACAAACGAGGTGCAGATTGATGATTGTAGCACCACCGTTATAAAAGAGAGGAAGAGAAACCCTGAAGGTACGACGGAAAACCAACCACGAGAAATCCTGGACTCGAAGGAAGGATAAGAGTAGATTCAAAACATGCAAAGATAAGAGGAGAATAGCAGAGGGGTAAGAAGTAAAACAGAACTAATCAGATCTATCCAATTGATTTTGCAAAATAGTTTTGACACTCTACATCAGCTGTTAGCTAGGTTATCCTACAGGCTGGACCAGTGGGTATCGCAACTGCTGAGCTCTGATACCACTTTGAAACACCCTCGAATCGGCCCTATGCAAGTTTTAGCGCTTCCCGCCAAACCCGCATAGAAACGATTCAAGGACACCCACCAGGCACTTTCGTGCGGGTGGAAAACGAAGTAATATCATTACCCATTAGTTCACGATGGAACCCACATAACAGATATATACAACAACGACTCCATGAGTCAAGAATACAGATATATAGTACAAAGATCCAAATCACCTCGAAAACGATACAACATCCGAGTACGGATAAGATGCAAATGGGGCTAAGCGCCCTGAAGAATAACCAATGGCGTCCATAACCCTGACCAGGCCAAGCCGAAAGGGTAACCCTGCTAACGACGTCGATCTCAAACCTGCTAAAACAGAAGGGGTGCCGACAAAGGGCAAAGGAAAAAGAGGAGCGTCAATACTGAGGCCAGTACACGGCGAGGCTAGAATTCGGCGGCTCTCGCCTACAAAGGTATGGTGGACTGAAGCGGCAACGCAACATGCACTAAACAACCTATAGAGACTCGATACATCTGTCGGCTATTAGAGAGGGGTAAGAGAGACCTATTCGGGACCAACCTGATACTAACTCCTATCATACCCATCCTGGCATTTCCCCCTCGAGACCAAATGAGGAAGTCAAACCGAGGAACTCACACAGTTGGCAGTTTTATTCATTTCATTATAGTTGAAGAACTTACTAGTCAGATGTAGGTAGCATGAGTCATCCTCATAGCATAAGTAGTGGTCAGTTTTAGTTAACCATTCATTTGTAGTTGCAGTACTTACTAGTCAGATACAATTAGCATGGGACATCCTAAAACCCAGCAGTTGTTGGCACTTTTATTTCATTCCATTGGAGTTGCGATACTTACTAGGCATGTATAACATGACACCCCAGTTACACCAGTTGTTGGCACTTTTATTATCCTTTCCATTGTAGTGAAGCTGATTACTAGTCACATATTAAGTCAAATTTATAGCACTACTTTAGTTATGCTTGTCTATGATCGAGATACTGTGCTCCAAGTCGTCCATAACAGCGGACACAGCTTTCAGAAAGATTTACCCTGTAGGGGTGCACAAATAGCAACACACACACGATCAACCTCGGAAAAACCAAATCAAAACCCAACGAGGCTTTCACGACACAGCAATCACAGGATTCATAAAATATTTGAGGGGGCCACCCCACTAAGCTACCCACAACGAAGTTGGCCGGCTCCGAGACGGACCCAGGGTTTGTGTAGACGTCAGTAAATGACTAGGAACCCGGAAGTGTGACTGGGCTTGTCGATATAGCGAAAACGTGTCACGATCCAAAACAGTACAGGTGCTCCACGCACAATTGTAAATAAAGAAGTAAGCATGGCATAGGTATAGGATAGTAATAAAGCCCGAAACTAGTTTGTGGCCCCAAGAAATAAGAAATGAATCAAGCTCTGGCTAAGGGGGATCCATAGGGTCTCCCGGATGTGGATAGTGCGAATAATCAAGGAACAGGTATCAAGTACTCGGGGCCTACGGGACACAAGTGGACATGAAAAACCAAATAGCATATATTGCCCACCGATGCCTCTTTCATTAGTTATCGCAGCAATTTAATTGTTGTATGTAAAGTCATGATCCTCTCCACCGTAAAGCATACGACAACATTCCAACAACTATGTGGTACTTCATGACACGGGATCGCACCTGAGCAAGCGACTACGACTCGCAAGACCATCTATCTACCAAACAACAGGTAATAGGAGGTGTCCAAGGCAATATAAAAGGCTGCACAAAATATATATCTGGTATAGAACACTAAAGCATCGCGACACGGATAGCAATAGATCAACAGGAGGAAATACAGACTATAAATGCAAAATAGGTAGAAAGAAGGAGAATGCTCACCTGGGAAACATAGCCGAAGATACATATCCGAAGGAATTGTCGATACTCACATCCACTCAACGGCCTAATCCGCGAAGAACAAAACACTAAAAGAAACACCAGATGCACTATTTAATACTACGACAGAAGATCGGGCATGATGCATGTGTGATGTATGGCATGGCAAGGATGCGATGCAACTAGGCAATATTAAGCGGAACCGGGCCCCGACAATTAATTATATGGTTCAAGTTGTTTAGCTACCCCGCAATTTAAATGTTGTATTAACAAAGAAAAACATGGCATCGGTTCGCTACACAAATTTAAATGGAGCCATTATAAGACTAGAAAAGCCTGCATATGCGATCCATAGTTAATTATGAGGTGAATCGACTAAATACCTCCAAACAAATGAATATGTATGCGAGCATGAGCAATTTAATATGCAACAAGTGGATATCATGTATTGTAAAATATAGGGGTCTCGGAAAAGGGGATCACACATCTTGGATCGAGGATCTTGGGGGCTCGAAGGGGTTTGGGGATCGGCCTTCGGACTCCGGGAGCGGGGCTTTGGATCCGTGAATCAGACCTTGACGTGCCTAGGGTTCGGTCTTCAGGGTCCAGGATGGAGAACTTGCTGTTCTATGGCTTCAATAATCGAAGGAGTACTTGGTTCCGGCATCGGTGGTTGTCGGAAGATCTTGTCGACAACAATGATCGCCATGTCTGACTTCTAGCATCGGCACGACTCATGCATCAGATCCGAGTAGCCTTCGGCTCACCACCTCCATCTTCAAAACTATCACAACATCAACACATCTCCACACCACACATCCACCATCCTCACACCATCACCTACACTTCACATCACCAGAACTCCACGGGACAGCATGCAAAAGGCGGCAAGGGCTCTTGGGGTGGACGAAGAGCTTGGCAAGAGGAGACCACGACACCGAGGAAGGATCCCGGAGTAGCTACAGCGTCTGCACTCAGTGGAGAGGACAAGGCATTCCAGGGGCGAGGCCAAGCAGAGAGTGCCCACGACAGCACGACACGGAGGAAGGCCAAAGATGGGAACTGATAAGGGAGGAGGGCAGCGCTGAGGCAGGGCGCCAGATGAGGCAGGTGGCAGCGACTCTGCGTGTGGCGGTGGGGACGGGTCGGCTCGAGGAGGCGCGCGTCCGTGAGGCTCCGAGGCGGACGAGGGAAGCGGAGACGGCGGCGGTGCTCTAGGCGGGGTTTGATCAGGAAGGTGGGGACGGCTTCTGCATGTCTGTGTGTTACATGACGAACAGAAGAGAGGCAGGGTGGGCGTGACAACAACCGTGCGGGTGAGCGCCGCGCACGGGTTCGGTAGGTGGTGCACCCGTGGGTTAGGTTGGCTCGTGCGGGCGGGCAAGCGTGCCTTGGTCGGTTGCGGCATGGGTCTGTGTGACGCTATGCTGCAGCGTGCGGTGTTGCGTGTAGTGTGGCTAGGGTTTGGTCCAGGTGGGGCAGGTGGATGGGTTCGGGGTAGGCTAGGGTTTAGTTGGAGGTGGCCGACTGGGCTTTTGGGCCTGGCTGGCTGCCTCCCAAAAAATAATATAAGTTTTAATTAGTTATTTATAAGACCATTGCAATTTGTTTTTAGACAAACAAAATATTGAGAAGGACCGAGGTTTATTGTTTGAAATAAAGAAGGGGTGTCTAGAAAACAAAGGTGGTCTTTAAAAAAATGATTTTTGGCAAAAGATGCATGATGACATGACGATGCTCAAATGCAGTGTGGCATGATGATATGAGCATGCGGTCATGATGATGCACAAAACAGAAATAGCAGGCGATTTTCTAGTAATGGTTTTACCGGGTGCTACAAACTCCTTATCTACATGGACATGGGTTGGTGTTCAAGTTCATGAATGGATATCATCCTTTCTTTCCATTGTGTATCTAAGTTTTCTTCTAGATTATGAGTATGCCACTATTATTTGGTGACATTGGAAAAACCCACAGCACCCATAATTAGACAAAATCCTAGGTTGCTTTGAAACTAAAATTATGACTACTCCACTAGTTGATTCATAAAATGTTGATCAGTGCTAGATTCCTTTGTCCTAGAAATTATGAATGTGCCACTAGTTGATTCAGTTAATTATGGAAACTAACCACCTTGGCTTGGTGAACTGAACAAACCATATATTTTTGTTGCGGGAAAAGTGCCGAAAGCTCAACCGAGACTTGGCGACCTAGCTAAATTGCAAGATAGTCATCCAAAGGGAGAAGCAGAATTCTCAGAGGCTGGCCTTTGACCACCTGCGCTAGGAAGTCGTGTTGCTTTATGCCAAGTGCCACAATCTTAAGGTAGAAAACACTAGCTAGGAGAAACTTCAAAAGAAAGGTCACTCCTCGGCTAGTAGACGGATCTTATGGAGGATAATCGTAAGCTTATAAAGAAACTTGTCGAATCAAAGACAAAGCGCTGAACCCGCGGGAGGCGCACTTCCAAGTACCGCGGGAGAAGCTAAAGACCAAAGTGGACCTGATCGAACATACCCTCGTACTGGAGGATCTTAGGAAGGAAAACGAGAGGCTCTGGTCCAGGCTCCCTTGAAGCCAACTAATGTCTATATAGTACTGAACTGCGTGTTTTATCCCTGTAGTAGTGATTTTGTAAATGTGAACTTAACTCTATGTAAAATATGTGTTCGTCTGAAATTAATTTTCTTGAGGATTGAATTTGGCTTAGTTAAGATAGTACAATTGCAAGTCTTGCAGTTAACTAGTTTTAGACATTGACATGGCATAAATTATTCATCACAAATTTCCTTCATCCTCTGTAGTCTGTCCTTGTTCACCTCACACGCCTTCTTCAGATCATTCAACAGGTCCACAATGTAGTACTCTAGCTTCTTATTGTCTTCCTTGAGCTGACCCCTCTCCTTTTCTACCTTCTGAATCAGCAACGTGACTATCGTGAAGCTTCTACGCAGTTCCCACCACCAAGCTCCCATTGATTGTGTCATTTAGTTTTGACTACAAATTCTTGATTTCTTGTTGCAGCTCCTTATTTCCTATCAAGATCTTGTAATTTTTTTAGCTGCATCACAAGCATGGAAATCTCCCCGACCTTTCCAACTCATATGTCTCCCATAACTGGGTCAAACATTTCTTAAGTGCATCTGTCCACTCAAGATCCACCCACTTTACTACTTTACACGTTGGGACAACCTAAAAAACACGAGACCTAGTTAAGATCATAACACGATACATTTTTCTTCATGTCACCATTGTATATAATGTAAACAAACTTGATTTGTACAGCCCAAAAACCTTCTCCCGATGTTACTTCCTTCGAATGAAACATATCTCCTCAATTTTAGCCCATGGTCCCATGGTACTTCTCCATTGAGGTCTAGGCCCTCCCAATCGGGGTTGTAGATCGTCCGTGGTACCTATAAGAAAACGCAAAGCTAGAATTCAACATGATTGCATGCACAAATGGAGCTCAGATCGAGGGAATTACCAATGCCTAACCCTTGCCGAGAAAACAGAGGAACTCACATCAGGGAAGTAAGACTTGATGTCGGAGAGAAGGTTTTCGTTGCTCGACTGGTCATCCTCATCGTTCTAGGATGGCATGGCGAATGCGTCGGTGGCGATGCATCAGAGATGATGAGGAGAGAGAGAGGAGGCATGCCAGTGAGTGAGTGAGAGAGAGAGAGAGAAAGAGTAGGGAAAGTGAAGTGAGTCAATGTTGCAACATTGACTAAATTGGCATATTACAATAGTTTAATGTATACCATGCCCTTTCACTGGATTACTTTATCCTACCTAATTGGTTTTATCTTCCTACATTCTTATTTCAAATATTAAACATGTACTGGCCCCATCCTAATTTTTTGAATTATAGCAACATACAAAATCTTATCTACCGCACATTTAGGTTTGTCTCAGTGGTTGGGAGATGCTTACTTCTATCAAAGCAACATGAGTTCGACTCCTATTGTGCATTTGGCTTATTGGGAATGTTACGATAGTTTACTAGATGTGACACTATAGGATTAGGGTTTGTGGTTTAGGGTCTAATGCAATATTTATTGCACTAGCCCCTTAACCCTTAATCCTAAATCGTAGCCCTATCCATCCAATATATTACTCTATCCTACCTAGTAAGTTTTTTCATAAACCCTACACTCCCATCATAGTATTGTCTTCTAAGTAATAGGTTCTTATCCAACGATTAGTCAAATTACTGATCTCACATAGCAGGACATTACATCATCTTAAGAAACATAATTATTTCAACTACAAGGTACTTATGCATCACTTATTCATTGATATCCAAAAATCTCAATAGCTCACAAAACATTATATTACAATCTCTCAACAAACATAATCAGAAAAACAAGTATAGTACATCATCTGAAGAAACATAATCATGTCAACTACAATGTACTTATGTGGTATTACATCAACTATGGTTTCAATGAGTGATATGTCCAAAAATATAAATATCTCACACAGTATTATATTGTACTCTCTCAAGAAACATAATCACAGAAACACATTTTAAATGCAACAACAATCTATGTTACAAATATAGGCAGGGGAACCCTGCAGTCTATATTACAAGCCTTGGGTAGCAGCTCTCATAAGATCTGGTCAGCGTCGATCACCTCATTATGTTTAGCCACTATAAGGGCCTCTACATCCACTATGACCTGTTTAACAACATTAGGAATGGCAACCAGGAAGAACACCTTCCTGGTTTGCTTATTTCGTCTCATAGTCTCCATCAGATCTTCAGTTTCCAAAACCTCTATGAATTCCTGCTTCTTATGACGCCACCAATGGATTCGTGCCATATTCTTAAGGCCAATACCGATTTCCTTACCGGTTATCTCTCTCATTTCATCAAGAGTTGTCTTTTTGGAATCGACAGTGATCTCCACGGTACATGAAGAAATTGGCTTATTAACTCTGCAATAAAGTTTTGCCATGTATGAATCCACCTCTAAGTGTATACTGAACTTAGCTTTATCAGGATCTGGTTGTTCATAAGCTCGAGGAGCAGAAGCACTGGTAGTAAGATCTCTAGTATCTACATACATATTATCAATCATCGCTTCAACTTTCACCTTATGATTAGCTGCACAACACTCTCAAAACATCTGAATCTCATGGGGGTGCTCAATTTCTATATAGGTATCACTCATGTTGCACCACACCAATTTTGTCCTCTGTCTGGATCCCCAAGGAATCCTAGCATGAAGCATATCTATTAGCTAAGAAACAGACACAACCTTCTTACAATTCACAAGCAGATGCACATCCTACCTGAACACAACCCTCTCGTAACCAAAATCTAGTTTTGTAGTGTACTGGTGGACATGAACTGTGTACTGATATAGGTCCGTTGTATTGTAGTTGTGCCTAATTTGATTAAAAGGGGACTTTTTAGTTCATTTGATTCTATTTTGCAGTAACTAATACACTGTTAAGATAAGGCATAAATAATAAAAATTCACCTCTCGCTCTTCTCTCGGGTGGTTTTCTTCGAGATCTGGGTGCCACACCCCTGCACCGCCGCTGAATAATCTGTTGTCGGGCTTGATTTTCTCTTCAACCCACTGCCCATCGGTACCTTGGTAGCAGACTTCTGGCTGACCTCCATGATAACCTGGGTTGAAGACCTCGCCGCTGCTTCATGTTCTCCTGAGACTCTAGCTCCGATAGACCCGAATCGGTCACCGATGTAGCTACCACCTTTTCCTTGCTAAACATGTTGGGCTGCCGCCACCGCCAGATTTAGTGTCGGGGGAGGGAATCATCAACATGAAGTATATGATGTAGATATGGCCATGACCTTGGTCGTTCGGCTTGAAATCCAAGAATGTTCATACTCATCGACAACTAATAATCTTAAATACGTTTAAAATTTTACCACTTGCTTTTAGGTTCAAATTTTACACAGATGGTGGTACTACCATGGATCTAAAAAGGGGGAAATTACATCGAGGTCCTTACATTTAGCATGAAGGTACACCAAAAATAAGCAAGGAAACAAAACAGTCGAGTTCAGCTCCTTCTTGAGAGAGTAGCTGATCGAGCCATACTCTTCATACCGCTACTTCCTCTTTGTTTAGTTTGAAAATATATGGCCAAATTTGGCGACATGCAAATTCTTGGATATGGGATCATCATCAGCATAAAGTATGATGTTGATATGGCCATGACCTTGGTCGTTCGGCTTGAAACTCCAAGAATGTTCATACTCATTGACAACTAATAATCTTAAATACGTTTAAATTTTACCACTTGCTTCTAGGTTCGAATTTTACACGGACGGTGGGAGTACATTTTATATCAAGGACCTAAAAAAATAAAATTACATCGATGTACATACATTTAGCACGAAGCTCCCTAAAATTAAGAAAGGAAAATAGTTGGCTAGGAAGCTTGAGAACTCATAAAACTTGGTAATAAATCATAAGTGTATCAAGGTCCACGCTTTGTCTGAAAACTAGGGTTGTTGTTGTGGTACTCTTAGCCATTTTTCTTTGTACTTGCTTACAAAAAAATCATGTCGCTTCGAAAAATAAAAAGTTTTATTGTTCCTATAAGTTGGAAACTGTGGTTGCAACCATTTTTCTCCTTGCCAAGATGCACACATCTAACAAATATGGGAACATTACAATACGGTACGATGTTCATATGGTTGTTACCTTTGTCGTTCGGCTTGAAACCCAACAGTATTCATACACTATGGGCCATATATTGTGTAACTAATTTTTTATAATTTATGATGACTCACGATTATTAATTATTTTTAAGTGCAAATAGTAGTACACGCAAGAGGACACCATGAAGAAGGCTTCATTTTTATGGTTTTCATTATTTTTGTTCATAGCCCGTGAGGATCAAATTGTCAACATGCATATTCGTAACAAGAACTTTAATCCTACATAACTCTTTTGATTTTTGAAGTATTGACCGCCTTGCTACCATAAAGACTCAAAGGATGTTTGTAACTTTTTAAGAGAATTCTATCATGTTTACTTGTAGTTCAAATTTGAAAATGATTTTTATTCCTAAATTTTGGAAACTCTCAGTACTAGTAGCATTATTGTTCACCATTCCAAGATGCACTCATCTACCAAATATGGGAACATTACCATAAAGTATGTTTTACATATATAAGGCCATTTAGCTTGTCTTTAGGCCTAAAGCCTGAGGATATGTTCATACATGGCAGACCATATTTTCAATTAGTTTGTTTTTTATATGTGAATGCTCTTGATAATAATCATTTTCACGACAACTAGAAAAAGTCAGAGGTCATCGTGCAATATTTTTTATTGTTTTCAAATAATAGAAAAATTGTGTACATGCAAATTCTTTGCAAGAAGTTGAATTCAACAAATTCATTGGTTTCCGATATATTGACTGTCTGGGGGTACCTTCAAAAGATACTTGTCTAAATTTAAGAATAATCTACTACTTACTCATAGTTCAAATTTTATCTAACATTGATAAATGAGCTTAAATTAGTTAAGAGTGAGAAGTTTGCTAGGAAACCTTAATAACTCAAAAACTTCATAATCATAAGTGAAACATGTATAAACTTTGTCTAGAAACTAGGCTTATGGAATTCCAAGGCATATTCACCGTTCTTTCTCTCAAGAAAATAAAACCTAGGAAAACAATTATCTGCTTAAAGTTTATGATAAATCAAGCTACTTTTTTGTGTGAGGTGTAATAAACAAACACATATCGTTTGTCCGACACATTAAAAGAAACTCTTCGATGGACATTTGGTTATGTGAATGAAACATCAAATCTTATGTACAAACAAGTTATGTTCAAAAACAAGTTTATTAAGACCAAATAAAGCCTTCACAAATGCAATGTGTGACAGACTAATATTTTCGTACCTTTGTGTCAACATTGACGTTTCATATGAAATAAGTCTCTTACATCCCAGCTACATGCATCCAAAAAGTATTATGGGTGCTAAATACCGTTAGTATCCGGTTTTTAGCATCATTGAATCTTTGTGTGTGAATGGGAGCAATGACATCCAGGGACCACTTGTCAGTATTGCTACCAATGAGGTTAAATCGGTCACTACATGACTAACTGGCCAAATTTGTGCATATTAGGCCAAAAACTATTAAAATGTGCAAAAACGACGTCCACCAAGTGTTTTGTGCAAAAGTGTGATGAAAAGATGGTGGATCGTGCAATTTCCTCTATCTAAAAAATGTTTTATACTACCATGGAGGGTAATAGAAAGTATTGTACTATACTTACTTCTAGCAAAATAGGTACCAGATGGAAGTTTGAAACCTAAAGTGTACCCACTATTTTAGTCGGCTCAAAGAAATGAACTAATTCGTCAAAAAGTGATGATATGTGAAATGTAGTTCTTTTTTTGTAGTATGGTACTACTAAAGCAGATAGAGGGTTACCCACTCCCATTCCCTAACTCCTCACCATCATTCCCTCTCTCGCTATCACATTCCCACACTCACCTCTTAACTCTCAGTCGTTAACCCAGCCATTGCTTCGATGAAACCAATGCCAAAACCTTTGTCTGTGGTTGAGCTGGGGTCCTCATCAAACTCTGCTGGGGTGGCTTGTTTGATTCTGCCGGTCGTACAACCCTCTCTAAAGCGTCCTTCGCCTTTCCCGTGTGTGCGGGTTGTGCCCAAGGTGAGGTGTCCTTCGCCCTTAGGGTTTTGGCCGGCCGCGTCGAAACCCTCATCGCCCGCTGAGCGGTCGTCCAATACTCCGGCTCTGTGTGCATTGGGACCAAATGCAATGAGTTTAGATCTGGAAGATTGGGGCTTTAACCCAAATCCGACGTGCATCTAGTCAGATTTTTGCAATGTGTACTGCAGGTCCTTTGTTGAACTGCTTAGTTATATGTCATATTGTTGATAATTACCTTTTGTGCTGTTCTTTTTATGTCATATTCTTGATAATTGTCTTTTTTGATGTTCTGCTTAGTTATGGAATATTCTTGATGACGATGATGCAAGGTTCTGTTTTGGCACTTAGATGATGCATTGTGCTGTTTAGGAATTTTCCATGATGCGTTATGTTGTTTTGGTATTTTTTTATGATGCATTGTGTCCTGTCTCCTCACTATGTTGTTTCATCCATTTTGATCTATGTTCTGCTGTTTAGGATTAAATGATATGCCTTCTAGATGTTCAGATTAGGTAATTTTGATTGTGCAGACGTTGTTTATTAAATTTAATTAATGATACCATGTGTTGTTTTGGTATTTTTGATGATGCACTGCATATATGATGTTTTGTCTATCCAAATAATGCATTGTGCTGTTTTATCCATTCATATTATGCATTGTGCTGTTTAATCAATCTAACTAAATGGTATGCCTTCTAGTAGCTGTTCAGATAATTTTGAGGACCCATCGGGTTAGGTGATTTTGATGATGCATTGTGCTTTGTAGGCAATTTAATTTACCTGATACCTTGTGTTGTTTAGGTAATTTTGATGGTGCAATGACGCATCTTTAGTAAATTTATACAATGCATTATGGTGTTTTGGTAATTCCAAAGGACTGACGCAATGGTAATTTTCATGTAGGATGGCCTAGTTGCAATGCCGAACTTAGACTACATTCTTGACCAGACTGCTCCAGATCCAGGTCACTATGAAGACGCTCTCCCCATCATACCAAGGGGTTGAAGCTGCCGGCCAGGAGAGTGGAGGCCTTGGCAAGGGCAAGTGTTGCCTGGTCGGTCACTAGTTCGGCCAAACCGAGAAGACGCCCTAGGTCGGTTGGACACCATGCCACCGCGGATCGTCCTAGGCGCTTCTACATCTAGTTAATCCAGTATGACTTGTATATGCTTATCATCCCGACTTACTTCAAGCCTTACATGAAGGGACGCCCCTACCCACAACTAATGGTGGTCCAAGCATGCGAGAAATGCGAGTGGGTTATCCATGCCAATCGCAACAAACACCAGATCATCCTAGACAAAGAGTGGGCTACCTTTGCCGCTTTCCATGAGTTAAAGGAGGGTGACTGCCTTATGTTCAAGGTCACCATAGACGGGTTCAATATGAAAATATACGACCACATCACCTCCTACCGAAAGGTGTTCGTCTGTCGTGAGCATGCACATCTTGATTAAGGGCCTCTTTGGATCGAAGGATTTTCAAAGGGATTTTGGAGGAATTCGACCCATAGGATATTTTCATAAGGAAGCGCTTTGGATGAATGGAATCATACCTACAAAATTCATATGGATTGCATTTCTACACCCCAACCCACAGGAATTTCAACATCCACTTTTTTACACTCATTCATGTAGGATTGTTTTCCTACGTGTTTCATGTGTTCCATCAAAATAACTTTAAGCATGCAGATTTCCTATGTTTTGTACCTCCGATCCTGTTATCCCGTGTTTTGAAATTCTGCGATCCAAAGAAATCTATTTCCTCCGTTTTGCAATCCATTGTTTTGTACCTGTGACCAAGTCAAATTCCTATGTTTTTAAATCATGTTATCCATTGAGGCCTTGACAGTAGCAATACAACAATGGCAGGAACACCCACATGATGATGCTTTTGATGACTATGATGAGGGTAGTGCGGCTGATGTTGCCCCACATCTTGGCAGGGGACATGCCAATCCCCCTACACTTGTGCCTGCTGCTGCACCTGCTTATGGCCACGGGTTTACTCCTATTGGGCATGCTCAACGTGTTCAGAACCAATTTGCTGATGATGGTTTGGGATAGCCAAAATTCTCAATTCCCAAGGTTGATGGCTCAATTGATCCTAAAGATTACCTCACATGGGAGTTGAAGATTGAGAAGCTCTGGTGATTGTTTGAATATCCAGAAGACAAGAAGGTCAAGCTTGCAGCATCAGAATTCAATGGATATGCTTTGCGTTGGTGGGATGCTATTGTGCAGAATAGAAGGGACAACAATCAACTTCCTGTGATGGATTGGCGTGAGATGAAGAGCATTATGAAGGCTCGTTTTGTACCCACCAACTACTTGCAGTCAGTTTTTGATAAGTTGACACAATTGAGGCAAGGAACAATGTCAGTTGATGAGTACTACATGGAGATGGAGATGCTTATGTAGCATGCTAGAGTTCGTGAATCCCTTGAGATGACCATGCAGCGATTCCTCAACAATTTGAAGTTACCAATCAATAGCATTGTTTGTCAGAACAAGTATGAGACTATGAATGAGCTATTGCACCATGCTAGTGTTGGAAATATGCCCTAGAGACAAATAGTAGTAAGGACTATTATCACATTTCATATAGTTTATGATTAAGTTTTATATCATGCTATAACTGTATTGAGTGGAAACATCAATACACATGTGATATATAAACAACCAGGGGTTCCCAGTGAAACTCTAGTCACTAGTTCATTGGTCAACAGATGATCATGTTTCCTGATCATGTGGCATTTATGCCAGTTGGAAATGGAGTCATCTCACTCCAAGAATGGGATGATGAACCAATACCCAACCTAAACATCGTGACCCGATCATGTCACGAAGTTCAAGTTACGATGATTAGAAATGGATCCTCGTAGACTATTCCTTAGACCGTGAGGCTATATCAATCACTGTCTCCCGAGAGTGCTTTGATAGCATCAAGCGCCACTTGGTAAAACAGTGGTTATAAAGGTGTGTTCAGGTACTCGGAGGAAACCGTTGAGGCAATATATGTCAAGAGCAGGATTTGTCCGTCCATGTGACGGGAAGATACTCAAGGGTCCACTCGGAGAAGTTATATCCAATAGCTGCGCAGCGTGTGATTTGATCACAGGGATATCACTTATCGAAACGAGTCAAGTAGCGTTGTTAGGTAATGAGATTAAACACGACATGGTGATGTCATTGATCATATCTCGGGCAATGCAATATCGAGTGACAAAGGGAATAAGACACGACTTTCCCGGTTCAAACGACGAAAGATCTTCGTGGAACACACAGGGGTCACATGGCCATCCAGGTCCCTCTGTCGATCATTGGTGCAGGAGTGTCCCGACCATGTATGGAGTGTTCCCGAACCGTGGGGTATCACGCTTAAGGGCTTGATGATGCTTAGAGAGTGTTTATAGGATCGGAAGAATCGCCGAAGAATAGTAGAGAGAAAACCGGAAGAGTTGTAACTCCCCGCGAGGTGTCGCACTTGAGGCACTCAAGTCGTTGGAGCCAAAGGAGTGCAAGGACTTCATCACGACCCTGAGGTCGGCTTCGGCTCGTCTACATCAACCACGCTCTCCTGAGCATTGACAACGCTTTTCGGTCTTCAAGGGTAAGTTCGCGAAAAGCCCCTCCCGTTACTGTATTACTAATAGATAGGTCCTGGCAGCTTCAGGGGTTCTGGGGCGTAGGGTAAAACTTTATTGTTTTCATACGCAGAACCCCAACAGTGGTATCAGAGCTGGATCTATGCGTAGTAATGCTAGTACGGGTAGAACACACGAGATGTAGCGTGTGGGCATTGATCTTTTAGTTGTTACCCTCCCACGTGTACCTGTGTATACTGCAGTAACGCTTGATGAAGCTGTCCCCAACCGACTTTACACGTTCATTCGCGAGACTGGTCCATGCTTGACATACGGCTTGTACCGTATAAAGTGGCTTAGGGGGTGTCTGTCTCTCTCGCATTAGTTGGTATACCATTTGCAACGGAGGGCCCCGAAAGGGGTGTAGTAGAGACAACTACTTGATCATTGTTGTGTTGAAAGTTCGTAGGTAAGAATGGTTCTTGTGCGAAAGCCCATTCAGCCACGTAAAACATGCAAAGATATAGTAGAGGCGTCTAACTTTGTTTTGCAGGGGGGCGTTGCTTTGTGATATGGTTGTGGCAAAGGTAAAGTGATTACCTTTTGTTACGTAGTAGTAGATAGTCACGGAGGTGACGGACTACCACGCCGGAATGACACCGGTACCCTGGTGTCTACGGCACTGGAACCCTGGCACCGGAATACGGTGACGACAGATGGAGATCACGATGTGAAGGACCATATCACATCGCATTTACATTCAATGTTATTGTTTGTATATCTTATTGTGTGCTAGTATTAGATACTCGACGGTAGCCTAATAAGATGATCCCTATTAAAATTACCAACGATTGTGGTCCCCCTTAGTGTGCACCACCAAGAAAGTTGTTCGGTATGAGACGATCCATGGTACAGGCATGGGTGTCAGACATATCTACGTTCGCATACACTGGGTGTAAGCCATGTTGCACAGCGAATACACTAAGGTTGAGTTGGCGAGCCTAGCATGTGCAGACATGGCCTTGGAACATGGATGGTCGAAAGATCGAGCACGAGTCGCATGAATGATGTGACCGACGTTTAGCGTCCACCCTTGAACCCGCATTGATGGCCGTGACAATCGGGGGAGATGTGGCTGATAGGGGTCGTGTTATCACTAGGAATCCTTCAGAGGATAGGTGTTTCTGATGGAGTTATTATTAACTCATTTAATTGTAAACTTAGTCTAAATTCCTTTTGCAATTATAAATGTAGATGGCACCTTTCCTGTTGATGATTGATTGGTTAGAAGGAGAGAAGCTCAGATTAGATGGATCAAACTTCTCCATATGGGTTGCACGTCTCCATGTTCTCCTTAGCGAGAATGACATGGTCGACTACATACTCAACGGGATGGATTTGGATCAGCCCACTGACCTAGAGACCCTAGAGCAGCGGAAAGACTGCTATCTCCATCGCGAGATGGCCTCCTTCATTTCAGTTACCATGCGTTTCGGAATGGTGGATGAGCTGTGGTCTTTCGTGGGTGATGTTAACCCTCGTTCGGTAATGCTACAACTTAGGACACATTTCGTGGAACAAGCACGCATATGGGAGCATGAGCTGATGGGAGACTTCCTCTCCATTAAGATGGAGGAGAACTCATCACTGGACAACCACTTGGAGCGCATGCATGATGTGTACATGAGGCCTGCATACTTCGTGGATAGCTGGATAACGGGCTCTTTTGCAAACGGCGTTGTGCTGCGGTCGCTGCCACCAAGCTACCAAGCACAAGTCAGGACTTGCATTATGAGGGGCGATGCGGAATCAATGGAGTTCCACCGGTTCATGACACATCTCTGGAATGTGTTGGTTGAACCACATGTCGCTCAGGTCATCAATGACAAAGGTATATATTTGATATACAATTTTATAAATGTTATAATCTTGCAAACACATTTGTAGTGTTAAGTATATTTGATACTTGTTTTGTTTTACTGAAAACATGTCCTTCTGCATGAGAGGTGCTTGCTGGAGAGGAGGTGACATTGCGTGTTGATGGCGAGCATGATGATGATGGCCGACGACACTCTCCCTCAACATTTATCACTTATTTTATGTTTTAGGATGATTATTGTAATCAAGAGATTGTGAAATTCTTTAGTGTGTCACAAATTTGTGAGACGGTTATTCATATGAGTTTGTAACAAACAGTTGTTCCACTTTTATGAATGATTTCTATTCATGTTCATATCTTGTTTGATTATGTGTGAATTATCCTTGTTGTTTGAAACTAATTGATAATGCATGAACATTTGTAAAATAATGAAATGCCTTTAAAATACCCAACTTAATGATATATTCATTAATGAATGAAAAACCATTGTTTAAATTCAAAGTTATAATGATAATATGTGAAAGTCATTCGATTTCTTATCACATATAAATCATGCCTAAGTTCGGCAAAATAACTCGAACACCGTGTGTTACTTGAATACAAAGTGTTTAATGAATTGTTAAAAGTAAATACATATTCGATGTATTATGTTTTAATGAAAATGTTAATTATCATTATATGATTGTTTAAAAGTGTAAAGAAGTTTATTAAAGGAAACATGAATATGAAACTATTTGATTTGATCAAAGTGTTTCATCAATGTAAGGGTATAAATATGAAAGAGAATCTAATTACTATGATTTGATCAATAGTAATGAAATTCAACTTTATAAGATTGGCATAAAAGTAATTGTGGAATGCAAAGCGTTTTGAAACATCAAAATGCGAAGCATCACAATGTGATATTAGATATCAAAGTGGGTGAATAGAAGGCACCAAATAAATCGTTGTAGTGTAGATGTAGAGACCATTAGTTAGAAATAGTTAGCACTCAATTAGAATTAATAGTGAACCATTTGAATTCGTGAATGTTTTGGGGTTATTCTATATAACCAAAAACAATAGCGAATAAGTCCTTGTAGAGTATTCATTGGAAACTTTGAATACGAAATCCATAGCTAAACCAATAGAGAAGCAAAACAAGTATTTCTTGGATTCTGGTGCATTCTTGAGAAAGCTCACTTTTAGTGATATTTCTCGATTATGGAGCAAATGGAAATTAGTGAAAAACACGATGAGGATTCATATCCCTGCATCAGAGTGTTGAGAAGCGCAACGGACAACGTTCCTGAACGATTCTCTTCACAGAAGGAAAGAATCAATGATATTGATCATTGTGTTTTCCCTACTGGTGTTTTCCCTACTAGTGTTTTCACTACATGAAGTAGGATTCAAAATGTAATCCATATCTTGTATGGAGACATTTGTGAATAAATTGTCATGCTTCTTAGAATATGACATACGAACTACTAAGGAAGTAATGGTAAACTAAATTATGAGAAATCCTAGAAACAAAATTCACTTGAGATTAGAAAGCAATTCGTTGCTGAATCTCACAAGTAAAAGGGGTTACTTGAATTTTCCCAAATGACTGCGAAGCCATAGTGAAAAAGGGGTGAATGACAAAAGCACAATTTGTCAAGTATTGGACAAATTCAAATGAATTTGATTCAAGTGTGCTAGATGTCTGGTGGATTTGAAACTAGTAGAAGTACTAGTATCTCATAGTAAAACTCCAAGTTTGATATTTGATCAAAGGATTTTGAAGTTATTCAAAATAATGACTGGATATGCAATTTGCATAAAATTGAGTGGGAGCTATGAAAGTCTTCCTGAAACAATATGTGATTGACATATTTTGAGTGGGAGCTTATAGGAGTGATTCTTAATTGTGTTAAGAATAAAAGCGCAAATACTTATAAATAATGATTTATAAGATGTAGAAGTTGATAATAGGTGTATTATGATATTATGTAGTATTCCTTAAGGGATTCTAAAAGGGGTTTCAGAATAGAAGTTAATTAAGGAACTGGTTCTTAATAACTTAAATTAGGAATAGTATTAAGTTTAACATCAATGGTTGAAGGAAAGACAAGGATGATCGTCATCCACTATGTTGAAGCATAGGTTCTATCTTAGAAAACCATGATGATAACTTAACATAATATGTAATCCAATAAGGAATGTTTGAAAGTGATTAAGTTTGAATCACAACATGTTGAGCTAAGTTTGTCCGCAGTGTCTAATATAGAACTATAGACACATTTTCAAAATCCATAGCGGATGACACACCTTAAAGCATAAAGGGTTATGTTATAAGGGAATATGTTGGAAACTCCCGTAAATACCGATCAGAATCAAGTACGAACGAGGTGAACAAAAACATCAAAAGTTGAATAGAGTGCACTAGTGTTTTGATGAATACATTTATAATAATAGATAAGGGTACCATCTAAAGTGTTGTATAATGTTATGGCGGGGCTAGTTCGCTTTTAACGCAGAATGTTGTGTCCCAGGGCATAGTGCCCATGAGAAAGCCCTCGAGGTTGATCTAAAGTCACTGTAGGCTCCTGGAATCAGGCCGCGTTCTGCTGCCATAACGATGATGCATACACACAGATGCTATCATATGATGATAAAGTATTAATGTCAATCTAGGTGACATTAGTAAGTTGCAAAGGATTTGGGACTGTAAAGTACAGACCCAAGACTCAACCTCTTCCATGAGCAAGCATGTTCAGGGTACCGGATATATGGTGCCAAAGATTGAGAACAAATGCAGCTAGTGTATTTGTACTCTAGTGCAAGTGGGAGACTGTTGGATATATGCCCTAGAGACAAATAGTAGTAAGGATTGTTATCATATTTCATATAGTTTATGATTAAGTTTTATATCATGCTATAACTGTATTGAGTGGAAACATCAATACACGTGTGATATATAAACAACCGGGGGTTCCCAGTGAAACTCTAGTCACTAGTTCATTGGCCAACAGATGATCATGTTTCCTGATCATATGGCATTTATGCTAGTTGGAAATGGAGTCATCTAATTCTGAGAATGGGATGATGAACCAATACCCAACCTAAACATCGTGACCCGATCATGTCATGAAGTTCAAGTTACGATGATTAGAAATGGATCCTCGTAGACTATTCCTTAGACCGTGAGGCTATATCAATCACTGTCTCCCGAGAGTGCTTTGATAGCATCAAGCGCCACTTGGTAAAACAGTGGTTATAAAGGTGTGTTCAGGTACTCGGAGGAAACCGTTGAGGCAATATATGTCAAGAGCAGGATTTGTCCGTCCATGTGACGGGAAGATACTCAAGGGCCCACTCGGAGAAGTTATATCCAATAACTGCGCAACATGTCATTTGATCACGGGGATATCACTTATCAGAACGAGTCAAGTAGCATTGTTCGGTAACGAGATTCAACAGGACATGGTGATGTCATTGATCAGATCTCAGACAATGCAAGTATCGAGTGACAAAGGGAATAAGACACGACTGTCCCGGTTCAAATGACGAAAGATCTTCGTGGAATGCACAGGGGTCACATGGCCATCCAGGTCCCTCTGTCGATCATTGTTGCGGGAGTGTCCCGACCATGTCTGGAGTGTTCCCGAACCGTGGGGTATCACGCTTAAGGGCTTGATGATTCTTAGAGAGTGTTTATAGGATCGGAAGAATTGTCAAAGAATAGTAGAGAGAAAACCGGAAGGGTTTCGGTAAGTCCGGAGGATGTCCAGAGTGGAGGTGGAAGTGTTCCATAGTCACGGAGGTTGAATAATATGTGAATGAATGTTAAATATTGATTTAATTATTTATTCATAATTATTTAATAAAGAGAAAAATCAATTAAATGGTCAAAGGCTTAATGGGCTAATTCTCGGAGGGGAGAGGTCCCATTAGGGAAAGGAGAGAGGGAGAAGGGACCAAGGGGGTGGCCGACTAGGCCTAGCCCCCACCCCCCCCCCCCCCCCCGCGTGGGGCCCACTAGATGGCCGGCGGCCTCCCCTCCCCCCTCCTGTCCTTTAGTCCCACCACGGGACTTTGAGGGAGGTAGTACCTCCCCTCCCCCTATTTATAGTGGGGGTATTTGGCCAAATAAAATACAGCAATAATCAATAAAGGTCTTCTCACTTTTGGGAGGACCTCTAATTGATATTTTCTCTCTCTCCCTCTCTCTCTCTCTCTCGTGACCGTGGTCCCAAGTCTAGACTACGCGAACGAGAGACATCTTCACCGCAGAGCACCGTCGCACTACGGGATTCGAATCCGGGAGCTCTACTTCCACAACTGCTGCTTGATCTGGGAAGCGGGAGTCATCTTCAGGCACCGGACATGTGTAACTCCCCGCGAGGTGTCGCACTTGAGGTACTCAAGTCGTTGGAGCCAAAGGAGCGCAAGGACTTCATCACGACCCTGAGGTCGGCTTCGGCTCGTCTACATCAACCATGCTCTCCTGAGCATTAAGAATGCTTTTTTGTCTTCAAGGGTAAGTTTGCGAAAGGCCCCTCCCGTTACTATATTACTAATAGATAGGTCCTGGCAGCTTCAGGGGTTCAGGGGCGTAGGGTAAAATTTTATTGTTTTCATACGCGGAACCCCAACAGCTAGATATGCCGAATCACAGTTGGCTGAAGAAGCTAAGTCACATGCGAGGTTTCCGTCTACCAGTCGTTTTTCCGCGAGGTCTACACTGCCACCACCTATGGCGCCACCTACAGCGGCTGCTAGCCACCCTTCACCATCGGCCAAGCCTTCTCCCATGTCTTCTTATGGTTCCAATTCTAGGAAGCCCGCTGCACCTGCTGCTAGCTCAGGTTCCAATATGTCAACTGCGCGTACGCGCAATGTAGAGTGCCATACTTGTGGAGGTCGAGGACACTACAAGAGAGATTGTCCTAACCGCAAGGTGATGTTTGTCAACGAACAAGGAGAGTATGAGAGTGGAGATGATGTTGATACTCATGGTGATGATGGATATGATAGCGAGGACAATATGGATGCCTTACCTGAGCTTGCACCAACTATAGTGGTCTCTCCACGTGCACTCATGTGCAGCCTATTGTTGACACTCAGCGCTGCAACTTGTTCCAAACCAAAGCACTCGTTGGCCCTAACAAAGCTTCCAAGGTAATCATTGATGGAGGTAGCTGCAGAAATCTTGCAAGTAAGGAGTTATGTGCCAAGCTAAATTTGACTTATTTACCTCATCCCAAGCCACACTACATACAATGGTTTTGTAAAAATTGTGAGATGAAGGTAAACCATATGGTACGTGTGAATTTTGAAATAGGGCCATATAAGGATTCTATTGATTTTGATGTGGTTCCTATGACTGTTTGTCATCTATTATTGGGCCGGCCTTGGCTTTATGATCGCCATGTGCAACACAATGGTCGTGCCAATACATATCACATGGAGTTCAAGGGCAAGAAGATTAATTTGCAACCAATGACACCACAGCAGATGTGAATGAGTCTCATCAGAAGATATAAGTGAACTTGAAGGAATCATCTATAGATAGGCAAGAGAGTGTTGCAGTTGTACATGATGTAATAGAGCCCACAAAGAGTGATATAACAAAAAGTGGAGGACGACTAGCGGGAGCGCATTCTTGAGGAAGCGCGTGTTTCAGCCGCAGCGCGCACGTTTCCGGTCGCACGGCAGCTCAACACGTGGCATGTGGAAGTTCACCCGTGCGTATTTCTGGCCACTCGGCAACGCGTGTATTTCCGGCCACACGGCAGCACGTGTATTTCCAGCCACACGGTAGCCTGACACGTGGCTAGCTGCTCCTGCAGTGCATGCGATGAAAGGCAGTTCCACGCAGTGCAATAAGGTAGTGCACGAGCGGTGCAACTCGTTTACTGTCGACCGAAAGAAGTGCAACACAGTACACCGTGCACTCCAAGAATATCGCGTAGTGCACACTGACCTTAGGCAGTGCAACACGGTACAACAAGGTAGTGCATGGACGGTGCACTGCCTGGACACCGCGCAGTGCACTACGACCAGAGGCAGTGCAAGGCAGTACACTGCCAGGACACCGCGCAGTGCACTGCAAATAAGGCAGTGCAACACAGCACAACAAGGCAGTGCATGGACGGTGCACTGCCTGGACAGTGCGTAGTACACTGCCAAGACACCGCGCAGTGCACTGCGAACTAAGGCAGTGCAACACAAAACAACAAGACAGTGCATGGACGGTGCACTGCCTGGACAGTGCGTAGTACACTGCCAGGACACCGTGCAGTGCACTGCGAACTAAGGCAGTGCAACACAAAACAACAAGGCAGTGCATGGACGGTGCACTGCCTGGACAGTGCGTAGTACACTACCTGGACACCGCGCAGTGCACTGCGAACTAAGGCAGTGCAACACAGAACAACATGGCAGTGCATGGATGGTACACTGCCTGAACCGTGCGTAGTACACGGTCAGGATATCTCACCGTGCACTACGCCCGAAGGCAGTGCAACACGGTACAAACAGGAAATGCACAACCGGTGCACTGCCAGGATATCGTCCCGTGCACTACGGCCGAAGGCAGTACAACGCAACACAAAAAAGGTAGTGCACGAGTACACTGCCAGAATACCTCACCGTGCACTGCGCCCGAAGGCAGTGCAATGTAATACAAAAAGGCAGTGCCCCAAAAGTGCACTACTAGGACATCGTTCCGTACACCACGACCGAAGGCAGTGCAATACAGAAGAAAATGACAGTGCATCAACCGTACACCGCTAGAACATCGTGTCGTGCACCGCAACCGAATACAGTGCAACGTAGGGTCAAAAGGCAGTGCAAAATCAAACTTCATCAAAACCTATCAACACGAGATCTAGTTTTGTAGATCTCGATGCGACTAGTACAACCGTGAAAACGGATCTCGGTTTGGCCAATTCGTCTAAAAGATATCGGATTTTTCGTATTTGAATCTAAAAGAGAAAGGGAAAAAGGACGGCGACCCCTCTCTCCAAGCACCACGTGTCGCGCAGGAAAGGCATGGGACAGTGCGAGAAGAACTCTCAAGACGACACGTGCAGGGATAGCAGCGATTGTGGGACGAGGTCTGGAACGCGCGCGCTTTTTCTAGTGTTTCTGCAAAAAGTGAGAGAGTGCCTAGTCTATTGCTATTAGCCACCAAAGAAGATATGATAGAGTTTCGTGAGGATCCTACTGCCATGCCACTTGTGCCCATGTATAAGGGCGAGGTATTGCTTTCTATAGACATGGCCCCTATTTCTCTTGGTGTATCTACTATTTTGCAGGATTATGGCAATGTGTTTTCAGAAGATGTACCTGTAGGATTGCCTCCATTGTGTGGCATTGAGCATCAAATCGACTTGATCCCTAGCGCCACATTACCAAATCGTGCACCCTACAAGACCAACCCCGAAGAAACAAAGGAGATACAGAAACAAGTACATGCCTTGCTGGATAAAGGGTACATTCGTGTTTCTCTTAGCCCTTGTGTTGTTCCTGTTATTTTAGTGCTAAGAAATATGGTACATGGCGCATGTGTGTAGATTATAGAGCTATTAATAACATCACTATTTGATATCGTCATCCTATTCCACGCTTAGAGGATATGTTAGATGAATCGAGTGGTGCTGCTATTTTCTCTAAAATTGATTTGCGTAGTAGTTGTCATCAAATTAGGATGAAAGAAGGAGATGAATGGAAAACTGCTTTCAAAACAAAATTTGGTTTGTACGACTGGTTAGTTATGCCATTTGTTCTTACTAATGCACCTAATACTTTCATGAGATTGATGAATCATGTTTTGAGAGAATTTATTGGTTGTTTTGTGGTTGTTTATTTTGATGATATACTTATCTATAGCCACAACAAAACTGAACATTGTAATCATATCCGACAAGTTTTGCAAGTGTTGCGTGATTATAAATTGTATGCTAATCTTGAGAAGTGCACATTTGCAAAAGATAAGGTCATATTTCTAGGATTTGTTGTATCTAAGCATGGGGTAGAGGTAGATCAATCTAAAATTGAATCAATTTAGAATTAGCATATTCCCATGAATGTTATTCAAGTGTGTAGTTTCCATGGATTACCTAGTTTCTATAGGTGCTTTATGAAGGATTTTAGCACTATTGTTGCACCATTTAATGATTTGACTAAGAAAAGTGTGCCATTTGTGTGGGGCGCAACCCAAGATATTGCTTTTGATACATTGAAACATTTGCTTACTTATGCAACATTACTTGCGTTACCTGATTTTTTGAAGCAATTTGAAGTTGAATGTGATGCTAGTGGTATAGGTATTGGTGGCAATTTGATGCAAGAGGGTCGCCCTATAGCATATTTTTCTGAGAGACTTACTTGTGCTAGATTGAACTATCCTATTTATGATAAAGGATTGTACACACTTGTTATAGTTCCTGAAGTTTGGCAACATTATTTGTGGCCAAAAGAATTTATCATACATTCTGATCATGAAGCATTGAAGTATTTGAAAGCTCAATCAAACTTGCATAGAAGATTAGCTAAATGGATTGAGTTTATTGAATCTTTTTTGTACATCATTAAGTATAAGAAGAGAAAATAGAATGTAGTTGCTGATGCGTTGCCTAGGAAAAACATGCTATTAAGCAATCTTGATGTTAAAATTCCTGGTTTAGAGAGTATTTGTGCACTTTATGCAACTGACCATGATTTTGCTGAACCATATCATTTGTGTGTTCTTAAAACGCATGGGATAAGTATCATATACATGATGGATATTTGTTTATAGCTAATAAACTATGCATTCTAGAATCGTCGTTGCGTTTGTTCTTAGTGCAGGAATCACATGCTGGTGGTTTGATGGGTCACTTTGGGCGTGAGAAGACATTGCTCATGCTCACTGATCATTTTTACTGGCCCAAGATGAGGCGTGATGTCTACAGATTTGTGAGTTGTTGTATTACATGCCACAAGTCGAAATCCATGCCGTAGCTTCATGGTTTGTATACACCTCTCTCTGCACCTACTACACCATGGGAAGACATTAGTATGGATTTTGCTAACCTGTTTTCCAGGGTCATCGTGAGATTACATGGAGTACCCAAGACGATTGTTTCTGACCGTGATGTGAAGTTCATGAGCTAGTTTTGGAAGACCTGGTAGGGGAAACTGGGAATGAAGTTGTTGTTCAGTACTACATGTCATCCCCAAATAGATGGTCAAACGGAGGTGGTGAATCGAACATTGTCACAGTTGCGAAGGACTATGATTAAGAAGAATCTACAGGAGCAGGAAGAGTGTTTGCCACATGTTGAGTTTGCATACAACAAGGCTGTGCATTCGACTACTCAACTTTGTCCTTTTGAGGTGGTGTATGGCTTCAAGCCATTGATGCCACTTGATTTGTTGCCTTTGCCATTACATGAGAGAGTTGATATGGAGGCATCAAAACATGCTGAAGATGTGAAGAAGATTCATGAGAAGACTCGAGAGGCTATTGAGAAGAAAGGCAAGAACATTGTTGCTGCAAGGAATCTAGCAAGGAAGGAAGTCGTGTTCAAGCCTGGTGACATGGTATGGGTGCATCTACGCAAGGATAGGTTCCCACAACTTCGGAAGTCAAAATTGAAGCCACGTGGTGGTGGTCCTTACAAGGTGTTAGCCAAGATTAATGATAATGCCTACTTGATTGCTGGCGGTTGGTGGAGTTAGCAATAGCTGCAACGTTGCTGATTTATCACCATATGATGGAGAAGACCTTGGAGCGTCAAGTTCGATGCCTTTTGAAGGGGGGAGATGATGAGGACATCCCTACAATTACACCTACTAAAGATGCTCCAGCTATTGCAAGGAAGGATCAGTCCAATGAGATTAGAATTAGACCCATTACAAGAGCTCGTGCTAAGCTACTTGAACAATAGGTGAATTTGCTCCTAAACGAATCTGTTACTTTAATTGATGAGAACTTTATACTGCCTATGTCTATGCATTTATGTATGATCAGGTTCGTTGGAGAAACAAGCATGACGCGAGGAGGAGAAGGGTTACAAGAGGAGCCCAGCATGATGATGGCCCAAGGATGCGTGAGGGAGGAGCAGGAGGAAGGCGCAAGAGAAGATCATCAAGACGAAGGGGAAAGGATCTGCCATGACCGGAGTGTCCGGACGAGTCCACCCGGACTGTCCAGCCTGGCTAAGAGACAAACTGGCATGGACATTCTGTGTGCCAGTTCAGACACTACCCGTACACCACCCGAAAACTCTGAAGTTTCCGGCCAGACCGGACTGTCCGACACACTCCACCAGGAGTGTCCAGCCTAACCGGACTATCCGACCTATATCAAGCGGAGTGTCCACCCACCGAACGAATCTGGTCAGAGTCGATTTGTACCAGTTTGAGTTGTTTCTGTTTAGTTTCGGTTTCTGGCCACCCCAGCCGCCCTTATAAGCCCTGGGATGACCCCTAGTTAGGGTTTAGACCACGTTTAAATTAGTTTGGAGTTGTTTCTTTCAAAGAACATCTAGGTGATCTATTGTTCCATTAGGAATTAGTAGATTGCAAACTACCGTTCGTGGTCAATGGCTACGTGCGCAAGAGCGTGGTGTTGTGAATATCCCACAGGGTTCGAGAGCTGTTGCATTGGCATTAGGGTTCGAGCGGGAGAGATCATAGCTACACGCTAGTTATCTATCATCTACCATCATATTCGACAAGTGTTTGCTGAGAAGATCAGGCCACCGCATATCACCAACGATTCCTTGGTTCGTGAGGGGACTGAACACGCAATTCTGAAGGAGTTCGATGAGGGCAACGGCGACAGACTTGATGCATGACAGAGAGTTGACACCGGGATTTTTTACCTAGGTTCGGGACCCTCGTGAGGAGGTAAAGCCCCTACTCCTGCTCTGTTGTACTGCTCGCTTGCCTCGCAAGGTTACAATGGTGGATGAAAGTCTAGGGTTTTAGATCTCTGGGATCTGTCCCTGTAAGGTAGGAGAAGGACTCCTTACATAGGGTGGCGTCGAGGCTCTCCCCATGCTCCACGGACGGGGAGGGTCACCATAGTGCCGCCCTCCTGGGCATCGGTCTACGAGGCTACTTTTGATGGAACCGGTCCTCCCGCCTGGACGCGCCTCCATCGGTTGATAAAGCGGCCTTCCTTTTTCCATTTTGACTTCATCTACACCTGCCCGCTGTCCCCTTGTCACCCAAATGGCAACTGGCACACCCACTACACTGGGGTCGTCGGTCTTCCTGCTTTAATGGAATGGACCGGATCTTCCATTACCAAGGCGGATGGTGAGGACACAGTGGCCGCGCGCTTTGTCGTGGACCGGCTCCCCTGCTGACCATTTAACGGCCTTACAAAAGAGCCATGGGGACATTCTGAAGCACCCTCGGGAGGTTCAACGAACGCTTTCATCTGGGGAATCATTTTCCTTGATGGGAGGCCCTCTCGGGACCGTTCCGCCTCAAGAGGCAAAGTAAGCCCTCGTGGGCTCGGTACCTCGAGGAGCTGGGGGCTGCCGCCCGTCGGGACATGGTACCCCGGTCACTATGGCCCCAACACAACCTGGAGTTGGACAAGGTTGATGCCCTAGTCGTCCCTATTGAGCCACTCAACTCTGCCGGACTGACGGGGCTCTCATTGCCAGGGAGTTCCTTCGTCCCGATCGCTCCGCTACAGAAGCACAACAAATACATGTGGGAATTTGCCGCACCGAACCGCCTGGCCCTAGGGGACAGTGTCACCGATGACCCTGTCGTGGCGGGATTTATCCATGAGCTCCTACACATTGATGGCTCCGATTTTTTCCATTTTCCACTATGTTTAAACATTGTTTTTGGTCAAGTAATTGCCAAGGAAACTCTTAATCCTTTTCACTAATGACTAATAATTGCAAATATATGCAAATCCTCTCTTGGATTTATGTTGTGCAGGAAATCATGGCTTTTAATGCGAAATAAGGAGTCATAATGAAGGATTTTGAGGAAGTACACACGGCTAAGTAATTAGGAAGCCATGCCAGGGCGTCAGCACGCATAACGACCACTTGTACAGGCACGATCTGTCCGTACCGCCCGCCCGTACCAGCTGATGATAGCTTCGTCTCGTCAAACCCTACAACTTTTGTGAAGATGCCTATATATTTTGAGGCTCCAGCCGTAAGCCAGATAGTCAACATTCGTAGGTTCAATCACAACACCACCAAAGGAGATCCACACCATTGTTCATCCATTGTTCATCACTTCCACCATCCATCCATCTACTAGCCATAGACATTGCTTTGTACTTTAGATCACCTTGTGATTTGGCGACCATTGTAAGAATATTTGGTTTCAATCTAAGTATTTGTATGATGTTTTCTATCTCCTATCTATTTGTTATGAGTGAGTAGTCCTCACGGGCTGCGGGTTGGGGAGAAACCTCGCAACGATTATGTGCATCTAGATCATGGGAGAATTGTGTTTTGTTTGCAATTGTGATTTTTATCTTTTATTTCTTCATCTCTTGTCTCGATATGTGGACTTGTAGGTACCCAAGATCCCATAGATTGATAAAGGCTTGAGGTGGGATACTTGGCTAGCGGCGATCTCATAGGAACCTCAGTGGCAAAAAGGGTAGTACGGTCTTCACTTAGCGCCCCATTCAGGATCAACAACAACATTACCACTTAAAGCTTTGATCTATGTTTAATACTTAATAATCGTTTGTATCCCGTGGCTTCGGTGTGCACTCGGTTGGATCAAAAGTCTATTGCTATGCCCATTGCATCACAGGGCTCTTGATTAGGATGTGTTGCCCACAAGAGATTATCTCCATTCAAACATTATACATGACTATTCTTATTATTATCTTTTATCCCATTTGATGTGCAGTTGCAGGTGGATCTTCAACCCTAGCCTATTTCCATACATTGATTCAAACCCATTATAAATTAAACTAGATTAGTCCAGTCAACTAAGGTAAAACAAACAAAGTCTACTAGACGTGTCCTTCTTTATTACCTTTTATCAGTGCTTTCCGAGGTTCGATTAAACCTAGGTCTTCTAGGGAAAAAGCTTTTATACTACATCTGTGACTCCGGATAGAAGGTATCAACCCTTTTTTGGCACCGTTGTCGGGGAAGAAATTTCGCTATTCTGGTGAGGTCATTACAAACCTTGTTTTTAGTTTTATTATTAGTTGTAGTTTAATTCTTGTTATTAGATTACTTTCTTGTTATCTATTTGAAAAACCAAAAAAATTAGTTACTTGTTATTCTTTTCATTACTTAAAAATTACCAAAAAGATAAGAGCCATGGATCAAAAGAGATTAGGGGAGTTTGCTACTCCCACTGATAATTGTATTCGTACACCCATCACTAAACCCGCAGTTGATGTGGAAACATATGATATAAAACCTAACCTTTTAAGTTTGGTTCAACAAAACAATTTGGGGGTTCATCTGCTGAAGATTCGGGTTTGCACTTAAATACTTTTACTGAAATTTGCAACATGATGAATATTAAGGATGTAGATCCAAATGATGTTAAGCTAAGATTGTTTCCTTTCTCTCTTAGAGGAAAGGCTAACGATTGGTTGCTAGCTCTACCAAAGGGCACTATTAAATCTTGGGAGGAACGTACTAATTTGTTTATGACTAATTCCCTCCCCCCCAGCTAAGACTATGTAGCTAAGATCCAACATTACAAGCTTTAGACAAGAAGACCGTGAGCCACTAGCGCTTGCGTGGGAAAGGATGAAAGAAGTAATGAACTATCCTAGTCATGGGATGGAAGAGTGGCTTATATTACATTTTTTTAAATGGTCTTAACCCAATGTCTAAGTCTATGCTAGATACTGCAGCAGTAGGAATGATCATAGGAAAGGAAGTGAGTGTTGCAAAGAAATTACTTGATGATATGCAAAATAACCATGCCCACTGGCATGTAGAGAGAACCTCAAAGAGAGTAAGTTCAATTACTGAGTTAAATAATGAAGATCTTACATCTAAGGTAGATGAGTTGCTTAGCTTAATAATGATATCACTACCAATGTTAATGATGTTAATTTTATAGCTCGCACTCCTTTTAATCCTGCATGGAAAAATAATTATGCTTCCAATGTTCAAAAATATCATGCTAATCCTACAAGAGCTCCTTATAATAATTATGATAATACTAATGGAGCAAATCATGACAATCTCCCTTTTGAGCAAAGTGTTAGAACATTTATGCAAGCTCAAATCGAGCAAAACAATATGCTTATTAAGATCACGGAGAACCATGAAAGTAGTATAGGAAAATTATCTAACTAGGTCGTTGTAATTAGAAATGATGTGCACGCTCTATAGGAAAGAACAAAGACCGTGGAGGCTCAGTTGGGTAAGGTAGCCGAGAGCCAATCTCTCATACTAGCAAAGTTTGCTGGAAAATTTGAGCCAAATCCGGTAGAAGACCTCAAGATGATGAGGGTGGTAAACAGTGAAGAAAAACCGAAGAGCTGGATTATAGCAATGCGCCAACGCCAGAATATACCGTGGAAGATCTATTGAAGATGATCACCATTAAGAATCCAGGTATAGAACAAGGTAATGATTCTATGTACCAACAATTTATACAACAAGTAGAATCTAAGGTTCATGATTTAGAGATGGAGTATAAAAGACTAGCTGATAAGCTTCCAGCTAAGCTAGATGATATATTTGAGCCCACTATTAAAATTAAATTGGGAGTTAATGAGATATCCGCACTTAGTGATCTTGGTGTGAGAGTCACAACAATTTCCAAAAGCCTATTCGATAAATTAAACTGGGGGCCATTTGTTACAACTGAATTAAGACTCCATCTAGCTAATTCAACTTATAAGCAAGTTGTTGGGATCAAAGAAAATATAGTTGTTGAAATTAAAGATAGGCCCGCTCTTATTGATCTTGCTATTGTGGACATGCCTAAAGATCCCATAGCACCTATAATTATAGGTAGGCCATTCCTAAGAACTATTAAAGCTTTGATTAATTTACATGAAGGGAATGTGAGAATAGGGCTACCATCTGGAGATCCGTTGTAGTCCACTTCCCTAGGAAGAAGAAGGCCAAGCCTAATGACGATGATGGTGTAATTACTTTGAAAGCTAACTACTTTGGATTGGGTGTTACACTTCACAAAACTAAGTGATTCCCATCGAGTTCAAGCTAACTAACCTTAACTAGAAGCGCTTCATGGGAGGCAACCCATGTGAAACAAAAAAAATTATGGATTAGTTTTTGTTGTGTTAGTTTTGTTTTTGTTTTTAATAAAGAGTGTTCAAGAAGACCTTTAGAGAGAGGAGATAATAAGGTAATCTCTATATTTTATTTTACTAACACATGTCCCAAGATGTATTGATGGATCTTTACTTAGTATGTTTGCTTTTATTTAGTCCTTTCATGAGATGTGCAAAGGCACACAGATATACTAATCAAATTCTTTAAATTTTGCAGCTCACTGTGCTTTAATAACCACTGGTACGGCCGGAGTGGACCGTACCATGCGCCCGTACCACATCAAGCCAAAGGGAGATATAAATTTTGATTTTTGCCAAAGGAATCAATATCGATAACAACCACTGGTACGGCCGGACGCGCCCGTACCACGCGCCCGTACTGTACCCTCGAGCAAACATCAGATTTCAAACAAAGGTACCAAACCGGTAACGACCAGTTGTACGGGTGTGCGCGATCATACCGCGAGCCCATACCGAGTGCACCGCTTGGGAGCAGTCGGAGCCCCCAAGGTAAGTCACCCGGTACGGGCGGGCTCTGTCCATACCGCCCACCTGTACCATGTACGCGGAGGCCATAAGGACCACGAGGACGTAACCTAAAAATCCCCAAATTAATTTTTCTCTTTCTTCTTTCTTGAAACTCCAAACCACCTCCATTGGATCTTCAAATTTACTTAATCTTTCTTCGATTCTTCAGACTCATTCGATCTAAGGTATGATTCTCCTCTAATCCTCAATTTATTTGTGCAAAAGCTTCACTCAATCATTCATCATTGTCAATCTAGACATAGGTCTTATTCTTGATTCAATCTTGATATTAAGTATATTAGCATTGTTTTTAGAGGAGTTTCTTTTGTAGTTAGTATAGAGGATCACTTATGCTATGTTTCTATTGGACCAAAAAATATTAGCAATCTTTATTTACTTTATCTTGTTTTATTTATTAGATGAACACGAGGAGCCGTACACGTGAGATGGCTGCGGAGTCCTCCGCACCACCCGTTGATATATTGACCCTCGAGTCACTTGGTATTGATTTCACCGAGGAGTTCTAGCTGAACCATTTCAATCGTCTCAAGCTTCGAGAAATCAAGTCCACCAAGTGGGTGTGTCTTTATATCCCGAACCAACTTGGCATTCGTGCTGATTTCAATTTACTTTGCAACAATGTTGGTTTGTATGATTTTGGCTTTCAGGATGTTGCCACGTATCGCCGCTTGACGCTTGAGTTCTTTAGTACTTTGACACACATGATGGATCCTTATGGCTGTACCGAGGAACAAAGGCCCGGAGTTGATAGAATCAAATTCCACCTTATGAACTATGAGTACACTTTGACACTCAGCCAATGGGCTCAATGCTTTCGGTTTGCCAACAACATCACCGATGTACACACAACTACTTTTGTTTTAGATCCTTCCCCTTCATAGTAATTTAATTTGATGTGAATTCGTGGAAACATACCCAAGAGGAACCAAATTGAGCATCCTGCTATTCAATATTTATTCTATGTGATTGCTAATACTTTGAAGGCACGTGGTGAGTTTACTAGAGTTAATGAGGAGGTCATGTTGATCCTCGCAAAAGCTGCTCTTATGAAATGTAACTTAATGCCAAATTTGGGCGCTCTTCTAATGTTTTACATTAAGCATCAGGTTCTTTAATCTTGAGGACCCATATGTGGAGGAGGAGTTGTGACCATTCTTGCACGCACACTTCGCATCAACCTAGGTAACATCCAATCCTTGACCGGAAGTCACCATCTCGGTCTTTCTACTCTAAGATCATGTGGTATGATTTCTAAAAATCATGGTATATATTTCTTCGATATACCTGGAGAGGACCACTTGATCCCAGATCCTTTGCCTAACGGTTTATTCTCTATCGAGGATGGACGTTTGCGCTTTCACGTGCATGTTGAAGCTAATCTACCCCAACAAGAAATACCTGTGGGAGGAGGAGAAGATGATGAAGAAGAACAAGGAGGACACGGACAAGATGATAAGCCACCAAACTACTACACCACCTATGAAGACATTTATGCACTCAAAGGAAATATTTGAAACATGAACAACCTCTCCATCAACCTTCGAGATGATACTGCAAGCCTTGCCACCTAGTTCCATTTGGAGCAGCCAATGGAATGTGGGAGATTATCCACCGCCACTCCAATCAACAACAAAAGGGCTTGCAAAAGCCTGAGCTTGGGGATGTATTCCCTCGGCAAATTTATTTGTGTAATAACGAGGTTGTACTCCAGCTCCTAGGGAGCTTTGAAACACTCGTGTTGGCTTGTTCCAACACTTTGCTTTTTTCCTTTGCTTGTAATTTGCTTCATTTTTAGTTTATTTTATCTTCGTTTGTTTTTATTTTATTAAACCCTTTCTTGGTTGCAAGTTCTTTTCTATTCTTTAATCCCTATCCTCAAAAATACAAAAAGATTTTTCCCTTTTTCCTTTTTTCATAAACATGGATTCACACTTTGCCTCTTTGCTTTAATATCATTATGACAGTAATCGTGTTTGAGTTTTGAAGGAACACATCCCTATAAGGAAGAGGATCATGAAGTCACTTATCAGAGGTATGTCCTATATATGTCTCCCACTTATGAAGTTTGAGTTGTTTATCTTAGTTGGTTGATGTGCTAAGATGCCATGCTAGTGGGAAGTAATCTAATATGGTTGGAATAAGGCTTTTTATTGGTATGATGATTAGTTGTTCAAGATCTTGCTCTAGTTCTTTTAGTTAACCGAGTCTTGCCTTGGAAATAATATTGACAAACAAGTACAATAAGAAAAAGTCTGAAATTTATGAATTGTTTGATGAATGATTGTCTTGAGAGTGTACCCTTGAGGATACTTAACCCCAGATATTTTGATAGTCTTGACGACACTCACAAAAAGAATTGTTTGATTGAAATAAAGTCTAGTGGTAATTGTGATGCATGCCAAAGCTAACCTTGTGAATCAAACCGCTGTACTAGCTCAAAAAAGAGAAAGAAGTGAGACAACCATGTTCTATATCTCTAATGCACACCTTTGGGATGCCAACAACTCCGCTAGCTTTTGAACAATCTATGGTATAACCTCGGATTTCGGCTATGATTTAATGACATGATTGGCATCCGTGTCAATATATGGGAAAAAGTAATGGTAATCTCAAATTTTGTGCAAACACTTGCTAAAGAAACAATCAACGATCCCTGAAAAATGAAAGAAAGAAAAAGATATCTATGAGGATCCACATAACAAGTCCTTGGCATGGTCTCATTACTACTTTACGAACTTTTATTGAAAGACAATGATTGGATTATAAGTGTTTTTGATAGACTAGATTTATTGATGTGGGTGTAAATAAGACACCTCATTGTTATACTACTTGGGACATGAAACTCTCTTACTCAACTATGCTATTTAAACATCCTAGTGTTCCTTGACAAGCTGAGAGTTAATTAGAGGAATTGGATTGATTACTACACTTCTGGTTACATATACTTATATTAAACTTTACTTTGATTGTTTTGACTTACTGAAGCTTGTATAGTATTCTTGTATCTCTCTAACTTTTATAAGCTTCGTAAATGAATGAAGTGTTGAGCACATATGATTACCAACTATAAGTGAACTCTTATTCTCGTTTTTTTCAATCTTAAATGTTGAATTCCTTATAGTTCTTTTGGTTCTTCTTTCTCGAGGACGATCAATGTTTGAGTTTTGGGGAAGATGATGGCTCCGATTTTTGCCATCTTCCACTATGTTTAAAAATTGTTTTTGTTCAAGTAATTGCCAAAGAAACTCTCAATCCTTGCCACTAATGACTAATAATTGCAAAGATATGCAAATCCTCTCTTTGATTTATGTTGTGTAGGAAATCATTGCTTTTAATGCGAAATAAGGAGTCATAATGGAGGATTTTGAGGAAGTACACATGGCCAAGTAATTGGGAAGCCATGCCAGGGCATCATCAAGCATAACGACCACGGGTACGGGCGTGGTCCGTCCATACTACTCGCCCATATTAGGTGGTGACGGCTTCATCTCGTCAAACCCTACAACTTTCATGAAGACGCCTATATATTTTGAGGCTCCAGACATCGTCTAGAGGGCTGCCATTCTCAGATTCAACCACAACTCCACCAAAGGAGATCCACGCCATTGTTCATCACTTCCATCATCCATCCATCCACTAGCCATAGCCATTGCTTTGTACTTTATATCTCCTTCTGATTTGGTGACCATTGTAAAAATATTTGATCTCTATCTAAGTATTTGTATGATGTTTTTTATCTCTTATCTATTTGTAATGAGTGAGTAGTCCTCACGGGCTGCGGGTTGGGGAGAAACCTCGCAACGATTATGTGCATGTATATCATGGGAGAATTGTGTTTTGTTTGCAATTGTGATTTGTATCTTTTGTTTCTTCGTCTCTTGTCTCGATGTGTGGACTTGTAGGTACCCAGGATCCCATAGATTGACAAAGGCTTGAGGTGGTGATGAGGATATATACATGGATTACAATGATTATGAATGCTTGAACTGGAAGGAAATATTGAGTCAAATCAATAATAACTATCAGGTGACTGCATTCCTAGTTGGAAAAGATACTTTGATTTATAAGAAATTTATACTACCTAAATCATGGTGTTATTGTTTGACTAGATTTAATATCTTTCGGACTAGCGCTAGCGGGAAGGAGAGGGAGGTAGGTGAGGAGTCCGACGTGATGATCATCCAAGGGTGCGCGAGGGAGGAGCAGGAGACAGGCGCAATACAAGCAAGGGAGATCATCAAAGAGAAGGAACGTTCAATTCGGACAGACAGAAGTCCTGAAATTGAAACGGACGTGGATTCCTCATACGAACTCCAAATCAAGCAAATAAGCACTGCTTGGATACATAATTCCAAGGTCTTTCCAATGAGTACTTCCACGTCTCAAGACCCTGGATAATCCAGCCCCCACACCCCGGATAATCTGGCCCTGCTTCGGAAATTCTGTTAAGGACTTCGTGTGCGATGTTCTGTACGGCCCCTAGATAATCCACCCCACTTAGACCAGATAATCCGGCCCTAAAAGTTTCCATGAGATCCGGACGGATCTGGCTGTATCAGACACATTTTTTTGCATTTTTCGGACATTTTGGCGGCCATATAAGCCTGGGAACGCCCTCTAGATTAGGTTAGACCACGTTAAAACTATTTTGGAGTTGTTTCTTATTAGATCCTCTGGAATTCCCAGTTATCGAATTATCTACTTCAATTGAGTGTGATCTGTTGTTCCATTGGGAATTAGTAGATTGCAAACTACAGTTCGTGTTCGCAGGCTACGTGTGCAAGAGCGTGGTGTTGTGAATATCCCACAGGGTTTGAGAGATATTGCATCGGCATCAGGGTTCGAGCGGGAGAGTTCATAGCTACAGGCTAGTTATCTATCATCCACCATCATCATCGCCATCCGCTTACTGAGAAGATTGAGCCACCCCATATCATCTTGGTATCAGATTTCCAGTATTGCCTCGGTAAGCATCCACAAATCCATCCATAGATTAGATCTTGTTTTAGTCCTATACATAAAAAGCCTCACAGAAAGATTTTCCATAGCCCATATTGCATCGTTTTCGAGTTTTAGTTGTTGATTGTGTCTTCTCGTAGATCCGATCTACAGGTTTTTCTCGTAGGAGTCTAGTTTTCGTTTGTGTCTAGGTTTATGGTTTTGATCTTGTTTTATGCCGTGTCCACCATTACCGTTTTCCGCAACTTTTCATCATTTGTCCGAGTCCACATAGCGTACCTTTTTTTTCATACCATAGACATAGCCTATGTACAACATCCGTGCCTAGGAACATACCCACGAGACTAATTGCTTTGCTCCGACAGGCTGCTCATTAGGGTTTCGAAGTGCAGAAATTTTTCGATAGGAAAAACCAGACTATCCGGCCTATACACACCGGATATCCGGGCCGATCGGAGTATCTGGCGCATATCAACCGGACTTTCCGACCCAGTTTTGTTATAAGTTGCTGCACTCGTTTGCATCGAGACATATAGTTCAAAATCAAAAAAAGAGAACAGGAAAGAGAATCAGTACAAAAAAGAAGAAAAGAGCTACAAGCGTGACAAAAAGAGATATTAAAGGGTGCACTTGTAGATTGAGCAACCTTGTGCCTATTTACTTTGAGCTTTTACTAGCATCTCTCTTGTGCATTGCAATATTCCTTTTCATAAGTTGCTTTGCCACATTTATCTTCACCGTGTTTGTTTCTTGGGTTTTTGTTTGATCAGCACTAGGACTTGTTTGCGGCGTAGTTATTATACCATACCTAGAGCTCCACCATAAATAACCTATGTGCCCTGTGATCGTTCTCCGTACCCTTGATATTCACTTCATCACCTTAGTGCATAAGTCTTTGATTTCGTTTGGTAAAGCATCTCTATTCACTTTGGAACGGTGAGATCTACTTTATTTTTAGTTCTGAGTGAGTTGTGAGTGTTTCCACCAAAAAGATTTTGATTATTTCACTAACCTACTAATCATGTCTTCTAGTAGTGTTGATGTGATGTAGAAAAAGGATGCAGATGATTATCCCTTTCCTCTACAATCCTACTATAGCAACACATTTTGGGAAGAGGAGTCAGGAGTGGTGCCTACTTCGGGTTTGTTCCACTTCATCACAGAAATTAGTGGTAGACAAGCTGCTATTACCATTAGTACTTGTTCTTACATAAATTTGGTTAGTGTTGAGGTTGTTGAAAAGCTACGATTATACACAAGTGAATTAGAAAAACCATTTATGTTAGCAACTTCTGGTCATGCACTACCAATTACTCAGATTGCATCTGTTCCACTTACCATTTATGGCCCTAGTAGAGAGGTTTCTTGTTTTGACGTTCCTAGAGCGTTTAAATCTTGTCATATCATGTTGGGAACAAAGTGGTGTAATCAATTTCAGGTTGTGTTTGGTAGTGAGTGTTCTGATCCTACTATCTTTTGGAGCGATAAGCACACGTGGTTAACACGTTCAAATCTTAAGCAATTTCAGGAGATTAGGCGTCAAAACCTATGTGCACCTGTAACCACCAACATGGAACCACATGTTGATCCTATCATAGAAGAACCGAGAGTGAGAGTTGATGAGACAAATGAGGTTTCTACTAATGTAATCATCTCTACTCCTAGTATTGTTTCTTGTGATATTCAGGTTGCTTTTGAAGAAAGGGAGCCATCTATTCTACAACCTATATCACTGGACTGTGCATTGTCACGTGTGGAGGATGTTTTAGTACCTACTACAACTGAGGAGATTGTTGATGACATCGGTACTAATTTGGAGATTCAGCCAACATATGCAACATATTGTGAGTCTATTCCTTTGTTGCTGCCTCCTTGTGATTTTCCTTGCACTAATGTTACAGCACCATGTGATAGTTTACCAAATTCGAATTTGGATCATGTGGTACTGATAACACATAAGGAAATACTTGCTCGAATACCACCTACTGATGTTGTGTATTCCATCATGCTAAATGAACCTATGAGTATGAGTTGTGCTATGTATAAGATTTCTAAAATTTCATGTATAAATTCTAGGACATATTCTCCTTGTTTCACTTTCAATCTAATTGGTGAATATAGCATGGATGAAAATTTTCTTGTGGATCACATATGCATTACTTGTGATAGAATCGCTGAACTGAAAAAAGTTGTTTACAACCATATATGCAATGTGTCACAAAATGTTTGCTATGGGACAATAGTTCATGTTCGAGATATTATGGAAATACATTCTGGTCTAGTTGATATATTGCAACCAACACAAGTAATTTTACCTATGTTGAATTGTTCTAATCTTGCTAGAATAGAACCCAAGTTTTCATATTCATTGTGTTTGTCCCAAAAGTCTTTGTATAGTTATGTTAGTACTTTAGACTTCACTGCTATTTGCAAATTGAGTTACATCTTACATACTAGACAACATGATCATGTTCATAATAATCAGAGTAGCATAGTTGAAGCATGGCATGAATCAATTTGGTTTTCACACATATGGAATTGGTTTGATCTTGTTCACAACTTTGATCATAGATCTTCTTTGAGAAAACTAAATTTAATATTGAAGAACAAGACTACCTATTTAGTTGTTTTTCACCATGATAATAATTCTTTGTACTTCACTTATACCTGCAATTTAAGTTGCTTGATGTATACTAGACATAATTTTCATGTGAACAACAATAATACAACATGTTACATATACATATGCTTTGCGTACATGTTGTTCTTTTTGTTTCTTCCACTTTCAGCTTACCCAAAGTTGTGGACTGCTTTTCATGAAGAAAGGGAGGAGGATGAGGATATATATAGGGATTACAATGATTCCGACTACTTGAACTGGAAGGAAATATTGAGTCAAATCAATAATTACTATCAGGTGACTGCATTCCTAGTTGGACAAGATACTTTGATTTATAAGAACTTTATACTACCTAAATCATGGTGTTATTGTTTGACTAGATTTAATATCCTTCGGAGTAGCACTAGCGAAAGGAGAGGGAGGAAGGCGAGGAGTTCGACGTGATGATCATCCAAGGATGCGCGAGGGAGGAGCGGGAGGCAGGCGCAATACAAGCAAGGGAGATCATCAAAGAGAAGGAACGTTCAATTCAGATAGATAGAAGTCCTAAAATTGAAATGGACGTGGATTCCTCATACGAACTCTGAATCAAGCAAATAAGCACTTGTTGGATAGATAATTCCAAGATCTTTCCAATGAGTATTTACACGTCTCAAGACCCAGATAATCCGGCCGCCACACCCCAGATAATCCGACCCTGCTTCGGAAATTCTGCTAAGGACTTCGTGCGCGACGTTCTGTACGCCCCTCGGATAATCTGGCCCAGTTAGACCGGATAATCCGGCCCTAAAAGTTTCCATCAGATCCAGAAAAATCTGACTATATCAGACACGTATTTGTTTCTCCTTTTTTGGACGTTCCGTCGGCCATATAAGCCTAGGAACGCCTTTGTCGTTTTCTAGCTCGAAGTTTTTATTGTTTCTCGGCTAGAGTTTACTGCCTAGGGAATCGGTGCCCCACCCATAGGGTGTGAGCAGCGATTTGATCGACCGGTCACCGCAACCGGAAAAAGGAGATGGATCACCTGGTTGCTGAGGTTAGTGCTTACGCTAGCCACGCCTGGTGGTTCTGACACACGTCGCATCACCTAGACTATTTGCTCTATGGCGGCAGGTTTTGGTAACCGCGTGCACAATTGATCATTGCAGTTTCTTGGGGATCGTGTGCATGCCTTGGCTCCCACAGTAACGCCGGTAGGATCTTTTGCGGGTCTTGCGCTGACGGACGAGATCTGTAACCGAAGATTCGTGGGGGTAGTGGGGTAGTTGGCTACCATGTGGTGGAAGGAAGCACAGGAGGCGTGCTCGACCCACGGCAATAAATAGGGATGCGGGGAGGGGGTTTCCCCCACTTCATCTTCCTCCTGTTACTTGCCACTCCTGTCCCTATGCTCAACCTCCTCGTGCTCTTGCGCTATGCCTTCTATTGTCCTCGTGCCGCCAGTTTTAGGTCACCAATGCCGCCGCATCTTCTCGCGATGAGGGGTCCTCGTTTTTCCGCGACGGCCGCCGCACCCAACAACATGCTGCTGGAGCAGAGCGGAGGCTGGTGTGGCTCCCACATCACGTAGGACCTCATCCTGAAGAACCAGCAGGGAAAGTTCACCCTGTCAGAGCGGGTGGTGAAGCACCACCTTGCGCCAAAGGGGGAGCGTGTCCCAAACCCTCAGCCCGGCGAGGTCGTGGTCTTCCTCGCACACTTCACCCATGGCTTTGGTCTGCCAGCGGGCAAGTTCCTCCTCGAGTTATTCGGCATGTTCGACCTCCAGCTTCACCATCTGGGGGCGAACGCCATCGCGCAGCTGTCGCATCACGCAGCCTACTACGGATCTTACTTGGAGGTTCAACCGGACACGGCAAACTTCCTCAAGTTTTTCAACTTCAAGGCTCAGTCGCTGCAGAAGGATGGACCGCTGATGGAGACAGGCTAACGCGCGATCTACCCGCGGCCATCATCCATGTTGCTTCGGTTGTATCTTTGCCAATGAACCTTTGGCAACTCCACCAACGTCTACTGGATCCGGCTGCCGGTCTTTGCCAATGTCCCATCTACCCAGAAGGCCTGGTTTGCGAAGGGTTTGGGAGCCTAGGCGGACATGGACCGGATGGCGTCCCGGCTAGAGGTGCTGGTGGAGAGGGAGCAGCTCACCTCCCGGGACATCTCATTGTCCTGGATGAATCACCGCGTGCTTCCGCTACAGTAGCGGTCACACAAAATGTGCCACCTCTTCGGCTCCAATGATCCCACGCGGGTCTCTCGGCTAGAGGTGTAATCTGAGCCCCTTCGAGAGTGGCTTGCCATGATCTTGAAGAAGGATCTAGTGGAGGGCTCGTGCTTCTCCTGCGAGCCGTTCCATCGGGGCCGCCTGCCGCTGAATGTTAGTTTTCTTTTTCTTTTTGGGTGGATTTTCCCAAAGTATTTCTTCTTGCTTCTTATCTGCCCCCTTTTGAGTAGATTTTTAGGGCATAACTAGTGGAGGACGACATGGGTGACCATGAGATCTCCCTCTTCTCTGCCGACCTCAAGCCGCCAAAGTACCATCAGATGGAGCCAGAGCGTTTCCCCACCCGGGCTGATGAGGGTTGCGAGGACCCGCCCGGTGAGTGTTTCCTCCTTGTGCTTGTTTTCTTCAGCCGGATGCTTGATATCTTATTTGTACTGATGCAGCCATGCATGGCGATGACGTAGCTCCTGCCCCTGCCGCCATGGCGTGGGCTAGTGGGGAAGCGGGCGGCTTCTGCCGACGCCGCCCCCGCGGGTGGTGGCGCGAAGAGGTCTCGCTGGTTGAGGGCTACAACATTATGCCGAGCGTTGCCGGGTATGTGCATTTGCTCTTCTCAGTACAATTGATGATTTGTCCTTCTTTTAGCTTAGTCTTGTTTTTTCATCCAGCGAGGCGATGTCGTTGGATGTCTCGGCCGTCATCGCAACCGCGTCCGTCCCAGCCCCGGCTGCAGCTGAGGGGCCGGCTTGGCCCTCCTCTGATATGCCGGTTGGAGCAGCCGTCATGACCGCATCAGAGGCACCATCACCGGCTATGTCAGCGACCCTGCACTTTGCCTCGGCCGCCTCTAGGCTCCCCTAGGTGCTCGCGGCTGGGAGCGAGATGGCCGGCGTGAGCCTAGATGGCCGCGACGCGCAGACGGGTCCGACCGCCTACTAGGTGGGAGAGCCCGTGGAGGCGGTGTGAGAGGCCTCTGCGCAACCGGTTGCCGAAGACAGCGGCGGGGTGGTGGCTTCCGGCTCTGGCAGCACGGGAGGCGGGGTAGAGCAAATCATGGCGGGGACTTCGCGACCCGCTGCCAGCGATGAGGAGGAGGTGCTGGTGACCGGTTACAAGCCGGCCCTGGCCTTGCTGACATCGGGAACCATCCTGGCCCAGCTCTCCGAGTCGGCACCTGCCTCCCTCGACTGGCGCGCCACCTGGTGGAGGTGATGGAGCAGGGGCTTGGTGAGGCCAAGGGGTTGGGCACTTCCTTGGAGGTGAGTATCTCCTTAGGTTTTTGTTCCTTTTCTTTAGCCAGCTTGGTGGTTCTCTTATTCTCTTCCTACTTCGCAGAAAGCTTTTGCTGAAGTGACCAAGAATACGCAGGACCTGGGTGTAAGATTGCCCGCTCTGCTATGTCTTCCCAGTTATGCGAATTTTCGAGGTTTTTGTTGACTATCGAGTACCCTCCTACATGCAAGATAGTGGACAGGGAGCAGGAGGTGGACCGGTTGAAGGCAGAGGTGCTCTGGCTGCAAGACTCCAATAACACTCGCTAGGCTCAGATTAATGAACTGGTAGAGCATCAAAAGAAGATGGAGATTGCAGTCAGCCAGGCCAAGAAACCTGACGACATCCGCCCCGACTCCCTCAAAAATCTCGATGTCCTTTATAATAAGCAGGAGGAGGTGCTGAAGGATGCGAAGGCATAGGAGAAGGTCATAGAGGCGGAGCTGAAGCAGATTGCCGAGATCGTCATCCGTAAGTTATTATTTTTCTCTACTAGATTATTTTCATCTGCTGCAGCCAGTTTGTAATAGTTGCTATCTGGTCAGGTGCAGCTCAATATCATAAGGCGACTGATCAAGCTCTTGCTCACGTGCTCGAGGAGGAGGCTAGGCGCAACCTGTGTCTTGAGGAGCTGGTTGCGGTGGTGAGCGAGGAGGCCAACCGGCTGCGCCAGGCCATCTTGGATATTTTCATCTACCTCTGGCCCGAAGCCGCCACGCCTACTACCATCAATGCATGGATTGCCCGACTTTAGACTGCCGCTGATCTCATCAAGGTGTCACGGCAGTGGGTGGCATGCAGGGGCTCGGAAATGGTGCTCGCGCTGCTCAAGTCCTGGTATCCGGTGTGGATCTTCGGAGCCTTTCCCAAGGATTCCTGCAAGGGACCAGCTACGACCAGCTGCGTGTAGAGGTTCCTGATATCTGCTCTTGTGGTATCAAGATCTCAAGATTTGTCTAGTTGGACAGGGACTTCAGCAACCCGTAAAGGCCAGAGGCGTTCTGCTGGGCCTCGGTTCTAGCCCAGCACAAACCGATACACTGGCTGCACCAGCCTCTGACCCGGCCGACGTCGCCTCCTGCAGCCAACCTCCGGCGGACGCCTCCGATCTTTTTGTTGAGCCCTAGGCATGACCCCTGGAATGCCAAGAGTATTTGTATTTCTTGAAACTTGTCCTTTATCCTTATGTGTGTGCACAACTTTGTCCTTGCGGTACGCTGAATTCTGATGGGAGCTTCGTCTCCCTTTTGTGTTATAATATTGTCTTGTGCTCTTTTGTTTGCACTTTCTAATTGTTTGATATGCCTTCGCATTTGCGAGATTTTGTGTGGGGGCGCGGGAGCACACCCACAGGCTGTAGTCATCGAGGTTTGGGCCGGCTAGAGAATCCAACAGGGTCAAAGCTCCTTTCTATTCTCTCTGTCTGCGTGTCTTTGTGTGGGGCGCGAGAGCGCATCCATAGGGTGTAGTCCCCGAGGTTCGGGCCGGCTGGAGGATCCAGTCGGGTCGAAGCTACTTTTTGCCTTCTGCTGTCAGCGGGGGGTGATTAGCACCTAGCCCTGGCCATTGGTCAAATTTTGACCCATGCAAAAACTAAAACACAAGTGATAGCTTTTGAGTTAGATATGTATAAGGGGAACATAGTTTGCAGTTCATTCATTAAGGTTGGAAACTTTGTCGTTCCATGCTAGGCCAAACGACTTTGTCATTTTCTCAGTGAGCATTGGTCGTTTAAGTTGTGCCCTTGACGGCCACGAACCGAAGGGTTAGCTAGTGAGCGTACTGCATGATACTTCAGATTCCTATTATTGGTGTCGGGCAAGCGAGCGCACCGGAACTTCCAGACGTTTTTGTTTTCCGTATGACTTTTTGTGTAGGGGTCCTCGAGCTTTATGCTCTTGCCGAACTATTAGCCGGATAGCAGTCTGCAGCTGGAACAGAAGAGGAAGCCCTTAGAGCCGCATACAGTACTTCGATATTTGGAATGCACAGCCATCTAGTCCACCTAGTAAGTCCCCGAGAGGGATCGCCGGATCCGGGGGTAAAAAATAGTATAGCAAGAAATTCCAAATGGTGCGATGAAAATGCCAAATGATTACGTTGTCCTAGAGACTGTGTTGAGGCTCCTCAACTTGTTCATTACATAAAATTAAGATACATACACTTCTTATTTAAGTGTAAAATGGGCGTAGTAGGTTTGCATTCCATGGGCGCTCAGTTTCTTCACCAGAATGGTTCATCTTGTTCTTTGACCGACTAGCGGGCGTCGATGAGGTAATATGAGTTGTTCTGCAGTGCTCGACCAACGAAGAATGTCCCCTCCCAAGTTGGAGAGTCTTGTGCATCCGCTTGGTGTCTTGTACCAGCCGCAACATTGGGTCACCCTCTCGGACCGAGATGTGGCAGATCCAGCTAGCGTGGTAGCAACGCAGGTTCTGCTGGCAGATAGTGGACCTGGACAAGGCCAGATAGCGTGCCTCTTCGAGGACATCGACGCTATCCTCGCGTGCTTCATTGGCTTATTGCTTTGTCTATAACAGCTTGTGTGGTGCATCGAACTCGATGTCAATTCCTCTATCCAGATGGAGTGATTCGACGTGGTGCACAGGCTCCACAGCACAGCTGGCAACTCCTCTATCCAGCATCCGGGGGATCTCATCAGTGGCTCGATCAGCCGGGGCTTGATTCCGGCTAGGACCAGACCATTTGCTCATTCACATTTCCCATTTAACTAGGGGTGCACGACGGAGGTGAGGTCCAAGCAGATGCCCTTTCCTCCACAGAAACCCGTGAAGGCCCCTTTGGCGAAGTTCGTGCCATTGTCGGTGATGATGCTGTTGGGGTAGCCAATGCATGTGATGATGTCTATAGAGAACTTGATCATTTTTGGTCTATCTAGCTCCTTGATTGGCTTTGCCTTGATCCACTTGGTGAATTTGTCTACCTCCACCAACAAGTGTGTCATGCCGGATCACACTGTTTTGAAGGGGCCGACCATGTCTAGCCCCTAGATGGCAAATGGCCAGGTAATGGGGATTGTCTTGAGGGCCACTGCTGGAGTGTGCTTCTGCTCGCTGAAATGCTGGCACCCGTTGCATGCCTTCACCATTTTCTTGGCGTCTTCCAGCATAGTAGGCCAGTAGAAACTATGGTAGAATGCTCTAGCCAATATGTCATGTGATGATGTGTGGTGGCTGCACTCACCTTGGTGAATGTCCACCAGCGGCTAGATTTCTTCTTCTTAGCTCACGCAGCGCTGATAGATTCCTCCGACGCTGCGCTTGTATAGCTCGTTGTTGATTATGGTGTATGCACTTGCTCTATGCTTCACTCGCCTTGCCTCGACATCTTCATCGGGCAGCTCCCCTTTGGCTAGGAAGTTCATGAATGGCTTGGCCCACGCGGGAGTTTCGCAGATGGCGTAAATGGTCTCCATGATCAGCTTGATTTCCTTGCACGACCGGCTCAGGCTCGTCGGGTGGCCTGCTGGCTGGAAGAGCGGAGCCGGTAGTCCCCAGGCTGCTGGAGTCGGCTGGGAGTGTTGGGGCCTTCGACCCATTAGTCCCCAGGATTGGTGTGGTAGTCCCCGTGTTTGACGTGGCAGTCCCCGGGAGCCTTGCGGTATTCTCTAGCCGCTTGGAGCCTGCAGTTCCCGGGTACGCATCCAGTATGATGGAGTCGGATTCCGGAGACGACATGATGGATGGCTTGCGCAGGTGCTCGAGGGAGACTCCAGGTGGAATTTCTTGCCTTGTTGATCTGACACAAGCAAATGCGTCGGCAACCTCATTGTTGGCTCGTGGAACATGGTGGAACTCTCACCCCTCAAAGCAGGCGCATAGCTGTTGCACGAAGAAGCGGTACAAAGGCCCATGTTTGCGTCCTTGGCGTCCCAATCGCCCGATACTTGCTACACCACCAGGTCCAAATCACCAAAGCAGAGGATGCGCCGGATGCCGATCTCTTTTTCCATTTTGAGGCCATGGACGAGCGCTTCGTATTCAGCGACATTGTTGGATGCGCGGATGTGGATTTTTAGCATGTACTCTAGCCGGTCTCCTTTTGGAGAGGTGATGATGACTCCAGCTCCGAGCCCCCCGTACATCTTGGAACCATCGAAGTGTAGCTTCTAGTGCATGGAGTCAGGGCATGGTGGTAGGTACTGGGTTTACCCAATGAACGAGGCAATCTGTCAGGGCTTGAGACTTGATCGCTGTTCTTGGCTCGTACCGGATTCTTTGGGCGGTGAGCTCTATTGCCCATTCCGCCACCCTTCCTGTGGCGTCCCTGTTGCGGATGATCTCCGAAAGTGGTGCTAATGCCACCACCTGGATGGAGTGCTCTTGGAATTAGTGCTTCAGTTTCTTGGCAGCCATGTACATGCCATACACCAGCTTTTGGTAGTGGGGGTATTTCTGCTTTGAGAGTGAGGGTACCTCACTCAGGTAGTACACCGGGCGCTCGACAGGCTACGCCTTTCCTTCTTCTGGCCACTCAACCACAAGCACGACACTAATGACATGCTTGGTAGCTACAATGTAAATTAGCATTGGCTCCTTTGCAGCGGGGGACGCTAGTATTGGTGGGGAGGATAGCATGTGCTTGAGGTCACAGAAGGCCTCGTCTGCCAGAGCCGTCGAGACAAACTTGTATGTTTTCTTCATGAGCTGGTATAGCGGGAGTGCTTTCTCGCCCAGCCGGCTAATGAACCGACTTAGGGAGGCTAGGAACCCGGTGAACTTCTGCACGTCATGCAGATTATGTGGCGGCTGCATGCGCTTGATTGCGCCGATGTTCTCCGGGTTGGCCTCGACTCCTCGTTCTGAGACGAGAAACCGATGAGCTAGCCAGCTAGAACGCCGAACACACACTTCTCTAGGTTAATCTTCATCTGGAACCGACGAAGGTTGGCGAATGTTTCCTTCAGGTCCTCGAGGAGTGTTCGTCGTTCCTTTGTCTTGACCACCGCATCATTAGCGTAGGCATGTATATTTCTGCCGATCTGTGATTGCAGGCACTTCTGCATGCAGCGCTGGTACGTTTCCCCTACATTTTTCAATCCAAATGGAATGGTGGTATAACAGTAAGCCCCATACTGGGTGATGAATTCTGTCTTTGTTTAATCAGCGGGGTTCAGCTGGATCTGGTGGTAGCCGGAATACGCGTATAGAAACGAGAATAGTTTGCAACCGACTGTGGACTCGATCACTTGATTTATCATTGGTAGGGCAAATGGATCTTTGGGGCATGCCTTGTTGAGGCTGGTGTAGTCAACACACATGCGCCAAGTCTTGTTGTTTTTCAACACCAGCACCAGGTTCACCGGCCATTCGGGGTGGTATACTTCCATGATGAATCTGGCTGCAAGGAGCTGGGTGATTTCTTCACCAATTGTCCTTCTCTTTTCTTCTGCAAAGTGGTGTAGAGATTGCTTGACTGGCTTTGCATCCTGCCTAACATGTAAAGAGCGCTCGTCGAGCTCCCTCGTAACACCAGGCATGTCCTTGGGGGGACCATGCGAAGATATCCTGATTCTCATGGAGGAAGTTGACGAGTGCGCTTTCCTTTTTGCTGTCAAGGCCGTCTCCAACCAAGACGAACTAGTGTGCTTGGCCTCATTGAGAAGAATTTTCTTGGTTCCCTTGGATGGCTTGAATTGTCCCTCTCCGGCTGGCTTTGGCTCGCCAGCCGACATTTCTGCCTACAGGGTTGCCATGTTCTGCATGATGATGCACTTTTCCTCCATGATGATCATGGCCTCGGCCAGCTTGGAACCACATGTGGCACATTCCACCGATCGCCTATAGTCACCGCCTATGGTGATTACCCCTTCGGCCCGGGGAGCTTCATCTTAAGGTATGCATAGTGCGGCACCGCCATGAACTTGGTGAGCATTGGGCATCCAAGGATAGCATGGTATGCACTGGAAAGGTTGACCACCTCAAACCAGATGGGCTCGTGGCGGAAGTTTCTCTCTATGTCTAAGATGATGTCCAACCGGATCTTGCCGATGGGCAAATGCGATGGACCCGGGATGGCTCCGCGGAAGGAGGTGATGGATTGCTCTAGTTGAGATTCATTGATGCCGAGCCGGTCGAACAAGCTGTGGTATAGAAGGTTGATGTTGCTACCTCCATCCACAAGGACACGTGAGAATCTGCAGGAGTGCTTCTTGGAGACAATGATAGGATCCAGGACCATCCCGTAGGTTCTTGGGTGAGGCAGTACAGCTAGCTGGTCCTTCCTGCTCCATGTGATCTCTTGTTCAGACCAGTTTAGGTACTGAGGAACAGGGGGAACAATTGCGTTCACCTCCGCCTCACGCGCCTCTTGTTATGCTTGGTCTCCGGCTCGGTGGTAAAAATATGGTAGTTTCCCACCCAGTGAGGGTAATCACCATTGTCCTTGTCCTGGCGGTTCTGGCATTCACGGTTGTCCTGTTAGACATATGCTGGTGGAGGCGGCGGTGGTGGTAATCTGCAAACCTCGACCATCTACTTTGTCCAGGTGCACTGGCAAGTTGTGTGCATGGCCGGCTTGTTGCCGCCACTTTGGAACTTGGATGGGCCATTAAGCATCGATTCGACCAGGTCGTGGCAGCCAATCGTCGGGCTTCTTCCTTTGTCTGCCGCCCGCAGCCGGATCCTCTTGGATGGCTACCACCTGCTTGGACCAATATCGGTTGTCCATCTGGTCGTCCTTTCTTTTGCCATGGTGGTTGTCATGGTTGTGCCGCCTGTAGTTGTTATGATGCCCATCCGGCTGGCGTCGGTCCATGGAGTTATCCACGATGATCTTCCCTTGGTCATCTACCATGATGGCCTTCTTCATTCCAGCGTCGGCGGTGGCGTACTTGTCCACGATGGCCATGGCCTGATCCATGGTCTCGGGTTCCACCCAGCTGAGCTTATGCTTGTGCATGGTGTCATCTCTACAACCGTTGATCAAGAGGTCGACTGCTTGGTGCTCGTGCACCCCCTCATAGGAGTTGTGCATGCTTGTCCACCGAGTGAGGTAGGGGCAGCCAGACTTGTCCTTGCCCTGAATGCAAAGGGCGAGCTCACGGGGCCATCCAGGCTGCTTGTAGGTGCCGATGAAGTTGCAAATGAATGCTTCCTCAAAGTCGACCCAGGCATTGATGTTGATGTCAGGGAGTGATACGTTGCTAACGTATCCATAATTTTTGATGTTCCATGCTTGGTTTTATCTACTTTCTTATGTTTTGTCCACACTTTGGAGTATTTGTATACACTTTCTGGGACTAACCTATTAACAAGATGCCATAGTGCCAGTTGCCTGTTTTCTGCTGTGTTTGGTTCCAGGAAAGTCAGAGAATCAATATTCTCTGAATTGGACCGGACAAAAGCCAAAGTCGATATTTTACCGGAAGACTCACGGAGCAAGAAGACGAGACGGAGAGGGGCCACAGGGTGGCCACACCACCCCTTGGAGCGGGCAACCGTAGGCCGTGCCAGGGCATGGTGTGGGCCCCCTGGCCTTCCACCGACCTTGCCTCTTCGCCTATAAGATGCCTCCTGATGCAAAAACCCTAAATCGTCTAGCCTCCAGCCACGAAAAGTTCCACTGTGCTGCCGCCACCAAAGGGGAGATTCGGGGGACAGAAAGTCTCTGTTCTGGCACCCTGCCAGGACAGGGAAGTGCCCTCGGAGCCATCTCCATCGATCTCCACCGCCATCTCCATCACCGTTGCTGATTCCCATGATGAGGAGGGAGTAGTTCTCTCACGAGACTAAGGGTTCTACCGGTAGCTATGTGTTCATCTCTCTCTCTATGCTCATCATATTGTGATCATGAGCTTTGTAATCAAGTATATCTACTTTTCTACTCAAGTGCTTTAATAGATCTCTGCTCTCCCCATGTGTGTGCATGTGACAGCATGCACACGATGGTGGCACATAGGCTAGAGATTACAAATAATTGTTATGAGTTATATTTGGAGTTGGATGTCTTTATGAAATTGTGGTGTTTGTTGGAACCATCTAGTGCTCAAGGTGATAGTGTGGGGTTATCTAGATGGGAAAGGCTTACTTTGAGGTGTGCTGTTATAGCCCTACCATGGATTAGAGTGTCCATCCAGAGAGTAGTCCAGAGTAGTATCATAAAGAGAAGATATTTATATGAGAGTGTTCACTAGTGAAAGTATGATCCCTAGGCCTTGTTTCTAACCATCGAAACACCGTTTGCAACTAGATCTATTACATGTTTGCTTGCTTCCATCTTTATTTCAGTTTGCCTTTAATCTCTTCCACGCCATCAAGCTATTTTCTAGCACTGTTTTCTTTTATCCATACCACTTGTATTTTACTATCTCTTCACCGAACTAGTGCACCTATACACCTAACAAGTGTATTGGGTGTGTTGGGGACACAAGAGACTTCTTGTATATTGATTGCAGGGTTGCTTGAGAGGGATACATTTGACCACTTCCTCTCTGAGTTCGATAAACCTTGAGTAATCCACTTAAGGGAAAACATGCTATTGTTCTACAAACCTTTGCAATTGGAGGCCCAACAACTGTCTACAAGAATAGAAGTACGTAGACATCAAGCTATTTTTCTGGCGCTGTTACCGGGGAGGTAAGGTAAAAGGTACTCACATATTCTGGCTACTAAGCTATCTTCTAGTACTGTTGCTGGTCTGTGAGTGCTTAAAGTTATTTCCTTTATATTCTGCAATTATATCTTTTTGTTTCTTGTTTTTTTTTCACTAGTTAGGCTTAATGGAAAAAATCAACAAAATTAGAGAGCTATATAGTATTTATCTTGAGTTAGGACATGAAGTGTTTGAAGAGAAAATTAAAAAACCTACGGAACTTTATTTGCATGCTAATAACAATGTTATTAGTATGAATTATTTGGACACCATTGTTGCTAATGCTATGGAAAAGTCTAAGCTTGGGGAAGCTAGTTTTTATGAAAATGTATTTCTAGTTCCCCAGCTTTGGAAGATAGCTATTATATTGCTTATGATGATACCAAACCTCCAATATATGATGATTACAATGATGAATATGATATTTTCAGTCCACCTACTATTGAGGAGAAAATTAATTATGATTACAATATGCCTCCTATATTTCATGATTATGGTGATGAGAATAATAATGATAGCTATTTTGTTGAATTTGCTCCCACCACAATTAATAAGAATGACTATGCTTATGTGGAGAGTAATAATCATTTTATGCATGTGTCTCATGATAAGAATGTTTCATGTGATAGTTATATTGTTAATTGTATTCATGATGCTAATGAAAGTTATTATAAGAGAGGTAAACATGGTTTTATGAATTTCAATAATATTAAGTTTCCCCACTTTATGTGGATTTTTTTTAAGATGCACTTGTTTTGCTTTCATATGCTTGTTGCTTTGTGCTTTGAATTTGCTTCTTGATGCTCTCTTTTACTTAAATTCATATTTCTTATGTGAGCATCTTCTCAAACTATCATGCCTAACTTAAAGGCGTTAAAGAAAAGTACTTATTGGGAGATAACCCAAAAGTTTTAGATGAGTCTTGGAAGTTATTACTTCAGTAATAACCTCTTCTTATCCTTTTTTTCCTTTTGTGCCAAGAGTAACCTCTAATGAGAGAGAAGTAATGATTGGGAAAGTTGCTGTCCCGAAATAGATTTATGTGCTTCACCGTAAACATTCGTGTAAAATATCTGTACGTCGTTTGGAGGCGTGAATTTTTGTGCTTCTGCTCCAGGTTGTTATCTAACTTTAGTTAGTTCAACATGTTTTGATTTGAGCAACAGAAGGTCTTCGAAAAAATTGGTTTTTACCTGTTGGTCCGTTTTGACAGATTTCTGCCATTATTTGCATTTGCTTCTTGTTGGTTCCTTGTTGAGTTCTTTTGGGGAATTGAGATTTTTGAGGGAAGTGCTACAGTAGCTTGTGTTTTAATGAAAGTTTTATTTGTGTTGAAACTGAACCTAAAGACTTATTATCTTGAGTGCACTAATGTTGCTAATAAAAATTGTGTGAATTTTTGTATGAAGGAAAAATTTCAGGTGTATGGAGAGAATGATGTAATGAGATGAATAATGGACTAAAGCTCAAGCTTGGGGATGCCACCCTGTGTCACCCCAAGAAATATTCAAGAGGTACACGCGTCAAAGCTTGGGGATTCCCAAGGCATCCCCTTCTTCATCAATAAAAATCCCAGGTTTCTTCCAAACACTTTATTTTTATTGTTTCATGCACAATTGTGTTATTCTTGGAGCGTCTTCGTTTTCATTTTCTTAGTTTGATTTGTTTGCTGCAATAATTTGGTTGGATCCCAACACTTCTTTTGGAGAGAGACAAACTCTGCTTTCATTGTTTAGAAAACTCTAGTTTTCATTCTTATTGTTTTGTGAGTGTTCTCTTTTGCTAGAACTGGGTTCAGCCTTAGTTTTCTTGTGCTTTCAGCTTAGAACTTTTTAGTTCTTCCTTTTGGATTTGTGACAAGCTCACTAATCTTTATTTATTATTATCTTTGTGAGTTCTTTCAAATAAGTTGGTTTGGATTGAAAAAGAGTAGGAAAGTTCATGCTTAAGTGGTAAAAAGGAGCTTGTTTTTGACTATGGCTTAGACTTTATCATGTCATGCTAGATGTTGTTTTGACCTTATGCTTAGTGATTATTGTTGTAGCATGCTTGTTCCAAACAATTGAGATTGCTTAATGTGCCTTGAAAGAATCATGTGTTGTTTTAGCATACAAAAATATAATATTGTGGTATTCTCCTTTGATGCTTTGTTTGGGTTAACTTGGCGCATGCTCACACCATGTTATGACTATCCCGAGTCACCATAGCCTCGATGATCATTTAGTTTTCGACTTGTAATATCACTTTATGCTTTTATTAATGATGTTTTGTCGCTTTGCATGATTATGGCCATTATTGCTCTCTTAGTTGGTCGCTCCTAGTCTTTTGCTAGCCCCCATAACAAGGTATGAGTTCCACTCATGCATCCAACTCCAAATAAAACCAAGTTATTCCAAAGAGTCCACCATACCTACCTATTAGCATTTGCTATTCCACGTATATTCATGTTTTATCGACCTTCCGAATTAAACTTGTTATGAGAAAACTAGTGATTAAAGCTCTCACGAACTTGATGGCACACTTTACATTTCTTGCCCTTAATAAACTTCAACCATTGTGTCATCTATGTTGTATATGCTTGCACTTATATGTTGGGGATTAGCAGAACCATGCTATCATGGGGAACACTTTCAACATTGCACTTGTACTTTGTACCTAGTTGATATCATGCTCTTTTGTCTATGGATGTCGTCGGTGTGAATGAAAGGGGAGCTTGTAAGTCCATGCAGTTATCTATGTGTGTTAGAGAAACACCTGGGTGACTAGTCTAATCCATGCCTAATCATGGTGGAAACCTATAGTGTAACCATAATGAGCAATCTTTGAAGCATTCTTCTTATAAAAAAGAGAGTCAGATATTGAGAAAAAGAGAAAAAGAAAAAAAAGAGATATGAGAAAAGAGGAAAGAGAGAAAAAGCACCATTTTCCCATGGTTAATAAGAATATTGCTGAGATGCTCGTTGTCTGTTTGCCTTGTCATTTTGATATGGGGATTCTTCCGTATCATCGGGCAAGGGGTACCCCGTTGGCGGTTCTCTATGATACACATGTACTTACAATGACAAGAACTTACCAGTAACTAAACTTGAGTAGCATGAGGAGCGGCCCTCGTATTCAAGGGACGTGAGATTGCCAACTTATACTTTGTCAAGCATATACTCCATAGTTTGTTCACTTTAACCTTAATCACGTAAAGATTCTTATGATAGGAGCAATGAGAGCTGAAAGCTAATAAGTACCATAATTTTTGGAAGCTCTTTATGAAACTTGAATCCCTACTTCCTTCTATAAAGGCCTTTCTTTTACTTTTATGTTGAGTTTCCAACTTCTATCTTAATGCACCTACTTTGAGAGCATAGTGGCCATTCTTAGTTCTATGTGCACTGTCCGAAGACTTGTTGATTGATGCATAACTTTGATATTACTTGTTCTTAAACTATTGTATCTAGTCAGTCTTATAAACTTTGAAGGTGTCCTATGCATTTATGTTTGCTACTCTATGAGGGACAAACTGAATGCCACTATGCTATGTTTTTGTTATGTGAAATAAACAAACATCTTGCAAAGCATTGTTATTCATGAATGTTTTGTTTGTGCCTTTTCATGTTGCAACAATAGTTACTTTGTCTTATTGTTAGAACTTCGTCTTTCATGTTATGATTGAAGTACTCTGATCCCAGCTATCAATGTTTTACAAATACTTTGATCAAGTTTATGATGGTGCATGTCACCTCAAAAATTATTCTTTCTTTTTATCACTTACCTACTCGAGGACGAGCAGGAGTTAAGATTGGGGATTTTAATATGTTGCTAATGTATCCATAATTTTTGATGTTCCATGCTTGGTTTTATCTACTTTGTTATGTTTTGTCCACACTTTGGAGTATTTTTATACACTTTCTAGGACTAACCTATTAAAAAGATGCCACAGTGCCAGTTGCCTATTTTCTGCTGTTTTTGGTTCTAGGAAAGTCAGAAAATCAATATTCTCGGAATTGGATCGGACAAAAGACAAAGTCGATATTTTACAAGAAGACTCACGGAGCCAGATGACGTGACGGAGAGGGGCCACAGGGTGGCCACACCACCCCTTGGCGCGGGCAACCCTAGGCCACGCCAGGGCATGGTGTGGGCCCCCTGGCCGTCCACCGACCTTGCCTCTCCTCCTATAAGATGCCTCCTGATGAAAAAACCCTAAATCGTCCAGCCTCCAGCCACAAAAAGTTCCGCAGCGCTGCCGCCACCGAAGGGGAGATTCGGGGGATAGAAAGTCTCTGTTCCGACACCCTGCCAGGACGGGGAAGTTCCCTCGGAGCCATCTCCATCGATCTCCACCGCCATCTCCATCAGCGTTGCTGATTCCCATGATGAGGAGGGAGTAGTTCTCTCTCGAGGCTAAGGGTTCTACCGGTAGCTATGTGTTCATCTCTCTCTCTATGCATGATCATATTGTGATCATGAACTTTGTAATCAAGTAGATCTACTTTGCTACTCAAGTGCTTTAATAGATCATGCTCTCCCCATGTGTGTGAAAGTGACAGTGTGCACACCATGGTGGCACTTAGGCTAGAGATTACAAATACTTGTTATGAGTTATATTTGGAGTTGGATGTCTTTATGAAATTGTGGTGTTTGTTGGAACCATCTAGTGCTCCAGGTGACAGTGTGGGGTTATCCAGATGGGAAAGGCTTACTTTGAGGTGTGTTGGTATAGCCCTACCATGGATTAGAGTGTCCAACCGGAGAGTAGTCCAGAGTAGTATCATAAAGAGAAGATATTTATATGAGAGTGTTCACTTGTGAAAGTATGATCCCTAGGCCTTGTTTCTAACCATTGAAACAACGTTTGCAACTAGATCTGTTACATGTTTGCTTTCTTCCATCTTTATTTCAGTTTTCCTTTCATCTCTTCCACACCATCAAGCTATATTCTAGCACCGTTTTCTTTTATCCATACCACTTGCATTTCACTATCTCTTCGCTGAACTAGTGCACCTATACACCTGACAAGTGTATTGGGTGTGTTGGGGACACAAGAGACTTCTTGTATATTGATTGCAGGGTTGCTTGAGAGAGATACCTTTGACCACTTCCTCCCTGAGTTGGATAAACCTTGGGTAATCCAATTAAGGGAAAACTTGTTGTTGTTCTACAAACCTCTACACTTGGAGGCCCAACAACTGTCTACAAGAACAGAAGTGCGTAGACATCAGGGAGACTGTTCAGCTAGGTTCTGGCCGAGTCGAGGAGCATGAGGGGGACGTAACGCACCGCCACTCGCCTGTTGACGGTGGCTATGCCTACCGCGGTGACATAGTCGACCAGCCAGTCTTCTGGATTGACTGAGCCATCGTACTTTGGTGTGTCCCTTGGGAGCGAAAATTCCTTTGGAAACGGTTTGTTCCGGATGCACGGTCCGAAGCATCTTGGACCGGCTAGACTTTCCTCCTCCAGCGTGCGCGATTGTATTAGGAGGTCGATCCGTTCACGCGCGCCACGCGTTTTCGGCTCGCATGGGCCGAGTCGCCCCGTCAGGCGGGACTTGGGTGGAGCGAGGCTTCTTTCGGCTTCGTCAGCTGGTTGATGACGTCGCCCTTGTTCGGCTCCATCAGTCGGAGCCCGGTATCTGCTGGTGACTGTCGCGTCTTCGCGTGGATGATGCCCACGGCTAGCCAACCCACTGAGTGGATGACTTTTCTGCCTCGTTCCATTTGGAGAAGAGGCTTTGCTGCCGTCGGCGAGATGGCTGGCTCTTGTTGTTTCCCCCAAGGCTTGTACCTACCCCGGCTTGCTGCTTGTTGGTCATGGCTATGAGGAGCTGAACGCGCGCCTACTGGCAGCGTAGCTCATCGCCCTCGAGGTGGCTCAGCGGCGGCCGCCTCTGTGGCCCTCATGTTCTTGGTAGGAGTACTATAAACTAGCTGAACCGCGGGAGTACACGGGTCAACAACACGGTCCAGCTCCGAACCAAGGTTACATCCGTAGGGCGGAATCTGCTGTTTTGCACCGAGAAGGCGGGCGAATCTGCTGGTCGCATTTAGCCGGCGCTGCTGGGCAGCAACCTTGTTGGCTTCCTCTAGGAGGTTTTGGTGCATCGCCTCCAGTGCAGCCACAACGGTTACCAGATCTGCCTTGGGCATGATGGGGTTGCGGAGGTGCTGGATGGAGGTGGTCAGTGGATCTTGGTCTTGTTCGTGCGAAGCGGAGCTGTTGCCTCCCATGTTGTGCTCTAGAGGCGGGCGGCGGGCCTGACCTGAGTTGGCCATCATGACCTCGATGCTACCGTGGGAAACGCGTGGAGCAGAGAAGCCGGGTGGTGCGCCGGAGACAGCGATGACCTCGCGAGGGAAGGCCTCAACGACAGTGGCATCATAGATGCGGTGCTCGCCCAAGTTCATGATGGAGCCATCAACTGGGAAGGTCTCCCGGTGAAGCATGATGCGTTGTCGATGACGCAGTCGAAGGAGCCGAGAGTGAGGACGAGGCTGGAGGCGAGTTGCTCACCGGCGACGAGCGGAAGTCCCATACAAAAGTTGACGCCAGCCGAATTGTTGTGCCCCACAGTGGGCGCCAACTGTCATGGGGTGGAACACGGCAGTGCCATCGGGGATGGCATGAGAGGGGACCGATAGCTCCAAATTTCATCACTTTTTATCATTGGTTTTCCTCTTGTTTATTGCTAGATTCCACTGAAGATTGACCCTTTCCACTAATGTTAATGTCGCAATTAGCGAATCCTTGGTTTCTTGTGAGGTTTTTAGGCAATGAACATTTATTGAAGATCTAATAGAATTTATGGACTAATTACACCAGAATAAGCAAATCCCCAATTGGAGCAACTTTCATTGGAAGCGTCCTGAATACTTAATGACCACCGGGACGGTCAGGGCGCGCCTGTACTGCCTGCATGTACTACCCACCGGCGCCTTCCTTATATCAATAAAAGCAACTTTCGTTAAGGAGGGAGATGAGAAGAACCACAGAATAGAAGTTACAGCTGCCGTAAGACATCTAGAGGGGGAGATCAGATCTGAAAGTGGAGAAGAACTTCACCTCGTTCCCCAACGATCTTCAACCTCAACACCAAACACTCCACCATCATTCCATCATTACTTAGATAGAGAGATTGGCACTTGTAAGATTAGGGTTTGATACTTTGATCTACCTACGGTTTGTATTTGATTGGATCTTTAATCGCTATTGTGGTTTGCTACAATAACTTTGAGATGATTTCTATTTGCAATGCAATTATGCCCTTGATTTTTCTTTCTCTTATGTCTGAGTAAATCCCCATAGGCGTGGGAGATGTAGGGAAATTGGTGAGATGTGATGTGCCTCCTTTAATTCCATCCATTGTGATTGTTGTAATGTTTATTTAAACAGTGAGAATGATTATCTATGTTTGTCTAATGCGTCTTATCTAATTTAAGGGCTGTGGTAACATGATCCAAAGATCTCACAGGTATGAACTTGTATGCTACTAATTCGGTGACCCCCGAGTGACACGGCGGATATCAAAGAAGAGCTAGCACTACTCGAGGACAACGAGGAACCATCAAGATTAAAGCCTTGATCAGGTTGAAAGACCTTAATTAATGTGCTAACCATGGCCATGGTAACAGGCAGATGGATCATTGGGATTGGGAAGAATTGGCCATGAGGACTCCTAGCCGGTATATGGGTTACTTGCCTACTCACTTATAAATAAGAATTATCATTATCACTTATTCTGCTTATTCCATTTGGCCGTTTCACTATCACCATGAACTGATTCTCTCCAAGTGAAACTTCTCATCTACAGGACCTTTACACACCTTTCGCATCTTTACTTTTACGCAATTTACTTATTTCCTAAGAAAGTTCCTCTATCTTTTACTCAACACTTCCACCTTCAACCTTTGCAGTCAATTCACTCAAGACCTGTCACACCTTGGGTGTGAGAAAAACACCGCATAAAAAACACTTTCCTAGGATCCTTGTTGGGATCGATATAAAACTGGAATTAATACTTCCGCAAAAACATTCTCTGACGAACCTGTGCACTTGCAGGCTATCAAGATATTTGCTGGCGCTGTTGCTAGGGAGCTAAGTGCTAAGTGTTGTTTCTTGACAACAACAACTATTGATACCATTCATGATCTCTGTTGAAGACATTGGTACCACTCGATCAGGAAAAACCTATTTACCTCTATATATTGATCGTGTTCCCATCGAGAGACGATTAGAATTTATTGAAAGATTTACTAATTCACGTACTGTAGATGTGAACAGCTTGATTCCATTGATGGCAGATTTGACCATCACCCGAGGAGCTGAACCTGAGCTGCCTTTGGGAGAATATGGGAATCCATCTTGGCACTTGAGGAAAATGCCTATTCTTTGTTCTGAACTTGAGGTCCGGGAATTTGCAATATATCCTGAGCTAATATATATGATGAAAGAAATTGCTTTCACAGGAAAAGAAGGGGAAGACCCTAGTGACCACTTGACAAGGGTATATGACCTTTGTGTTACTCTTAAACCAGCAAGTTTACTAATAGAGTTTGTACTTCTTAAACTTTTTCACTGGTCTTTAAAAATTAATGCTTTAGCTTGGTTACAATCATACTATAAAAAGATGGGAAGATTGCATCCGAGAATTCATGCATAAATATTTTTCATTTACAAAAATCATGCATATCAAACAAAGTATAACAAGTTTCCTGCAAATAATTGGAGAGCCTTTTATCAAGCATGGAATAGATATTATGCAATGATTATGAAAGTTCCAAATCGCGGTTTTCACGAGAGTCTAGTTATCCAATATTTTTATAATGGGCTTAATGACGAAACAAAAAATATGATTGATATATCTACATGAGGAGAAATATGCAAGTTGTCACTGTCGGAATGTGTAAAGCTTTTTGAAGTAAGATCCTTTAATGACGACCAATATAATCCAGTTGAGGATCTTGAATCACAACAAGGGATGATTCACATACCACAAGACCTTATATCCAAAGTCAAAAAGTACATGGAAGAGAAAGGTATAGCTTCAAAACTTGTAAAAGAAAACAAAAGTTGACATTCTTCAAACTTATACAATAGAAGATGATTTAAACCTTGTAATACAACAGTTTAAATATCAATAAAATTAATTTCGTGAGAAAAACTACAAACGTCTTATGACACAAGAAAAGAATATAAGAGACCTAATAGAAGTCTTTGACGACTTGGGTCAAGCCACAAAACATTTAGATTGATATCTAAGTACGGTTAAAACCCAGTTTCAGCAAATAAATGAAACCCAAAATTTGATTTTGAACCAAGGAAATTTCAATACTGTTTATACTAACATTGTTACTAGGAGTGGTACAGAAACTCAAGAACCACAAGGGTCACCTTGGTACCAAGAAGAGGAAGCTCAAGCAAGAGAGACTCAGGAGATGAGTCAAGACGATGAGGATCTAGTTGACCCTCAGGACGACATTGATTATGAGGCCTAGAAAAGGGAAAATCAAGCTTCCAACACTCAAGGAGAAGAGGAAGTGAGGGATAAGCATAAACCATATGATTCGGACGCTGAGACTATCGATTCAAGGGAAGAAACCAATCTAAGCAAGGAACACGAAGAGAAAGTTATCACCCCGCGTGAGGAACATGCCAATAAGCAAAAATTAGCTACAAGGAAAAATAAAAAAGAATGCTAAACCAGTGAAAAAGGTAAAAGAAAAGGTAATACCGACCAAAAAGAAAATTCCTTACCCTAACCGAGTTCATTACGAACCAGATAAAGCTATTTATGATTCTTTTGCTGAGGCATTGGGAAGCTTGCGTTTAGAACTTCCTTTAACTGATGCTATTCAAGTTCCTACTTATAAAAAATGTATGCGAGACATACTTAATAGGAAAAAGAAGGTAACCAAGATTATAGCAGTTATGACAAGCTTTGGTGATAAACTTCCTGCTAAGCTTGGGGATCCAGGGATACCAACCATCTCCTGTGCAATAGGTAAAACTAATATATTAAATGCTCTTTGTGATTTACGAGTAGGTGTTAGTGTTATGCCTTATTCCTTATTTAAGAAATTGAATCTTGGAGAGTGTTCTCCTACTTCGATAACATTACAAATGGCGGATAAGACAACTAAACAACCTGTCGGAATGATCGAAGATGTTTTACTTAGAATAGATCAACATGTTATACCCACTAATTTTATTATTCTTGATGTTCCTGAGGATGACAAACTATCTATCATCCTTGGAAGACCTTTTCTTAGTACATATGGAGCTAATGTAGATTGCTCCAGCGGCAATATTGCCTTCAATATAATGATGATCAGATCGTTGGCTACTTTCCTAAGAAACAGGAGCACAATGGAAAATTCATTCCACCACCTAACTGTGATCAAGCAGCAAAGACTAAAGAAAAAGTGCTGCTTGAGATGAACGCCGATGATATGGAGTTTGATTAGACAAAACCCTAGAATTAAACACTTAATGGGAGTTAACCCATTGTTAATAAATTAAGTTTAAATTTTTATTTATGATTACTTTTTATTTATTTATTTGTATTATTTCATAAGTTGGTTTTGAGTTTTGAGTTCATTCATAGAATTTACCTTAACGAAGTTGAGAAGCAAGGGAAAAACGAAAAAATAGGGTTCAATATAGATAACGAGCACTGGTACGGCCGTGGTACGCCCGTACCGCGCGCCCGTACCATGTCTCAATGAAACCTGTAGCAGGAATAGTGCCGGCGACGACTAGTGGTACAGCCGGGGTATGCCCATACCCCGTGCCTATACCGAACATCGACGAAAAAGACCACGGTTCCTGAATAGGTAACGACAACTGGTTCGGACGGGGTACGCCCGTACCGTGCACCCGTACAAAGTCGATCAGGTTTGATCTCGAACCCTAAAGTTGATCCAACGGTGATGACCACCGGTACACGGTGGGCTGTGCCCATACCGCCGACCCGTACTGCGTGCGTTGCCAGGTAAAGGCTAACGGCGAATGGCTCCTAGCAAGCCTCCTTGTTCTTCTTCCTCCACTTTCTTCCTTGTTCTTTCTCTTTCCACCACAAACCTAGCCTCCTAAAACCATTGATTCTACATTGTTTTCATGTTTTTGAGTTGGGGAATCTTCACATCGGTAAGTTTCTCGTCCGATCCATACTTTATTTTCTGAAATCCATGGTTGAATTCATCACATTGGCTATTTAGATTAGTTCATCATATTTTAAGATTATTATTGATTTATCACGTTAGGATTTGTAACATCTACCTATAATTGTTTGTTTATATGATAAAAACTTGATGCCTACAGTTTTCTTCAAAAATTTCGCAGCACAATGCATATCATTGGAAGGATGTTTTGCTCGGCAAGGGCTCGGGTGCGGCGGGGCCCTCGGGCTCCGTAAAGCCGACGGGTTCGAAGAATAGACGCTCAGAGGTGGATAGCTTGGGGGCTGCCATGAGCCGAGACTACGAGAGGGTGAGCAACCACATTTTTTGCCCACCAAGTGGGTAGACCGTCAGTTCCTCTCCCGCTAGGGTCTTCTGGAGGACTTCGAGTAGATGTGTTGGGGATATGCTAAATGGGTATCATCATATCATGTCTCTAATCCGGCTAACCCGGGTGGCCCATAGTTGGTAGCAAGACATGAATGACTAGTTTGTATTAGTGTAGAACTCTTTACCTTGTCCGGCAAAGGACCTTTCCCTATAACCCTAGGTTCTGGTGCCTTTATAAACCGGACCTATGGCAGCCTTTAGGGCATAACCTATTAGATTGCTACGTACAACGTGCAACACCTAGCACAGTGAACCTATCTCTGTAACAGGGCGTATTGCCATTATAGTGATTTATAGCAGGAGTAGAGTTCCACCACCATTTTGGGACTTGAACCTGGTAAGCTGTGTTACCTCGTACCCGCCAACTCTCCGCCTTACCTCACAAATCTAAACAGGCACTATGAGGTCCCCTCCATGGCATACTCGTCGTCAATACCACGACAGTTGGTGCCCACCGTGGGGCAAGAGGCGCTTCGAGCTCTACACTGGGTGAAGTCCAATCTCTTCGCGGGAATCGGCGAAACTGTAGCCATCAGACGCATTCTCTTCTCCGGCAATGTCTCGATCGTCCCTCCAGATGATTTCTAGGTGCCGGCGATGACGAACCCCACACATTGCTCCGTCATCCCCTTCGGAGATATCCACATCTTCATCCGTGAAACTGACTTGGGTCCTAGCTCCCAGGAAGTCGTAAACTCGTCAAGCCCCGCATGGACTGCCTACAGGAAGGACACGTTCATGGAAGGATCTAGGTCGTACCTCCTCTAGAGTATGGCAGCTCAGATCACGAAAATTCAAGGCCCACCCAAACCACCCCTATGTAGGATATAAATGTGGAAGGACCGCGCAAATCCGCTTGGCTTCCTCGAGCGTTAGAGATGCGCATGTCACAATTTGTCGGTGTTGTCACCATCTTCGATCTAGCCAGATGTGTTCAATGCGATGGAGAGCCTCCCCGCGAATACTTGCCAGATGGATGAGGGTGAGGAAACTCTAGAGGGTGATCGCTCAGACGAGCTAGTATACCACTTCGCGGAAGGGCTCACACCCAGAACACTCCTCCAGCATACCCTCCAAAGGCAGCAGGCCGCGATCCCTCTCACCATTGGTGAGATGGTCGCAATCATTAACGAATACGCAGACGCCAATGAGGAAGCAGAGGCCACGATCACCGTCGTAGCCAGAGGTGGAAACAACAACAACAACAACAACAACAACAACAACAACAACAATTTCCCGCCTCCATCACCCTCCACATCCGCCATCAACAACACCGAAGCCAACTCCGACTCCGTCCTTGATGCCTGATACATTGCAAATGTATCTATAATTTTTGATGTTCTATGCTTGGTTTTATCCACTTTTCATATGATTTCTTGGACTAACCTATTAACAAGAGCCACCATGCTAGCTGCCTGTTTTCTGCTGTTTTTGGTTCCAGGAAAGTCAGAAAATGAATATTCTCAGAAATGGACAGGACAAAAGCGAAAGTGCCTATTTTTCCGGAAGTCATCAGATGCCAGAATACAAGACGGAGAGGGGGCAGAGGCCGGCCACACCACCTAGCCGCGCGGCCAGGCTTGGCCCACGCAAGGGGGTGGTGTGGTGGCCCCTGGCACCCCTCGGCCTCCCCTTTCGACTATAAGATGCCCTCGAGACGAAAACCCTAAGTGCCCGATCAAAAAATCCACGAAAGAGTCTGTAGACGCTGTCATCTCCATCCCTAGATCGGGAGGGATCTAAAGCTCTTCCCGGCACCCTGTCGGAGAGGGGAATTCACCCTGGAGGCCTTGTTCATCACCATACAAGTCTCCGGTGTGATGCGTGAGTAGTTCATCCTTGGACTACGGATCCATGTAGTATCTAGATGGCTGGTTCTCCTCCTTTGTGCTTTCATGTCTAGATCTTGTGAGCTTCGTTCATGATCAAGATCATCTATTTGTAATTCTGCATGTTGTGTTTGCGGGGATCCGATGGATATTGAGATGCTATTTCAGATTAATTATTGATTCTATCAAGTCTTTGTTATTTGTGATCTTGCATGCTTTCCATTGTTAGTAGCTATCTTGGCCAAGTAGATGCTAGCAACTCCAAGAGTTAGTATTTATGCTCGATAGTGGGTTCATGCCTCTAGTAATCTGGGGAAGTGACAGAAATCTCTAAGGTACTAGATGTGTTGTTGCTACTAGGGAGAAAACAACAATCCTTTGTTCATAGAACAATCATATTGTTTACTTTACACACAGTTCGTAAAGCAATAATCTGTTGCTTGCAACTTAATACTGGAGGGGGTTCGGATGATAACCTGAAGGTGGATTATTAGTTATAGATGCGGTTGGATGGCAGTCTATGTACAATGTTGTAATGCCCAATCGAATCTCAAAGGAGTCAAGATGATTAGTATATGCATGTATTGCTTTCTCGATGTTTGTCAATTGCCCCGCTGTAATTTGTTCACCCAGCATGTTATCTATCTTAAGGAGAGCCACCTCTAGTGAACTATGGATCCTGGTCCTTGTCTTTTACATACAATCTACAAACTGTTTACTATTTTGTGTTTACTTTCTGCAAACTATTACTTCTTTTGATTCGATACGTTTAATCCTTTGTTTTCCATAAAACACGGTGAGATTGACAACCTCATCACAAGTTGGGGACAAAGTTCTATGGTTGTGTTGTGCAGTTCTCCACGTTTCTACTAGCACCGGTAGTGCGCCCTGCCAAGGCTCAGCTAGCAACACCTTTGGGGTGTTTCCTTGCTCCTGCTGGTTCGATTAAACCTTGGTTTCATAACTGAGGGAAACTTGCTGTTGTGCTCATCATACCTTCCTCTTGGGGTTCCCAACGAGCTCTACATCAACATCGCACCAACATTTTCCTGGCGCCGACACTGAGCCATCAAGCATTTTTCTGGCGCCGTTGCCGGGGAGTCAAGGACATCTTCACAAGGGGAGTCCCTCATAACCAATCTCTTTACTTTGTTATTTTTGTTTTTCTTAGTTTCTTTTTGTTTTGTTTGCTTGTTTCTTTATCAAAAACACACACAAAATTAGTTTTACTAGTTTGCTTTCTTATTTGAAAACACACAAAAATGACTACTCTTGAAACACTAACTTGTGTGACTTCACTAGCACCAACAACAATTATTTTATGAGCACACCTACTACTCCACCTGTGCCTGAAGATACTTTCTTTGAGATAAAACCTGCTTTACTCAATCTTGTTACGAGAGAACAATTTTATGGTATTGGTAATGAAGATGCTGCTGCCCACATAAATAACTTTGTTCAACTTTGTGAGATGCAAAAGCATAGGGATATAGATGGTGATATTATTAAGCTGAAATTGTTTCCTTTCTATTTGAGGGGAAAATCTAAAGAATGGTTGAATTCCTTAACTAAGAATTGTATTGATTCTTGGACTAAATGCAAAGATGCTTTCATTGGAAAATACTATCCTCCTGCTAGGATTATATCTATCAGAAGTGAAATAATGAAGTTTAAACAACTTGATAATGAACATGTTGCTCAAGCTTGGGAAAGAATGAAATCTTTGGTAAAGAATTGTCCCACTCATGGACTGACTGCTTGGATGACCATCCAAACTTTTTATGCAGGATTGAACTATTCTTCAAGGAACCTATTGGATTCTGCTGCTGGAGGTACCTTTATGACCATCACTTTGGGTGCTGCAACAAAACTTCTAGACAATATGATGGTTATATATTCTGAATGGCATACTGAGAGAGCTCCACAAGGTAGGAAGGTAAATTCTGTTGAGGAAACCTCCTCCTTGAGTGATAAGATTGATATTATTATGTCTATGCTTGTTAATGGGAAAGCCCATATTGATCCAAGTAATGTTCCTTTAGCTTCTTTGGTTACTCAATAAGAGCAAGTTGATGTGAACTTCATAAGAAATAACAACTTTGGCAATAAAGCTTATAGTAGTAATTTTGGTAACAACAATTATAAGCCATATCCTCCCAACAATGGTAATGCTTATGGAAATTCTTACAACAATAATAGGAGTGCTCCCTCTGAACTTGAAGTTATGCTTAAAGAGTTTATTAGTAAACAAACTGCTTTCAATAAAACTATTGAGGAAAAACTCTCTAATGCTGAAAGAAATATAGCATCCTTGGCTGAAGCTCAACCTTCTTTGAATAAAATGGCTGCTAAACCTAAAACTAATGATAATCCCTTTGCAGCTACTAATGCCATACAAGTAAGAATTGATGAAAATGTTAGACTATTAGCTGAATTACATGCTAAGTGGGAAAGAGAAGATGAAATTGCTAGAAACATTACTGTTTCTACTATTACCACTACTAGTGTTGAGGCTAGTAGTAGTTCTACTACTTTAGATGATAAATTTGATTTTGATCTTGATGGTTGCAATATCTCTGAAGTTATTAAGGTCCTACAAAAGCTTGCTAAAAGTCCTAATGCTAGTGCTATGAACATGGCCTTTACAAAACACATTACTGATGCTCTCATAAAGATTAAAGAAGAAAATATGAAACATAAAGCTTCTATTCCTATACAACAAGAAGATGGTTGGGAACCCATCATTAATATGAAAGTGAATGACTTTGATTTCAAAGATTTATGTGATCTTGATAGTGGTGTTTCTATTATGCCTGGAAGGATTTATGATATGCTTGATTTGCCTCCTCTTGAAGATTGTTATTTGAATGTCCCACTTGATGATAATGCTAAAAGAAACTCATGGGGAGTCTTAATGATGTTCTTATTATGGTTAAAAATGCCTATGTCCCCGTTGATTTCTATGTTTTGGATGTTGAATGCAATGCTTCTTGTCCTATTACTTTGGGAAGACCTTTTCTTAGAATTGTTGGTGTCATTATTGATATGAAAGAAGGCACCATTAAATATCAACTCCCACTCAAGAAAGGTATAGAACACTTCCGTAAGAAGAGAAAGAAGATTTATTTTGCTTCTCCCATGAAAACAAAATTTGGTCTTAAAGCTTTTTCATTCGAGAACACTTGATTCTTTTTCTTGCTTCTTATGCCTAACTTAAAGGCGTTAAAGAAAAGTACTTATTGGGAGATAACCCAAAAGTTTTAGAAGAGTCTTGGAAGTTATTACCTCTGTAATAACCGCTCCTTATCCTTTTTGTTTTTTTAACCTCTAATGAGAGAGAAGTAATGATTGGGAAAGTTGCTGTCCGGAAATAGATTTCTGTGCTTCACCGTAAACATTCGTGTAAAATATCTGAACGTCTTTTTGAGGCGTGAATTTTTGTGCTTCTGCCCCAGGTTGTTATCTAACTTTTGTTAGTCAACACTTTTTGATTTGAGCAACAGAAGGTCTTCGAAAAAATTCGTCTTTACCTGCTGGTCTGTTTTGACAGATTTCTGCCATTTTCTGCATTTGCTTCTTGTTGGTTCCTTTTTGAGTTCTTTTGGAAAATTAAGCTTTTTGAGGGAGGTGCTACAGTATCTAGTGTTCTAATGGAAGTTTATTTGGTGTTAGAACTGAACCGTAAGACCTATTTATCTTCAGTGCACTAATGTTGCTAATAAAGATTGTGTGAAGTTTTGTATTTCAGGTGTATGGAAGGAATGAGTAATGAGATGAAGGATGGACTAAAGCTCAAGCTTGGGGATGCCACGCGTGTCACCCCAAGAAATCTCCAAGAAGTAAAAGCATTAAAGCTTGGGGATGCCCAAGGCATCCCCTTCTTCATCAATAAAAATCCCAGGTTTCTTCCAAACGCTTAATTTTTATTGTTTCATGCACAGTTGTGTTTTTCTTGGAGCATCTTCTTTTTTGTTTTTGTTTTGGTTTTTTTTTGCTTGGTTTTCTTAGTTTTCAGAATAAATTGGTTGGACCCCCTCTTTCATACATTGGTTTGCAAATAGTTTGGTTTGGTTTGGAAAAGAGTAGGAAAGTTGATGCTTATATGGTAAAAAGAGCTCGTTTTTGACTGTGGCCTATGCTCTGTCATGCCATGCTTGATATTGTTTTGGCTTTATTCTTAGTATTCTTTGCTGTAGCATGACTTGTTATAAACAATTGAGATTGCTTAATGTGCCTTGGATGAATCATGCGTTGTTTTAGCATATTAAAGCATAGCATAGTGGTATTCTCCTTTGATGCTTTATTTGGGTTGACTTGGCGCATGCTAACACCATGTTATGACTATCTCAAGTCACCATAGCCTTTATGATCCTTTAGTTTTCAACTTGTAGTATCACTTTATGCTTTGATCAATGATGTTTTGTCGCTCTGCATGATTATGGCCATTATTGCTCTCTTAGTCTGTCACTCCCAGTCTTTTGCTAGTCTCCACCACCAAGTATGAGTTCCACTCATGCATCCAACTCCCTAAACCAAGTTATTCCAAATAGTCCACCATACCTACCTACTAGCTTATGCTATTCCAAGTATATTCATGCTTTTGTTTACCTTCCAAATTAAACTTGTTATGAGAAAACTAGTGATTAAAGCTCTCACGAACTTGATGGCACACTTTACTTTTCTTGCCCTTAATAAACTTGAACCATTGTGTAGTCTATGTTGTATATGCTTGCACTTATTTGTTGGGAATTAGAAGAACCATGCTTTCATGGGGAATGCTTTCAACATTGCACTTGGTACTTGTACCTAGTTGATATCATGCTCTTTTGTATATGGATGTCGTCGGTGTGAAATGAAAGGGGAGATTGTAAGTCCATGGAGTTATGTATATGTGTTAGAGAAACGCCTAGGCCGCTGGTCTAATCCATGCTGACATGGTGGAAACCTGCAGCGTAACCATAATGAGCTGTCTATGAAGCATTCTTCTTATAAAAAAAGAGTCCTATTGAGAAAAAATAGAAAAAGAAAAAAAGAGATTATGAAAAGAGGAAAGAGAGAAAAAAGCACCGTATTCCCATGGTAAATAAGAAGATTAGTGAGATGCTCGTTGTCTGCTTGCCTTGTCATTTTGATATGGGGATTCTTCTGTATCATCGGGCAAGGGGTACCCCGTTGGCGGTTCTCTATGATACACATGTACTTACAATGACAAGAACTTATCGGTGACTAAACTTGAGTAGCATGAGGAGCGGCCCTCATATACAAGGGACATGAGGTTTCTAACTTATACTTCGTCAAGCATGTACACCATAGTTTGTTCACTTTAACGTTAATCACTTCAAGATGTTTATGATAGGGGCAATGAGAGCTGAAAGCTATAAGTACCATAATTTTTGGAAGCTCTTTATGAGACTTGAATCCCTACTTTTATAAAAAGGCCTTTCTTCCACCATTATATTGAGTCTCCACCTTCTACCTTTATGCACCTACTTTGAGAGCATAGTGGCCATTCTTAGTTCTATGTGCATTGTCCCAAGACTAGTTGATTGTTGCATAACTTGATATTGCTTGATTCAAACTATTTGTATCTAGTCACTCTTATGAAATTTTAAGGTGTTCTATGCATTTATATTTTCTACTCTATTGAGGGACAAGCTGAATACTATTATGCTATGTTTTCTTTATGTGAAACAAACAAACGTCTTGCAAAGCATTGTTATTCATGAATCTTTTGTTTGTGCCTTTTCATGTTGCATCATAGTTTCTTTGTCTTATTGCTAGGACTTTGTCTTTCATGTTATGATTGAAGTACTATGATCCCAGCTTTGAATGTTTTACAAATACTTTGATCAAGTCTTTGATGGTGCATGTCACCTCAAAAATTATTCTTTCTTTTTATCACTTACGTACTCGAGGACGAGCAGGGGTTAAGCTTGGGGATGTTGATACATTTCAAATGTATCTATAACTTTTGATGTTCCATGCTTGGTTTTATCCACTTTCTTGTGTTTTGTCCATAATTTGGAGTACTTTTCATATGATTTCTTGGACTAACCTATTAACAAGAGCCACGGTGCCTGTTTTCTACTGTTTTTGGTTCCAGGAAAGTCAGAAAATGAATATTCTCGGAATTGGACAGGACAAAAGTCAAAGTGCCTATTTTTCCGAAAGTCATCACATGCGAGAATACGAGACGGAGAGGGGCCAGAGGCCGGCTACACCACCGGGCCACGCGGCCAGGCTTGGCCCACGCCAGGGGTGGTGTGGTGGCCCCTATCACCCACTCGGCCTCCCCTTCCGACTATAAGATGCCCTCGGGACGAAAACCCTAATTGCCCGATCAAAAAATCCACGAAAGAGTCTGTAGCCGCCGTCATCTCCATCCCTAGATGGGGAGGGATTTGAAGCTCTTCCTGGCACCCTGCCGGAGAGGGGAATTCACCCTGGAGGCCTTCTTCTTCACCATGCAAGCCTCTGGTGTGATGCGTGAGTAGTTCATCCTTGGACTACGGATCCATGTAGTAGCTAGATGGCTGGTTCTCCTCCTTTGTGCTTTCATGTCTAGATCTTGTGAGCTCCGTTCATGATCAAGATCAACTATTTGTAATTCTGGATGTTGTGTTTGCGGGGATTCGATGGATATTGACATGCTATTTCAGATTGATTATTGATTATATAATATCTTTGTTATTTGTGATCTTGCATGCTTTCTGTCGTGGTTGTGTCACGACAGATGCCATGGATAGGCTAAAGGTGGGGACTAAATGCACTAGGGGAATCCAGGGAGGGATAGTGTGGTGATTCCACACACTATTGCTTTGTATTCGATTCACTTCCAAGGTTTACAAGTGCTCCTTGAGCTGTATTGGGGAGAGGAGGAAGAAGAACTTTCTTACTCTCACCACTAGCAAAACACAACTCTCTAGGAGACAACCAAGCCTAGACCAATCAACCAGAGATCAACCCCTTCTACAAAGGCCCTAGCCCTCCTTACATAGGGGTGGATAGGTCTCCACTTAGGGCATACATGGAGGCATATTCCAGGGAATATGCCTCTTCCCGAAATAGTAAGCCGACCGGGTCACTTTTGCCCCGCGTCATCCATGCAGAGGCTACGTGAGCCTCTGCGGCGCCTGCGTCATCTGACATAGGCATCGTCACCTTTGTCGCCCACACCTCGGTGGTCCTGCCTCTGTCCGCTTCGCTCACGCTCTGTGCACAGTGGTCACCTTTGACCAGCAAGATACCTTCCTTCTCTTACAAGCTTGATATGACCCGGATCCTACATAGTTGATCCGGCAACACCTGTTCCTGCATACAAGTTAGATACATCTTACCGACATACGACATAAGTCGGTTGAGACCAAGTTAGGTGGACGTCCCCTGGTCCGGGTTACTCCGTGATCCGGCCTGCCTTGAGGTGACTCGGCCAGCACTTGCTTTGACCTTGCCGTACCTCGGCTAACTAGGCCTTTATACCCCGGCGTGACCCTACCCGGGGGTATCCCCCCAACATTAGTCCTTGAAGCTAGTGCGGTCTTAGCTGCCTTAGCCGCTAAGGCCACAATAGGTTCAATCTTACTGAGCTCCTCGCTCCTTCTCCGAGTTACCTCATGATCCAGATTCCATAGGTTTATTTTCCCTTGGCACATTCCAAGTTTTTACTTGTTGGCCGGGTTACCTCGTACTTATCCGGATCATTCTTCCTTCTCTCGTAAGCTTCCCCACGTGGAGGCTAATCATTACTTTGCCTCATTTTAAGGGCCTGCTACAGTAACCATCGTAGTTATTGTCAGAAGTTACTGTTGCACACGTCACATCGTGCCTGCCTCCTCGTTAACTGTATCACAACGTCGCATCGTGGGATCCGCTGCGTTCTGTGGCCCTTCCTGTGGCTCGTCGCTGATTGGTTGATCCGGGCCATACACGGCCACACCGTGTGGCCTGCCCGCAAAATGCGATCCCACTAGCCCCTTAAGGGAGTGGTTAAATAGGGGAGGGGCGCGCCCCTTGGGCCCTTTCCCCACTTCCGTGGCCCTTTGCCTCTGCTTCTTTCTCATCTTCTCCAGCGACAGCGCCGCCGCCACCGCATCTGAGTAGCAGCGCCACCGCCGGACTGCTTCCACGCGCACCAGCGTCGCCGCCACCTCCGCGCATCTCCTCCGCCACAGGTCTGCGCCAGTCCAGGCTAGTGCCTCCCACCGCTGCTTGCGCAAGTGAGGGTAGCGACCTTGAGATGACTGAGGAGGAACTCACCGTCGCAGAGCAGGAAATGGAGGAAGACGCGGCGAACGCCGACCGCCACGCGTGGGCTGGATCCTGGGTCTGCCAAGATGACCTGGATTGGCTCTACCGCACCAGGCGCATCCCGGAGGGCGTCACCGCACGCCTCGCTTCCGCCGAGCTTGCCCCCTCACCCAATCCGGGTGAGTATGTGGTGTTTCTATCCCACTTCCACCGCGGGTTTGGTCTGCCAGTTAGTGATTTTTTCCACGACTGGCTCAATACGTATGAGCTGCAGCCGCACCATCTTCCGGCTAATGCCATCACATGTCTCTCCGCCTTTGCCTCCACCATCGAAGGTTACGCCGAACTATGGCCCACGAATGAGCTCTAGATCTGGTTCTTTGGCCTTCGCCGGAACGTGATTCCGAACATAGAGCTTAATCCGAGGGACAAACAGCTCACGTAGTTCGGCGCTGCGTCAATCTCTCCCCGGAAGCAGTCCATATTCCCCCGAGTCACGGGACTTGACTCTTGCAAGGGATGGGCCCAGACCTTCTTCTATGTCCGGAACAGCACCTCCGAAGATTTGATCCGGCTGCGCCCCTATACTCCGGGTCCTCCTAACCCGGATTTATGGGACAAGGTCTCCAAGAAGCCCCCTGTCTTGGCGAACCAAGTCAAAAAGAGGTTTCAGGAGTTGAAGGACCTGGGATTGGGCAATGAAGATGCAATGATCACGTTTTTTCGCAACCGGATCTCCCCCCTCCAGAAACGCACACATAAGCTCTGTCATATGAGCTGGGGTAGCGACCCCATCCGGACCTCCTCGTTCGAGTTAAGCAACACCGAGATCTACCGCCGGGTCAAGGCCCTTTTCACCACCCACAAGGACTTCTCCTTTGAGTGGAGGTGGGGGCTTGAACACTTCTGCCGAGATAGGCTTCCTCCTGCGGTAAGTCTCGTGCCCCAAACTCTTTCCGAATTAAATCATATGTCGGTCTTTTTTGTATGTTTAATCTTGTTGCCTTTTCTTTCCCTTAGATGTTTCTTCAGCAAACCATCGAGGATGGCACCGAGCCTTCTCTCAAATGGGCGCCCGATCGTGATACCTCGGACAAGGAGGAACCAGATCAAGAGATGTTCCTGCCTATGGCAGATGCGACCAAGCGACCCACCGGTAAACTCTCTTCCATTAGAGATTGGCCCGACGATAAAGATGATTCGGACATTGAGGTGATGGAGGCATTTGACGCTGTCCCCTTTCTTATGCTTTTCCGGCATCAGCTAACCCCGGTGGGCAGATCCATGAAGATCCTCCCCTTGTCGTGGGTGAGCCTGTTCCGGTCGCACCGAAGAAGAAGAGGGGAGCTGCATCAACATCTTCCTGCGGACCCTCTCAGCCAGCTAAAAGGCGAAAGAAGTCTGGGGACAAAACTGCTGCCAAGCCTCCAACCAAGGCCACAGCCCGGAGGGCTCGGAAGCCCAAAGAGCCTCTGACCTCGGATGAGTAAGCCACTTCACCCTTTGCCATTTATTCGTTCTTCCTTAGTCATAGTTTCTCATCATTTATGATTTTATTCGGCAGGGCCGCGGTAGAGGTTCCCCAGAGCGGATCCGGTATTGCTTCACCGCTCCGACATAGCCCTTCTCCCCCTCGTGGCAACGATTCACGCCCGTTGAGCCCCATTCAGGAGGGTTCAGCGGCTGCTCTGGGTTCCAGCCCACCTCGTCAAGAAGAGGGCAACCTCGGAGTGGGGGAGACTGGCTCTGTCGAGGCAGCAGCCACCACCACTTCGGCTGCGCCGCAAACAGCTTCGTCTGAGATACCCACAGTACCCCCACCAAAACGAAAATCAGCACCAGCACCATCTTCGGCTCCAGCACCAGCAGCTACAACCAAGGCACCAAGCCCCTCCGCCTAGTCCGAGTCTTCCAATGCTCGGCGAGAAGACACCAGCAGCACCAAGGGAAGCACCAAGGCAGATCCCAAGGGCAAACCCGCTGCAGCAACTTCCGCCTCATAGCCGCAACCCAAGGGTAAGAAGGCTCCTGACACCGCCAGGGCAACGTCCATTGAGACTGGACAACGCACACTTGCGTCCATGCTCCCAAAAAAGACTCCACCGCCGAAGGACGCCCCTACTGAGCCAGCTGATACGCAACTTGCTTTGCACACCAGTCCGGCCCATGCCCAGGTTGAGAGGAGGGAAGCTCATGCTAAGGGTCTAGTTGCACCCCACATGCTCAGCAGCGAACGATATCCTCCGACCTTGATCGAGTTTGTGAACAACTAGAACAAGGCGGAGTTCGTCCACAACGACGATCTCCCGGAGAAGTTCGGTCCCGCCTAATTTGCTGCGCAGATGAATACCGCTGCCAAGGCAATTAACCTTGCAGGTCGGATGATGGAGGTGCGTTATTTTGCCTTTTCCTTAGCATGCAGAAGATATTAGTGATATAATCATTAGTCCCCGAGCCTCCGGCGAAGTAACTTGTTACTCGGCCGGATGCTCCTTAGAGAATTAACGTAGCTCCTTACTAACTTCGAATATGCACACACTTAGAGCCGGGTTAAGTTCCACTTGGCCCAGATTTTGTACACTTCGAATATTCACACACCTAGAGCCGGGTTAAGTTCCACTTGGCCCGGATTCCATCACTTCGAATATGCACACACCTAGAGCCGGGTTAAGTTCCACTTGGCCCAGATTTTGTACACTTCGAATATGCACACACCTAGAGCCGGGTTAAGTTCCACTTGGCCCGAATCTTGTATACTTCGAATATGCACAAGACTAAGCTGTCCATTTTTGCTCTTTTAGGTGACCACCAATTGTCGGAGCGCTGAATTTCAGCGTCGCCTTGATACTCATAAGATGCTGCGTGCAAAGCATAGTGCGCTTCTCGCCGAACACGATAAAAGGGGTAAGTTTTCTCCTTGTCAATTTTCCATCTCTCTTCATCTTTTTCGCCGAACTAATCCCTCATTCGGATTTCACAGCTGGTGTGGAGGCTGAAAATATCCTTATGAGGAAAATTTTGGACCAGATAAAGGGTAAGTTAATCTTGCTCCACCTTGCTATGCTTTCTATCTCCTTTTCTCCTTGGCTCAGCAAATATTCATACCTCGGCTTTGCCGGGTCAACAAACTATTTCAGCCTCTCTTGAAGATAGTGTGCCCATACCTGACATGATGCTGCATTTTCTCGAACAAGCAGGGCAGCACCAAGCTGAACTCAAGAAGAAAGACGACGAGCTTGCCCTCCTCCGGACCAAAGATGAAGAAATTTCCCGGCTTAAGGCAGATATGAAGAAGCTTGGGGCGCAGCACAAATCCGAACTGGAGAAGGCAGGCCAAGACTTTACTAAAGAGAGAGAACGCCTCAATCTCTAGATCGCCAAGGACCAGCATCTTCTCAAGGAGGCCAACGTCAAGCTTGAGTCAGCGGATGCTGAACTTGCGCAACTCCGGGAGAGGCATGACAAGTGCACTAAGGAGCTGACCTGGATCCACAGCCACATCTCTCGTACGTTCTTTTCCTTAAACCGGCATGAATCTCTCCGGGTCAACCTCTTTTACGTATTTCACTTGTCTTGTTTTCAGACAAATTTCCAGAGGGTGATGCCATTGCATCCACTGCTGTTACCAAGTTCTGCCAGCAAAGAGGTACTCCATCTTGTCCTGGCGCCATTCCTCTTGATCTGGAGGACCTGCTTGTCAGCTTGTCCTCTAGAGTTGAAATCATGAAGAACCACGGCAAGGATATTCTAAGTGCAGCAGTTCGGGTCAAGGTGGTCCACCGATCCGGATTGTGTAACTCGTCGCAAGGCTTGCGCCTATAACCTCATTCAATATGCCCCCATCCATCAATGGAACGAGGGACCAAGCTTTCTCGATGCTGTTGACGACGAATACGTCGAGGATGGTTCTGGTGAAGATGATGAGAGCGAAGCCTCGGACGTCGAAGAAGATGAAGATGAAGCTGAAGCCGAAGCTGGGGCTGCACCCGTTGGTGCCGAATTACCTCCTCCTGCTGCTCCTTGAGCGAAAAACTTTTAAATTTTATCAGATCCCTGGTATGCTGGGTGCAATTGTATTAAGCACTTAAGTGATATTTTGCTACAAATTTATGTGCTGGATTAACTTGGGCGTAGTCCCCGAGTTTCATTTTCTTGTTCCTCCAATTTCTTGGCTCGGCTCATGTCTACCTTGATTTGGTTTTATGACTTACGAGTCCGAGTTTCAAAAATTGACTTAACAATACTTGGAAACTTTAGGATTAGCTCAGAATAATTCAGCGTAATAAATTTAAAGTAAGCACGAGGTTAGTCCGAAAAACAAACGCCGGCTCGATTAAGTTTCTTTTTTTAGTCGTTTTCATGTGCTACGCAATTCCAAACTTGTTCTCTTGCTTGCCATGAAGCCAAATCTTGTTGGACAGCAGCAAGTCGAAGAGTTAGGTTTTTGGTGCTCACACACTACTAATCCGGCTTAAGTAGAAGCAACTTACGCCAGCCGACATATAAATATAGAAAACAACTAAAATTACTAAGGCAGTCCCCGAGTTACTGCTCGAGGTGCCAAGATTTCATTGATAAGCTCATTGCCGGCATACATACCGACACATGAGAGACTCGGATACATACACTTCTCTGTTAAGTGTAGAAAGGACGAAGTAGAGCTACATTCCATGGACGTTTGGATTCCTCGCTGGACCTGTCCGCCTTGTTCTTCTCCTGTGGTTTTGCATCGATAAGATAATAAGAATCATTGTGCAATGCTTTGCTCAGAATGAATGGCCCTTCCCACGGGGGGGGGATAATTTATGCATGCCAGCAGTACATTGTACCAACCGGAGTACTAGATCACCTTCCCAGAAAATTCGGGGGCTTACTTTCCGGCTATGATAGCGTCGGATATTTTGCTGATATATGGTGGATCTGGACAATGCCAATTATCTCGCTTCTTCCAGCAGATCAACATCATTTTGCCGGGCTTCTTGCACTTCGGCTTCTGTGTATTGGGTGACCCTACGCGAGTCATGCTCTATGTCGACTGGTAATACAGCTTCTGCCCCATATACCAGAAAGAATGGCGTATAGCCCATTGATCGATTCGGAGTTGTTCTTAAACTCCACAGTACCGCTGGTAGTTCTTCTATCCAGCACCCCGCTGATCTTTGCAGTAGCTCAATGAGCTGGGGTTTTATCCCGGATAAGACTAATCCGTTGGATCTCTCCACTTGTCCGTTCGATGCGGGGTGGGCTATCGAGGCAACGTCCAGCCGGATCTTCTTATCTCGGGCAAAAATGCGCAAATGCTCCTTCAGCAAAATTTGTTCCATTATCCATTATTGTACGATGAGGATAACCGTATATCAAGATGATGTCCTTGAGGAAAGTTACGGCAGTAGCTCCATCACATTTTCTTATTGGCTTCACTTCAATCCATTTCGTAAATTTGTCAACCATGACCAGGATGTGGGTCATGTTCCCTCTTGCTTGTTTAAACGGGCCAACCATGTCCAAGCACCATACGGCAAATGGCCATGTAATTGGTATGGTCTTGAGCTCCGACATTGGCATATGTGTCTTTGTCGCATATCTCTGACAACCATTGCATTTTCTCACCAGATCTTCTGCTTGTTCCAAGGCACTTGGCCAGTAAAACCCATGGCGGAAAGCTTTTGCTACCAAGGCTCTGGATGAGGCATGATGCCCACATTCCCCTCGATGTATATCCCAGAGGATGTCAAGTCCTTCCTCTGGGTCAACACATCGCTGGAGGATATTAGTCACACTCCTTTTGTATAGCTCGGAATTGATGATCGTGTATGCTTTTGCTCTCCTCTGGGTGTTTTTGGAAAGTACCTCCTCAATGGGTAAGGTTCCATCTTTTAGGAATTGGAATATGGGCAGTGCCCAAGCTGGTATAGCTCTCACTGGGAACACATCCTCATCAATTTCCATCTGATCCACCGGCATAACTTCTACCAAATCACGTTGTGCAATCCCCAGGTTTGTCGAGGCAGTCCCCGGGTTTGCCAAAGCAGTCCCCGTGTTTGCCAAGGCAGTCCCCGGGTTTCGTGAACCACTCCCCACATCAATGTCCATGGGCACAACCTCTGATTCCGGATTTGCCGGGATAAAAATTGAGTCGGACTCCGGGGATGGCCTGATAGATGGTTTTCTGAGGTGCTCCAATGCTACGTCCGGTGGAATTGCTTGTCGGGTTGATCCGACCTTTGACAATACGTCGGCAACCTCATTTTCCACTTAGGGTATATGGTGAAATTCGCATCCCTCAAAGTAACCAGATATCTTCTACACATGAAATATGTACAATGCCATGTTTGCATCCAACGCATCCCATTGTTCGGAGATTTGCTGGACTATGAGATCCGAGTCACCGAAGCATTGGATCCGACGTATTCCAATCTCCTTTGCCACTTTGAGCCCATGTACAAGTGCCTCATATTCTGGAACGTTGTTTGATGAAGTGAAGTGGATCTGCAGCACATATTTCCACTAGTCCTTCTTTGGCGAGGTAAGCACAACTCCGGCACCTAACCCGGTTTTTGTTTTTGACCTGTCAAAGTGCATTCTCCAGTAGTTCGGATCTGGCAATGGTGGCTCATATTGCACCTCGGCCCAATCCACAAAAAAGTCCACAACAGCCTGAGATTTGATTGCTTATCTTCTGTCATATTGTGGCGCATCAGGAGCCAGCTCAATTGCCCATTTTGCAATCCTACCGCTTGCATCTTTGTTGCTCATTATCTCGGATATGGGAGCTTCACATATTACCTTGATTGGGTGCTCCTCGAAATAGTGCTTCAGCTTCTTAGCTTCCATATACACACCATATGCCACCTTTTGATAGTGAGGATAGTTCTGCTTCGAGGCTGATAATACCTCGCTCAGATAATATACTGGCCTTTGCACTGACTTACCCTCTTCATCACGCTCTACCACAATCACTGCACTTACAACTCGGTTGGTTGCGGCTATATAGAGCAACATTGTCTCCTTTGATAGTGGAGAGGCTAACACTGGTGCAGTGGCTAACATCTTCTTTAGTTGGATAAAGGCTTCATTGGCCTGCGGCGTCAAAATGAACTTGTCCGACTTTTTCATGAGTTGATAGAGAGGCAGTGCCTTTTCTCCCAACCGACACACAAACCGACTTAAGGATGCCAAGCAACCAGTGAACTTCTGGACATCGTTAAGACACTTCGGCAGTTCGATTCACTCTATGGCCCGGATTTTAGTTAGATTGACCTCGATACCTCGGCTGGAGACAAGAAATCCGAGTAACTTTCCAGCCGGGACACCGAAGGTACATTTCTCCGGATTAAGCTTCATTCCGAATCTCCTTAGGTTTGCAAATGTCTGCCTGATATCGTCAAGGAGCGTTTTGCTTTCCTTTGTCTTTATCACAACATCATCCACATACACCTGCACATTTTGACCAATTTGGTCATGCAAACTTTTTTGCATACATCTCTGGTACGTTGACCCTGCATTACGTAAACCAAAGGGCATGGTCCGATAGCAATAAGCCCCATACGGGGTGATAAACACAGTCGTTATTTGATCACTTGGGTTCAGAGGTATCTGGTGGAAACCAGAATACGCATCAATGAACGACAACAACTCACACCTAGCAATGGAATCTATGACTTGGTCTATCGTTGGCAGTGGGAATGGATCTTTTGGACACACCTTATTCAGGTTCGTGTAATCGATACACATACGCCAAACCACTACCATGTTCGGATCATCCTTCTTCTTCTCCACCAGCACCGGATTAGAGAGCCAATCCGGGTAAAGCACTACCATGATAAATCCAGCAGCCAACAAACGAGCTATCTCATCTCCTATGACCTCTCTCCTATCTTCGGCGAAGCGGCGGAGAGGTTGCTTCACCGGCTTTGCTCCGGGTCTGACATTCAAAGAGTGCTCGGCCAACTCCCTCGGAACACCTTGCAAGTCCTGTGTGGACCAAGAAAAATAATCCCGATTCTCACGGAGGAAGTTGACGAGCTCGCTTTCCTATTTGTCATTTAACCCGGCACCAATTGTTACGGTACGCTCAGGGAACATATCATCAACAGGCACTTTCTTGGTATCTTTTGTCGCTTTAGACGCTACCATGCGGGTTACTCAGCGCCGGCATATACTACTGCGCGGACTGAGCCAATGCCGCCACCTCTTGGATTTTTCTCTTTTCTTGTGCAATCACGAGTGACTCGGCCAGGTTAGACCCGGCGGATGCACACTCATTGAAACGTTGGAAATCACCAGCGATGGTAATCACACCATTTGGCCCGGGCAACTTCATCTTCAAGTAACTGATGTGACAACTTGCCATCAATTTGTTCAGAGCTAGCCTACCAAGCAACGCGTGATATGCGCTCTCCAAATTTACAACCTCGAACTCCAAATTTTCAGTCCGGCAGTTATCTCTCGTGCCGAACAATACGTCAACCCGGACCTTGCCTATGGGCTCACAACAAATGCCTGGCACAATGCCATGGAAAGTTGTCCTTGTAGCTTGGAGCATATTCTCTGAGATACCCAACTTGTGCATCGTGTCCACATACATGATGTTGATGCTACTGCCATTATCAATTAGCACCTTTGAGAACCTCACATTGATGTTAGGCCCAATGAATGTTGGATCCAATACCAGTGCATACGAACCAGGACTTGGCATGAGCTTCGGATGATCTTTGATGCTCCAGGTAATCTCCTGATCCGACCAAGGCATACACCTCGTCACGGCCAGCATTACTGCATTGTCCTCCATATGTCTGCGCTGCAAGCTCTTTCTGTCTGTCTCTTCCGTAGTGAACACACAATAACTCTGATGATGCTCTTTGTACTCATTCCTCCCCTCGTTTCCGGGGTACCTCTATTCCTGTTGGTTTTGGTTCTCCACCTGATGCGCTGCATCCCTTCGCTCATGGTTGTCATACCTCGGCGGAAGGGGAGGCAACATTAGCTGTTGCGTGTTCGCTCCGGAGAGCAATTGCTGCTGGGGTAACTCCTACCGAGGTTGATCATTCCGAGGTGCCTGAGCATTCCCCGGACCACTTTGCTCTATCTTTCGCATCCATTCACATTGCTTGGTTGTGTGACCCGCTGGGTTACTCGGATTAGGTGTGTGAAATTTACACGGCTGATCCAGCATTGCCTCATAGGTGTACCTCGGACGGTCCTTCTTTTCTTGCCACTGTTTCTTCTAATCTGGCATCCAAGTTTTCTTTCCATCATTCCTTGGTGTCCATTGCTGTCCTCTAGTTTTCTGACGTTGGCTGCTTCCTGCTCCGGGTTGATCCCGATTCACAGCTGCAACTTGTTGCGAACTGTACCGATAATCCGGTCTGTCATCCCTTCTTTTACCTCGGTAATCATTTCTCCGGGATGACCCGGCCCCATCTCGCTGACAATACTCCTCGCTTGACTCGTTTGATGTGAGCCTAGGTTGCGTCGGATCACCCAAGGCATATGAATCAACAATTCAGATTGTTTCTACTAAGGTGGTTGGCATATCACTTTGCAACCTTTGCCATAGCATGCTTGCATATCTGCATCCTTGTGCAAACCAAGCTATGGCCTGTGACTCAATCACACCCTCACACGAGTTTCACACTGTGCACCAACGGGTTAAAAACTCCCGGTCAGTCTCATCGGTCTCTGCCTGCACATTGCTAGGGTCTGTGGCCTGTTGGGCCTCTGATACGTACTTGAGAAATTGCTAACAAACATCTCCTTAAAATCGATCCAACAGTTAATACTTCCGAGTGGAAAATTGTTTAGCCATACCCTCGATGGCCCCTCCAGCATCTGGGGTACATTTCTCACAGCCCATCTCAAGTTGCCTGTGGCAATTTTCACCGCAGTTGCATAGTTAATCAACCAATCCGCCGGCTTAGTGCTGTCGTCATACGTCTTTGTGCCTCTAGGTAACTGGAAGTTAGGTACCGGAGGTTCCTTCATGATCTGGGGCCCAAAACATGCTAGACCCGGAGGACCTTGACACTCAATTTTGTCCAACCTATACAACCGATCCAGTTTTAGCCTGGCACCATCAGGCATCAAGTTCCTACCTCCCTATCTTGACCCTATCACGTGATAGTCTGATCTGGGATAGCCAGCGTTCACCATCTCCGAATCACCATCATTGTATCTATCTTGCTCCTGTGGAGCTGCTCTCTGTTGCATACTTTGGCCGGCACTGCGCTCTTGCCGTGGTATATTCCGCTACTACGGTTAACCTGCACCTACCGAATTATGCTGTCCGGCATTGCCGCTTACAGCATTCCCTTGACCGGCATTGCCTTGGTCGCGGTTACCTCGGCCAGCTTCACCTCGGCTCACATTCCTTCGACCCTCATTTCTCTGCACTTATTTTCCTTTCCCTGCCCTTGCCGGGTCATATGGGACTATCTGCTTATTCCTCCTGGCCGAAGTTACAACCTCTTCTCTCCTAGGACCACCATGAGGAGACGATGTGGCTCCAGCAGATTTCTCCGGGTTACCCACCGCCGAATGAACAATCTTGGAGGCCCTAGCTCTCTCCGGGTTTGCCCTGAGTAGCTCCTCGTTTTGCCTGTTCGCGATCCGAACCAACTCATTGAATCTATCCTATTGTCTTTGACGGGCTTCACCCGTCAGACCTTCTAACTCGGACGCAGCTGCATCTGCAGCTCTGAGATTCTTTGCCGGGGTACTATACTTTGGTAGCCCCACGGACAGACAGTTCTCTGATTCCTCAATCCTAGTATCGCCCTCTCTGTTCATTTCACTCATGAGGTTTCTCCCCTTCACTTTTGCAACATCTACCTTATTTTCCTTTGCGTAATCACGCAGTGTCATGTTCAACGACTGTTGAGCCACGGCTATCTTTTTCGCACCCTCTAGTATCTTTTGCCTAGTCTCTTCTAGCTCGGCCTGTCCCTGAGCTGGATCTACTACTCCTGCTACTGGGTTTGCCAAGCTATCCATCGCCTGCTGCAGCACATTCTTAGGCCACTCTAGCGGAGGACCTCTACTTTTCCTCGGTGCCTTAGGTGTTACCTCCGGATCTGGTGCCGAATCCTTGCTTGCGCCAGCGCCAGGCGTGGTCATCAATACCTCAGCGTGGTCCTGGGAGCGAGTGATACGCGCCCCGCGAGCCGCACCAAGGGGTGGCTCGCCTCCTTCGATGATGTGTCCCGGATGAACGCACGACACATCAATAACAACATAGATCTTGTGCGCACCGAGCTTGACGAAGAGGCCGTTGCGCGGGAGAGGATGCTTGCCGAAGCAGCCAGCATTGTCGCTGACGAAATCCAGCCCTCCAAAGCGCTGAACGAGCCCAGAGACGATGCGTTCGCATGTGCCGATGAAGTTTCCCATCCGGATCTTCACCCTTCACCCCTGCTAGCGCTGCTAGCCCCACGGTGGGCGCCAACTGTCGTGGTGGTGTCACGGCAGATGCCATGGATAGGCTAAAGGTGGGGACTAAATGCACTAGGGGAATCCAGGGAGGGATAGTGTTGTGATTCCACACACAGTTGCTTTGTATTCGATTCACTTCCAAGGTTTACAAGTGCTCCTTGAGCTGTATTGGGGAGAGGAGGAAGAAGAACTCTCAGAGACCTACAATGGTGCGTACAAGAAAAGGATGAAATTTCTCGTGCCTACGTCTCTCGCTGGCTAGATATGAAAAATTCCCGCGCAGGGGTGCATGAACAAACCGCTATGGCCACCTTCATCGACGGTCAAGAGAAGGGAACTTTTCTCTAGCATACGTTGAAGCACAAGCAAGACAACAGTGAGCTCAACCTCAACGCAATGATCGCCATGGCTAGAGAGTTCGCCGCTGCTGATGACGATGTGCGTGGATTGTTTCCGGCAATAGCAATCCCTACCCAGGCTAGAAAGAACAACAATAGTAAGCGGAAGACTCCGCCTAAAGAAAAGCAAACAGCTGACTTGGTCGCTGCTATGTTTGCTAGCAGAGGCGGAGGCAGACAACGTGGACTTGGCCAGGAGGCTAGCCATGGCCAACAGAGGAGTGATTCTACACCCTCAGTGCCATGCTTGTTTGTCTACAGTACCAAAGTTGGCAGGCCAGCGCATGGCGGTACCTAAGTTGCCTGAAATTACCGCATTTCGAAAAGTTGGGCCGCCAACTACCGAGAGGGGCCATTTCGATGCAAACCTGTCTCACCCCTACCAAATCCAAACATGCTGTGAAACTACCCCGTGAAGTAGATGGTCAGGACCCTCATGTTAGTAATATTTTCATGACGCGAGCGCCAACGCGGAAACCACGTAGGCGAAACGAGATACTAAAGGAGCATGGTGCGTTGACCAAATTCACAAATCCACTCCCTCCCTCCTTTCGCATGAACCCTAGCACCGGCGGCTTCGAAATCCCCTCTCCAACCAGAATGATCTCTTCGGGCATTTGACTTCCGGCGGCAAGTTGCTGCGCCTACTCGCTGCTACCGAGCTCTAATGCCGAATGTCGTGCCAGCCGTTGCGACGATCTAGCCCGGATCTACCGCCGACAAGTTGAGTAGCGCGAAGGATGGCAGATCCATTTGCCGAGGAAGAAGTACCTCTGGCTAATTTTGGGTGAGCTACTGTTCTCTTTGCTATTCGCACTACCTACAACTACTAGCTGGCTATTGGCATTACAGAGATATATCGAACATAGAATTGTTTGCTAGCACGACGCTGACAAACAATTCTTATCTTTTGTCTCCAATTTTCTGTCAACTAGGATCTCCGCTGAACCCAAATACACGGTTCTGGTGGCCATCTGTGGCCACCTCATTAAATTAGCACATGGGAAGAGCACGTGGAAACAGGCTTAGAATCTGAAGATGGAAGTAGTGCATGTGCAGTTATGCACTGTCCCTGGTTTGGTTGCTGCTATGCATGAACTTGCTGAAATCAGGCTAGAGCAGACTGCACGGTTCAACATCATTGATGAACGAGGCTTCAGGGTTCCTATTGTGTGTGATAGTCAGCTAATTGGGTTGATGAAACAGCATGTTAGGCTTCGTGTGGTTATGCTGGTGTGTAACATAGTGGATGAGGAAGCTCCTGCTACTAGGAGTCGCCCAGCTATTATTGGATAGGGAGGTCTAACTCGAACCCCTGCTGTTGTTGAGCAAAATGTGGTTCCTCGTCCGCGACATGCTTCTATCAGGCAACCTCCTCGTAGGAGTCTCCGTATTGCCGTTGTGGAAAACTCTGCTCTGGAATCTGCTGGTACTGGTCGTCCCCGTCCCCGTGCCCGTGTTGCTGCGAGTGCTGCTCACCCAATCCATGCTGCTGTTGAGAAAACTAAGGCGTCCGGAGGCTGCCCCGCTGTTGTTGCCAAGACCACCGCCTTGTGTGCTATTCCTCCTCGAAACCATCCTCAAGTTATGCGAACCCGTGCTCTGGAATCTGCTGGTACTAGTCGTCCTCGTGTTGCTGTTGATCTAGATGTTGTTGACCCAATCCTTGCCGTTGTTGAGCAAACTAAGGCTTCCGGAGGCTGCCCCACTGTTGTTGCAAAGACTGGTGCCTTGTCTCCTCCTCGAACCCGTGCTCGGGTTCAGCGAGCTGCTGGTCTGAAGCCAGCTCATGGTCTGGACTCTGCTAGCACTCGAAACACTGCTATTGTGGGAACTGCTCCTGATCGTTGAGGTGGCATGGCAGTAGCTGATCCTATTGTGGCTGCCATTAGAAGGGGCCCTGCCTATCCACCATGTAATGTAGCTCCCGTTTCTAAGGGCCCTCGCCTTGCTCCTGGTCCTGGTACTTCCACCGAGGTTGATCCAGCTAACGATGACGCTGGTGATGGCAGCGGTGGCATTGGGGCTGGGTCTGATGGTGCCGCTCCATCTCTCGAACCTCTCGGAGTTTTCTATCCTGAAGAACCTAATGATGGCAAAGTAATTGTTCGTATCGGTGTCGCGGATTATACTTCAAAATTAGATGATGGCACAGAAAAATTATATGACGAGTTTGATGTAATCCTTGGCAGATACGACCCTGAAGTGGTAGAGTTCTCTGACTTGATGGCATCGTTACGTGTGAAGGTGCTATGGGGGTCCTCCCAGGAAGCACGTTTTTTATAGTATGGTTACAGGAGCAAAAAGGCTATCGAAGTGAAAGATACCAGGGATTTAGTCATACCATTTACAAGGAAACATTATAGAGGTGAAGTTTACTTCCACTTGGTAGTGCTCACAGTTCGAGAGGAATTGGAACTCGACAATAGAGATGATGAACTTTTAGAAGGAAGGGGTGACCTGATCCATGGCATCACTAGGGCAGGTGCGACTGAGGGTGGCTTCGAACGGAGGAGAGTCTTACAGAGGAGCGTCATAAAGAGGAGCAGGAAGAGCATCCCTAGAAAGGGCACCCCGAAGAATAACGTCACCAAGGAGACCATGCCAAAGAAGAGGACACCCAAGAGTTGCACGACAAAAGGCACCACGCCGCAGAGTACACCCCTGAGATCCAGTCAAAATGCCACACCGAACGGTAGCAGCAAAAATGCTAAGAGGGCTAGCACGGTGGTGAACACTCCTAGGAGTGGTAGCAAAGAGGTGAAGATGGCCAGCACGGAGGCTACCACACGCAGTGGGAGTAGAAAAAACAATAATTTTGAGTGGAACACGCCGTTGTCAGGGAATTGTGCCAGCATGAAGGACAACACGCCGAATAGTAGAAGCAAAAGGGCTAATTTGGAGCGGAACACGCCGCTGAGGTCAGGCAATAATGCCAGCACGAAGGAGAAGACGCCCAATAGTAGCAGCAAAAAGGCTAATTTGGAGCGGAACACGCCGCTGGAGTCAGGCAATAATGCCAGCACGAAGGAGAACACACCCAATAGTAGCAGCAAAGGGCTAATTTGAAGAAGAACACACCGCAGAGGTTAGGCAATAATGCCAGCACCCTGGAGCCAACACCCGTGAGGGGAGGCAGTAAGGAGATCACACCCAAGAGCGGTAGCAAAAGGCCTAGTTCGATGGGGAATGGAACGCGGATGTCAAGCCCTACTGATACCATCAGGAAAGATTACATCAGGAAGGTGGATGTACATAGGAAGAGCAAGAGGGTTCTGTACACTCAAGATGAAATTGATTCTGACTGTTGTTTGTCCACTGAAGTACCTGGGATGCGTGCAAACGTAAGACCACCCCATGTGGTTGCAGCAGAACCAACCGACTGTCTTGGATAAAATAGAGTTACCGGTGAGGTGGACTGGGGCAATGTTCCTGTCCATCCGGGTGGAGACGATGGTGCAGCCCCACCCATGGGAGTCAATATGATGTGTGCAGTACTAGGTATTAGAGACGATGGCGAAGATTATGAATCAGATGAAGAAGGCACTGTAGAGGATCAAGAATCTGGTGATGGTGAAATAGATGAGGAACTTAACGATGAGGCTGGTTTCTAGTCGATGATTTGGGTGTTGAAGTAGAAGAAATGAAACATGACCACGAGTATCCTATAATTTCGGTCAGCACTAAGTTTAGGAGCATGCATGAGTTCAGGATGTCGTTTCGGCATTTTTGTATCAAGGGTGAGTTCAACGTTTATCGAGTGAAGAACTCTGTCGAGAGGTATGAGGTCGTTTGCAAGTTAACGTGGATGAATGGACGGGCCAAGGTACATTGTCTATGGAGGATTACAGCAAGATCCTTACTTGCGTCGACTGCAATTAGGGTATTGGGGCAATGAATGCAACAAACCATTAGAACTCTCTCTCTCTCTCTTTTCACTCTATAACTACAACTGATGTGCGATATCTTTCTGGCAACTAGTCGACTCCGCTTATCTTTTAAATGAATCTGTGTTGCAGGTGAAAAAATGGGCCCTCCACACATGTGTCCGATAGGTAGCAAACTGAAATCCCCAATGGCTGATACGGAGTGGGTGGCTATGCAATCTATGTCCATACTAAAGGATAACCCTAATGAGACTACGAAGAATATTTAGAATAGCCTCGGTTCTAAATACAACATTGTCCTTCTGTATTACACGGTTTGGAAAGGTAAAGAGAAAGCTCTGGGGGTCTTGCACGGGGATTGGACCAATAGCTTCAGGATGTTGTACAACTTCAAGGCGGAGGTACAAGCTAGGTGCCTGGGGAGTGTTGTGGAGATTGACACCGAATCAGAAGGTGGTAAAATATATTTCAAAAGATTTTTCATGGCGCTTAAAGCTTGCATCTAGGGATTCAAGGATGGCTGTAGGCCGTATCTGAGTGTAGACAACACTGTCCTAACTAGCAAATGGAAAGGTTGCCTGCCATCTGCCACAGTACCTGATGGTCACAACTGGATGTTCCCAGTGCCATTCGGGCTATTTGAAACAGAAACGGAGGAAAACTGGGTCTGGTTTATGAGGCAGCTCAGGAGATCAATAGGCCACATGGATCCATTGGCTATATCCACGGATGCATGCAAAGGGCTGACGAATGCAGTGAAGGAGGTGTTCCCGCGAGCTGAAGGTAGAGAATGCCATGCCCATATGATGCTCAACTTGTACTCACACTACGTAGGCAACGTATTTCGTTACATGTTTCCTGCTGCTAGAGTTTCAAACCTAGTAGCAGCGATTATTTCATGAGCAAGATTTTTGCCGAAGCCCCTGAACTTCCAGAGTACTTAGCCATCCATCATTCGCAGCTATGGAAGAGGAGTCAATTCAATCCTGACATCAAAGTTGATTAGATAAACAACAACCTTGCAGAATGCCTGAATAACTGGGTGAAGGACATAAAAGTGCGTCCTGTTCATATCTTGATGCATCATACGTGGTATGATCATGAAGCTGTTAAATATAAGGAGAGAGATCGGTAGGAGACTTAGAGGACATATGCTACCGCCAGTTGTATAGCAACTACACAAGAGAAGCTGAGGACTTGCTCATCTTAAGGTTCTCCCGTCAACTAGCAGAAGTTGTGAGGTGGTCGATATGTCCAAGAGTGGCACAAGGGATGTTGTGAACATCCAGCTGCGAGAATGCACCTGCTTAGAGTGGCAGCATACCGGGAAACCTTGCGACCACGCCTTGGCCTTCTTGGTGAAGAAAAGAACTCTACCACATTTGGATCAGTATTTGTCAGACTACTACTCTATGGAAAAGTTCAGAGCTGCGTACGCTGGATCCGTCGAGCCATGTATAGACCCATCTCAGTGGCCTCAAGTCCAACTGTCTTTCGAGCTTTCCCAGCCAGTTACAAAAAGGGGCAGAGCAAGACCCCAGGTGAATAGGTTTAAGAATTTTCTCGAGAAGAAGGGTTTGGCTTTCTGTGCTACAAAGAAGGGCAAAAACAGATGCAAGACCTGCCATCTTATAGGCCATAGAGCAGGTGGATGTCCCCTTAATGCTCCCAAACCTAGGTATGAGATGGTACATTCACACAAAAAAATTGTTTATAGTCTGTAGATATAAGGTAGTAATCCATGTACTGTTTTTTTATAGGAAGCGCAAGGTAAGAAACAAGACAGTCGACTCAGTGATTTTGCTACGGGAAGAAAACCAAAACGAGTGGAGTGATGATGCCGGACAAGATTCTTGTGCTGATTGGCCTGACTTCCCTCGGCCCGGAGATGCAGGGTACGTGAAGGTAAGAAAATTGGCACCCAGGAAGAGGAAGAAGGCTGGAGATGAAGAAGCCAGTGGACGTGATGGAAAGAGGGAGAAAGTTGGCACCCAAGCAGAGAAAGAGGTCTAGCAGTGTAGCAGCCTAATGATGTATTGAACTTGAACCTATATGTAGTTCGGTTAAACTCTGGAGCTGTGTGCGTGGAACTTTTCAGGCAAAACAATCTCCCTCCCGTACTCGGAGTAAAATGTGTCGCGACTTTAGGATTTTATACGGCTGAGGCCACTAGTTGAATCCAAATTTGTGACTGTGCCACTACTATCTCAACAATCGCAATAGCTGAGAAGTTAAATCCTCTCCAAAATCGATGGGTGTTAGTGGCACAAACATGATTTATTTATAGGCGCTTAATAAATCCCTACTGTTGGCCACTTATGATAAGTTTCTGGGTTGGAAAACAATTTCTTAAGATGGCCGCTACACTCCACGAAGCAACAACTTATTTCAGCTGCTAGACAACGACATGGCAAAATAAAATGCAAATGCAACAGATAATGCCTAGATAATGAGGAAATTGTGTCCACTATCTGGCCTAATCTTGAGCCTGTCTGTCTCACCACCTCCCGGCCCCTGCCACCCCTGCACCTGGCGAAGCTCCCGGATCTCTCGCTCCATCCCACGAATCTCCTCTTTCTTGTCCCACACAGCATCACGGAGATCCTGAACAAGCTCTCTTTGAAAACCTATCAGTGGCTTTTCGATCCACACAAACTTGTCACAGCCAGTTCCCCTCCCTTCCTGCATAGTAGATCGAAGGAAACAAAAAAAAGAATTACATTACGCTTTTCGGATCCGGGTTACCATTGTACCTACAGTAGGAACTTACCGCTCTGATGCTACAGTTGCTGAACTTTCCTGCAGTATTTTCGTCGGTCCACGAAATCCATCTCGACATCTTCTCACTGCACAAACATGGCATATCGGGGTAGTAATCGGAGGGCGCCCTCCGGTACCTTATGGGGGCACCCGCCTGACGGCGTTGATCCGACCATGATTCCGCTCGAGACGAACTGCACGAGCTGCAATCCATGAGCGAGGGGAGCGAGGGCAGATGAAAGAGGAGCCTTGGGATGTCAGGGTAGTGGTGAAGCATGATTTATCCCTACTTAATAACTCGGGAAGAATCCTACTGTCCACATTCGGATGACAGGTGGGGGACCTAGCGTGTGGACTTGTCAAAAAAAACTCGCGCCTTCGTGGTTCAAAAGCCCTCTCGCGCGCATTGGACGAAATTATTTGGTACCTTGCCCACGTACATATCACTGGGAGGCCTTTCTCAGGAAGCATACATGCCTGGCCCACAATCTTACTCCCTCCTAGGAACTTGCCATGGCTCGTGCCGGCAGATCCATCCACTCCACCGCTACCGGTAGGGCTCGCCGCGGCGGATCCACCCCAAGATCCTACCGTCGCAGTATCGAATGGCCATGGTTTCTTGAGAGGAGCGACGATGCTACGTATGTGAGCTCGGCCCCTCCTACCTGTAGAAGGACTGATGCGGCATCGAGCTCGAGCAGGAGCCGCAAGGCGCGACGGCGCTCGGTCCACACCAACCCCGTCACCTTCGCCATTGTCGATTCCGATGTGGAGGATGACGGGGACGAAGCTGTGCAGAACGCCATTGTTGCCTCCTTGGCGAAGGGAAAGCCACGGGCGGGAGTGGATGTCACCGAGAAGGCCACGGCGGTGTCACCAATCGAGGTGGACTCCGACGACAATGGTGTGATGTGGGTTTAGATGTTGTTTAGGATGGTTGCAATTTTGGTTGTGTTTAATGCGAGTACAATTATTGTAATGGGTTTGACGAGCTATATTGAGAAATATGTGCAATAGCAGCGTGTGAGTCCTTCCACTCGAGAAACACGTATGCTCTAAGCACCTGAGAAGCATCGCTTAAGTCTAACAGTAATGACAGCACAAGTACTACATTTGCCTATCGGTCTTCTCGATACAAATGTAGAAATGCATCTGCCTGTTCGGTCCAGCACCGACAAGGTACTGAGATGGCACGCACAGGATCGACCTTAGGTCCACATACTCCACCTCCCGCGGTGTCGGGAAGCTCGGCGTCTCGGCTAGCACAAGAATGCTATCCGACGATGGCGACTGGGCGTTCGCCCACATGCGCACCATGTATACGGGCCAGGCACACGAGACCGACCTGACGCATACGGCACCCACGACGGTGGGCCCGGCTCTGGTTCACGGAACACCGGCGGTGATGGTCAGGACGAAAACAGAGCCATCCCCCTGGAAAATTAGCAGGCGGCGAGCCGAGTCAGTGAACGGCACCTGCTCTTGGAGAAGTTGGGCTTGCTCGTACGAGATCTAATCACTTCGATCAAGTGCCCCTATGCAAGGTGGACGACGAGCTCTGCCGGCGGGCTGGTGTAGTTGCAGCACGGCTCCGTGCGGGCACGCGAGCTCGTGGAGCGGGAGCTCGAGGTAGGAGTAACGGCGAAAGCATCCTGGGTGGGAGCACACAAGCGGGAACGCCGCTGCGAAGTTGCACGCGAGGATCTCCAGATTCTTGGGCTGCAACATCTGCCACATCTGAAGTTCATCGAGAAATTGGAAAAACGATCAGCAGTTAGATTGGCGAATAGCAGGAATATGTAGGATAAGTTCAAAAGCTTGTAAAATGATTTCTTACCATGAAGGTAGCGACCGGAGAATTGGCGGATGGCGTCGGCTTGCGGCTACGGTAGGATGGAAGTGAAGTGGGGAAAGTGGCTTTGAGGGGAAGGAAGAGAAGTACGGGGAAGAAAAGAAGTAACGGGGACGTGACACTAGGATATGGCCCACTGAACTCGTGAGTCGTAACACTCGCAACATGCCAATTTTTCCAGAGCAAGCGTGGCCAATCATGCCGCAGAATAGCCTAGTTGAGGATCGCTCTCGCGAAGACCATCCCAATCGTCCAAGCGCCCCAATCGAACGGTATGTAACAATCGTCAAGCAGAACAACTATGTTATGGCGTGCCTTCTAGAAGACTCGATCTAACGGTGGATCCATTGGGGGTAGTGCTAGTTTTAGTATAAGAATAAACATGAAATGACTCAAATGGATCCATATGTGGTTTCTGGAAAGAACACACATGTAATGACACTTGTTGATCCATGTGTGGGTTGTGGAAAAGAACACACATGCAATGACTCTAGTGGTTGATCAATGTGTGGTTTGTGGAAATAACACACATCCAATGGAGAACCACTGGTTGATCCATGTGTGGTTTGTGGAAAAGAACACACATGCAATGGAGAACCAGTGGTTGATCCATGTGTGGTTTGTGGAAAGAACACACATGCAATGACCACTGGTTGATCCATATGTGGTTTGTGGAAACGAACACACATGCAATGACCACTGGTTGATCCATATGTGGTTTGTGGAAAGAACACACATGCAATGACCACTGGTTGATCCATGTGTGGTTTGTGAAAAGAACACACATGTAATGCCACCGGTTGATCCATAAGTAGTTTGTGGAAAAGAACACACATGCAATGACTCTAGTGGGTCCACATGTGGTTTGTGAAAAGAACACACATGCAATGACCACTGGTTGATCCATAAGTTGTTTGTGGAAAGATCACACATGCAATGACCACTTCTTGATCCATGTGTGGTTTGTGGAAAAGAACACACATGCAATGGAGAACCACTGGTTGATCCATGTGTGGTTTGTGGAAAGAACACACATGCAATGACCACTTGTTGATCCATATGTGGTTTGTGGAAAAGAACACACATGCAATGACCACTGGTTCCTCCATATGTGGTTTGTGGATAGAACACACATGCAATGACCACCGGTTGATCCATGTGTGGTTTGTGAAAAGAACACACATGCAATGCCACCGGTTGATCCATAAGTGGTTTGTGGAAAAGAACACACATGCAATGACCACTGGTTGATCCATAAGTGGTTTGTGGAAAGAACACACATGCTATGACCACCGATTGATCCATATGTGGTTTGTGGAAAAGAACACACATGCAATGACCACTAGTTCCTCCATATGTGGTTTGTCGAAAGAACACACATGCAATGACCACTACTTGATCCATGTGTGGTTTGTGGAAAAGAACACACATGCAATGGAGAACCACTAGTTGATCCATGTGTGGTTTGGGGAAAGAACACACATACAATGACCACTGGTTGATCCATATGTGGTTTGTGGAAAAGAACACACATGCAATGACCACTGGTTGATCCATATGTGGTTTGTGGAAAGAACACACATGCAATGACCACTGGTTGATCCATGTGTGGTTTGTGAAAAGAACACACATGCAATGCCACTCGTTGATCCATAAGTGGTTTGTGGAAAAGAACACACATGCAATGACCACTGGTTGATCCATAAGTGGTTTGTGAAAAGACCACACATGCAATGACCACTGGTTGATCAATATGTGGTTTGTGGAAAGAACACACATGCAATGACACTTCTTGATCCATGTGTGGTTTGTGAAAAAGAACACACATGCAATGACCACTTGTTGATCCATGTGTGGTTTGTGGAAAGAACACACATGCAATGACCACTGGTTGATCCATGTGTTGTTTGTGGAAAAGAACACACATGCAATGCCCACTTGTTGATCCATATGTGGTTTGTGGAAAGAACACACATGCAATGACCTCTGGTTGATCCATGTGTGGTTTGTGAAAAGAACACACATGCAATGCCACTAGTTGATCCATAAGTGGTTTGTGGAAAAGAACACACATGCAATGACCACTCGTTGATCCATAAGTGGTTTTTGAAAAGAACACCCATGCAATGACCACTGGTTGATCCATATGTGGTTTTTGGAAAGAACACACATGCAATGACACTACTTGATTCATGTGTGGTTTGTGGAAAAGAACACACATGCAATGACCAATGGTTGATCCATGTGTGGTTTGTGGAAAGAACACACATGCAATGACCATTGGTTGATCCGTATGTGGTTTGTGGAAAAAGAACACACATGCAATGACCCTTGGTTGATCCACATGTGGTTTGTGGAAAGAACACACATGCAATGCCACTGGTTGAGCCATAAGTATATTATGGCAAAGAACACACATGCAATGACCACTTGTTGATCCATAAGTGGTTTGTGGAAAGAACAGACATGCAATGACTCTAGTGCTAGTTTTAGTATAAGAACACACATGCAATGACCACTTGTTGATCCATGTGTGGTTGTGGAAAGAACACACATGCAATGACACTGGTTGATCCATGCGTGGTTTGTGGAAATAACACTCATGAAGTGACTCTAGTGGTTGATCCATGTGTGGTTTGTGGAAATAACACACATGCAGTGAATCTAGTGGTTGATCCATGTGTGGTTTGTGGAAATAACACACATGCAATGACTCTAATGGATCCGTAAGTGGTTTGTGGAAAAGAACACACATGCAATGACCACTAGTTGATCCATATGTGGTTTGTGGAAAGAACACACATGCAGTGAACACTGGTGGATCCATATGTTGTTTGTGAAAAGAACACACATGCAATGCCACTGGTTGATCCATGTGTGGTTTGTGGATAGAACACACATGCAATGACTCTAGTGCTAGTTTTAGTATAAGAACACACATACAATGACTCTAGTGGGACCACATGTAGTTTGTGAAAAGAACACACATGCAATGACCACTTGTTGATCCATAAGTTGTTTGTGGAAAAGAACACACATGCAATGAGTCTAGTGGGCCCATGTGTGGTTTGTGGAAAAGAACACACATGCAATGAGTCTAGTGCTAGTTTGTGGTTTTAGTATAAGAACAAACATGCAATGACTTAAATGGATCCATGTGTGGTTTGTGGAAAGAACACACATCAAATGACCGCTGGTTGATCCATATGTGGTTTGTGGAAAGAACACACATGTAGTGAACACTGGTGGATCCATATGTTGTTTGTGAAAAGAACACACATGCAATGCCACTCGTTGATCCATGTGTGGTTTGTGGATAGAACACACATGCAATGACTCTAGTGCTAGTTTTAGTATAAGAACACACATACAATGACTCTAGTGGGTCCACATGTAGTTTGTGAAAAGAACACACATGCAATGACCACTGGTTCATCCATATATGGTTTGTGGAAAGAACACACATGCAATGAGTCTAGTGGATCCATGTGTGGTTTGTTGAAAAGAATACACATGTAATGAGTCTAGTGCTGGTTTGTGGTTGTAGTATAAGAACAAAGATGCAATGACTCAAATGGATCCATGTGTGGTTTTGGAAAGAACACACATGCAATGACCACTGGTTGATACATGTGTTGTTTGTGGAAAGAACACACACGCAATGACTCTAGTGGTTGATCCATGTGTGGTTTGTCGGAATAACACACATGCAATGACTCTAGTGTTGGTTTTAGTATAAGAACACACATGTAATGACTCTAGTGGGTTCAAATGTGGTTAGTGAAAAGAACACACATGCAATGTCCACTGGTTGATCCATATGTGGTTTGTGAAAAGAACACACATGCAATGACCACTGGTTGATCCATATGTGGTTTGTGGAAAGAACACACATGCAATGACACTACTTAATCCATGTGTGGTGTGTGTAAAAGAAATAACATGCAATGACCACTTGTTGATACATGTGTGGTTTGTGGAAAGAACACACACGCAATGACCATTGGTTGATCCATATGTGGTTTGTGGAAAAGAACATACATGCAATGACTCTAGTGGGACAACATGTGGTTTGTGAAAAGAACACACATGCAATGACCACTGGTTGAACCATAAGTAGTTTGTGGAAAGAACACACATGCATTGACCACTTCTTCATCCATGTGTGGTTTGTGGAAAAGAACACACATGCAATGGAGAACCACTGGTTGATCCATGTGTAGATTGTGGAAAGAACACACATGCAATGACCACTGGTTGATCCATATGTGGTTTGTGGAAAGAACACACATGCAATGACACTGGTTGATCCATCTATGGTTTGTGGAAAGAACACACATGCAATGACACTGGTTGATCCATGTGTGGTTTGTGGAAATAACACACATGTAGTGACTCTATTGGTTGATCCATGTGTGGTTTGAGGAAATAACACACATGCAATGAATCTAGTGGTTGATCCATGTGTGTTTTGTGGAAATAACACACATGCAATGACTCTAATGGATCCGTAAGTGGTTTGTGGAAAAGAACACACATGCAATGACCACTAGTTGATCCATATGTGGTTTGTGGAAAGAACACACATGTAGTGAACACTGGTGGATCCCTATGTTGTTTGTGAAAAGAAACACATGCAATGCCACTGGTTGATCCATGTGTGGTTTGTGGATAGAACACACATGCAATGACTCTAGTGATAGTTTTAATATAAGAACACACATATAATGACTCTAGTGGGACCACATGTAGTTTGTGAAAAGAACACACATGCAATGACCACTTGTTGATCCATAAGTTGTTTGTGGAAAAGAACACACATGCAATGAGTCTAGTGGGCCCATGTGTGGTTTGTGGAATAGAACACACATGCAATGAGTCTAGTGCTAGTTTGTGGTTTTAGTATAAGAACAAACATGCAATGACTTAAATGGATCCATGTGTGGTTTGTGGAAAGAACACACATGCAATGACCACTTGTTGATCCATATGTGGTTTGTGGAAAGAACACACATGCAATGACCAGTGGTTGATCCATGTGTTGTTTGTGAAAAGCACACACATGCAATGCCACTGGTTGATCCATGTGTGGTTTGTGGATAGAACACACATGCAATGACTCTAGTGCTAGTTTTACTATAAGAACACACATACAATGACTCTAGTGGGTCCACATGTAGTTTGTGAAAAGAACACACATGCAATGACCACTGGTTGATCCATAAGTTGTTTGTGGAAAAGAACACACATGTAGTGAGTCTAGTGGATCCATGTGTGGTTTGTGGAAAAGAATACACATGCAATGAGTCTAGTGCTGGTTTGTGGTTGTAGTATAAGAACAAAGATGCAATGACTCAAATGGATCCATGTGTGGTTTTGGAAAGAACACACATGCAATGACCACTGGTTGATCCATGTGTTGTTTGTGGAAAGAACACACATGCAACGACTCTAGTGGTTGATCCATGTGTGGATTGTCGGAATAACACACATGCAATGACTCTAGTGTTGGTTTTAGTATAAGAACACACATGTAATGACTCTGGTGGGTTCAAATGTGGTTAGTGAAAAGAACACACATGCAATGTCCACTGGTTGATCCATATGTGGTTTGTGAAAAGAACACACATGCAATGACCACTGGTTGATCCATATGTGGTTTGTGGAAAGAACACACATGCAATGAAACTACTTGATCCATGTGTG